>JAXCHO010000145.1:9637500-9957500 GCA_036630365.1 Acanthiza pusilla
CATGAGATGAAGGTTGGTATGTGTAACAGTGAAGGTAGAGAGATGTGACTATAAATGTTTTGAAGGCTCTGTCTCTTTTATACCCTTTATTAAATATTTTAGCAAGAAACAACCTCCTTTTATCAGCAGTTAGCTTGCAATCCTGCTTTAGTCTTTTCATGCCTTTTAATTATCTTAAACCTCTTCGCCTGTGTCACTTTATCAGAATCCAAAAACAGTTACTAAGATAAAGGACAAAAAATAATCAGGATGAAAACAGTTACTAAGATAAAGGACAAAAATTAATCAGGGTGAAGAAGTCTTGAATGACAAACAAACTGGTTTCTGGAGAAAAGTTCAAAAATACCAGAAGGTAGTCGCAGAAAGTTCAGGGTTCTTAAACGTTTTTCCCCCTTGAAAAAAGAGCCCTTTCTGGTTCTTCTGGTTGAACTCAATACAGTGCATCTAAGGTTTAGAAGAAGAAAGCTGACAAAATTCCTACGTTAGGAGGCAATTTCAGGCATGCAGAGGTGGTTAGCAGAAATAAGGGAATGAAACTGATTTTAGGCATATACCAAATGTACAGTTGTGGGAGAACCTAACATGGGCATTGGAAATGGCTTGCTATTTGAAAATTTTCTTTGTTTTTAAAATGACTGTAATCTTGTAATCTTTGTTAGACACTAACTTTCTAGGTAATACATGCATGAATTCAAAACATCTAAGTAAAATATTTTTAAAAATCTGTAATATTTTCAGTGCATCCAAATGGCTGGGTTAGGTAGAGGATGTGCTTCATTTACCTTCGATATTGAGGCTATTGGCTTTGGTAAAGGTGCAGCTCTACGTGATGTCATCTGTAAGCCTCCACCACCATTTCCACTAAGTACAGCCAGTATCTTGGAGGACACTCTATGTTTAGGTAGAGTGTGTTCATGCTCATGTTTAGATAACATAATGAAATATGTGAACAACCCTAAGAACTTTGGATTTTATAGTAATATAAGTCACCATTTTTCTTATTATTACTTTCCTGCCTCTTTGCTAACTGTTATATCCCATATTTAACTAAATTGCTTGCAAGGTGTTAGTGTGTTGAAGTCCTCATCGTGATTTGGTTTTCTGGACATTACAATAATGGAAACACTGGATACTTGAATTTGTCTAAAATGAATTTACATTGATTTTTGAAGCTATAAATGGCTTTGTTGATTTTAGAAAATTACTGTTTATGCAAATATGAAAGATTGTGTATGATTTTCCTGTACCTCAGGAGCCAGCATTTGAAAATAACTGAAAGATATTTTGTGTAATTAAGGGATGCTTAATTGGCATTTAGGACGTATCTGAAAATCAAAGGGGAAGAAAGACCATTTTCTGCCTGTGTTTTGATGTGCAGGAAAGTATTTGACTTACTGAACCATATATTATTCATCCTCTTAGTCCAGCATTACAATTAAACTGTGTGGTTTCATATTACTAAGTCATCTGTAAGTGTTTCTTATGTGAATGTTGCAGTCTGCTTGATAGCAGTTCTGTGCCATTTGAATTCTGTGTACACTGCAGCTTTTGAGGTACAGTCAGCCTTATAGGAGAATTACAAGTCCCAGTATATCTAATGCATACCATGGAGAAGTTAAAAATGCTTTCTTCATTCTGTGAACAAAATTTCAGAAGCAAGTTAGACTTCCCAGGGGAAATCTGGTGCCATTCAGGAAAATCAGAGTTAACCCAGTTGTATAAGTAGAGTCAATAAAACATTCAAGTGTTAGATTTAATGACTGGACAGTGACAAAAAGTATGTTACAGCTTTGACAGACTTCCAGTGAAATTATTTGAAGCAGTGAATTATTGCTGTTGCATATTTCTATTAGACACATTCTGAGTTTACACAAATTTTCTGTAAATGCAGTTAGAAATCCAGTTAAGGAGCATCAGCTTACCATCAGCAACATTAAATGACTTAAAGTGTTGGCCGACTAGCAAATATAGCTGGAAACAGTAAGCTCCTTTCATGGTCCAGATTTGTGACTTGTGATAGCACTTTATGCTTTGCAACCTACCAGTCAGGTATTGATTGAGCACTGTTCATCACATGAGAGAAAAAACACCCGTTCTGTAATTCCATCTGTAGTATGCTGGATATTTTTTAAACTATTTTTGCATATTTATCTTTCTCGATTTCAAGATTCAAGTTAAACAAAACAAAACACCCCAACAAACCCCTCCAAAAAAATCCCACAAACCCCCAAAAATACAACCCTTTATTTAAATTCAGCAGATAGAAACTGAATTGTGTGAAGGCCTGTGTGCTACTGGGTTTATGACAATACAACCTCTTTCCATGATAATAGACATGGAAAGAGTGTTCCAGATATCATACTTCATGTAGCTAAAACACTATCTTAGAAGAGGTTAAGGCCAGCACTACTCTGAAGAGAGAAGGAATGGTTTCTGAGTTAATTAGGTTGGTGAGATTAACTGCTTTTGGCAATTAAGTGTCTAGGATTACTATGAATGACCATTTAACAGTTTTAATCTATTTTTTCTTGATTTCTTGATACATTTTTGCAGAAAGATATAGCGAAGTTATAAAAGGTGTAAATTTAGATGTAAACTTAGTTACTCTGGGTGTCAAAACGCAATAAAGTATACTTGAGAAGTGGTACAGTGCATAGTTGCATGCTTTTTTTTTAGCTATGTTTCTTGTGGCTTTTATTAACATACCGGTATATTTGGTGGATATAAGGACCTTATAAATAATAAACACACTTTATACAGAGTACAGACAATAAGCCAGTGCCTCTGAAAACAGGAGAAGATGAAGATTACATGTTGGCCTTAAGATCTTAGAGTAACTATGAAAAAAATGCCATACTACTTGACAGTAGAAGATGAACATCAAGGTTGGTTTGTGTGCTTTTTATTTTTATTTATATTTTTACTTATTATTCTGTGAAGGCTGACAAGCATGTGTTGATGATGAGTTTCATACTGATAATGAGGAATTAAAAATAGCAGCCTAAAACAATAGGGAATTTTTCTGCTTTTACAGTTATTGAAGTGGTGTAACTGGAAAGTGAAAAAGACAGGTATCATCTATTCTGTTTGGTATACAGTAAGAAACATTTAGACCATCTACGTGCAGTCTTTTCAATTATGCATTAGCCAGTGCAAGCCAAATTGGCATTTCTATGTTTTACAATACCCTAATATTTTTCATCAGAACAAATAAATCTGTAGTAAATACTAGCGTTGAAGTTCAGCTTTCACTGAAATTGTGTAAAGACATACTCAAAATAATATTATATTTAGTAGATGGACATTCTAAAATGTACTTAACATTTTTTATCTGAAGTCCATTCAGGAAATATTGTTACTGACAAGTCCCTTGAAATATGAAGATTGAGGTGAGGATAAATGACTTATTGAAGTTTTTATCAGAAGCAGAGCTTGACTAGAAGCCAAATCTTGATCTTATTCTATGTGACCTAAGATTTTCTTTTGCTTACACTTAACTAAAAATTTTTTGGTTTGTTATTGTTTGATAACAATAAGTGCTGGAATTATACCTGAAATCCAGTCATACATCATTATGCTGTTAAAATTCAAGCTTCCTGGTCAGAAAACTGAGCTAGTGGGAAAGAAGGAAAGTAGCAGGAAGTAGAAAGGAGCAGGAAGACTTATATGTCTGTTTACCATACTGTGAGAATATTGTAAATCTAGAAGTCACTGGAGATTATTACTGTGAGGAGTGCTTCTTTTCATTCATGATATTTTGCCTAGTTTTATCAGCCCCCAAGTGCTTATTCTGAATGTTATAAATGGCAAGTGCTGTTACAGCTTTATTAAAGTGTTTAAAAAATCTGAAGTGGCTAAACGCTGGATAATGTTTTCCATCCTATCTTATAGTGATTTTGAATAATTAGAGCTGGCTTAAACTCTAAAATGTAAGGTTTATTTTCCACCTGAAACCTATCAGAATATTTTCTGGCTACATATTCATTATGTTGATAATGTACAGGTGCATAATCCAATCCCCTCGGATTTCTCTTCATGGTATAATGCTGAATTCTAGATGTTTTTGTGACTGTATGCAATTACTTTTTATTAGCCTTTGAATGTAACACTGAGTTGAATGTAACACCTTATTGTCCACTTTTTCTTATAGAAAAGCCATGTATAAAATGGAGCAGCACTCTGCAGTGTGAGCAGTGAACACACTGCCAGCAGGATGTTGTGGCTCACAAAAGACAAAGTATTTCCCCTGATCTGCAGCTGAAGCCCAGGTGGTGCAATCCAGTAAAACTGGTCATGTGGCAAGAACAGATCTGATCCTTATTTCTAGATCCCTTTATGATGATAGAAGAATTCCAAATTACTCTTTTATCATATGTCCTCTTTCATTTTCGGAGTAAACAAATTTCAGTCTCTTTGGATTCTCATCTCACTAGAGGCTTGCAGTGCTCTTGATCTTTGTCAGGCTTGAAGTCTGCTATTTCTGTTAGAGGCACAAAAAAGGAAACTGCTATGCATGAGAGCCAGCCAGGGTTATTTCCAATGAACCAGCTGCTTTATGAGAAAATGTTATCTCTCTTTTCCAGCTTTGCCTCCTGTGTTCATTCTCATGTTCAGCTCAATATGTTTGTTTCTGCAACCTTCCTTCAGAGATGGAGAGATCTCTCTCTGTTGCTGAGTTTGTTCCTTTGTAAAACCGCCAGCGTTGAAAACTGGTTTTTTTCTACCAAAATTGGAAGTTGCAGGAAAAGCAGGTAGACAGCCACTTTATAGATTCAAATAATGCTGCAAATGTTCTCATCACCTCTCTAAGTTGATAAGGTGAGGTATCTTTTTACTGAATCTTTAGTTGTACAAAAATGCAACATCTAAGAGGTGGGTTATAATTACACCAGTGATGGACTGCAGTTTAAAAAGCTTGTTTTAATGTCAGTTGCAGTGTGCAGTTGTCTCTGGGACTACATTATGTGGCAAAAGTGGCCTAGCTCTAAGAAAACTGCAGAGTAGATTATTTTTAACTGATCTTTTCTGTCATCTGGTTACAAAACATCTTGTAGAACTAAGAGGGAGTTATGGGGTGGACTGTAGGTAGGAACTTCATAAATTGTCTTTGCTACAAGAGTGACTGGATTACTACAAAACCTCTTAACAACATCTGTGAGCCAAGTGGTCCTTCGAAGTATGAGAAGAGAAACATTTTAATTAGGATGTAGCTGTCTTTCTTTCACCATTCAGGTAGTAAATGAAAGCCTTATCTAATACTACCTGGCAATTTTGATGTGTTAGTGTGTCACAGAGCATAGATTTCCATCATTCATTTCAATACTCATTTTGAGTATTCTAAAGAAAGTTCTTTATTTTCATCTCTACGTAAGTTATGAATCATTCATGTTTTTCTTGAAGGTATAGCTGCCAAGCTTGGGTGATTGCCAGCTTGGCAGTGGTTTGGAATTATTTCATTAGTTGTAAATGGCAAGAGTCAGTCAGTATTTTTTTACTAATGGCATCAGCATTATTTCTTCACTAAAGAGCCTTGATCTGAAATCAAAACTACTAGTTTCTTTTCCTCTCTTTGCTGATAGTTTCCTACAGCATCTATGAATACCTTGAGACACTTATTTTAAATGCAAACTCTGTTGCACAATTTTAAGAAGATTTTCTTTTTGCCTTTATAATAACTAAGTTTAAAACTTAGCTACATTTATGATGCCTTCTTTTTCCTTGGTGAGTACACACTTGAGGGAGGGGATGCCATACGAGAGACCTAGACAGACTGGAGAAGTGGGTGCATGGGAATCTCATGTGGTTTAACATTGTGGGTGCAAGGTGCTGCACCTGCATTGGGGTATTGTCAGCAGGTTAAGGGAGGGGCCCTAAGGATGGGAGCAGCCATCCCTGCTCTGATGGGACCCCACCTACAGTTCTCCAAAAGCTCTGGGGTCCCCAGCGCAGGAAGGGCATGGAGCTGTTGGAGCGAGTCCAGAGGAGGCCACCATGTTGATCGGAGGGATGGAGCATCTCTCCTGTGAGGAAAGACGGAGAATTGGGATTGTTCAGCCTGGAAAAGAGAAGGCTTCAGGGTACAGCCTAATTGCAACCTTCCAGTATCTGAAGGGAACTTACAGGAAAGATGGGGCAAGAGCATGTAGTGACAGGACAAGGAGGAATAGGTTCGAACTGAAAGAGAGTAGGTTTAGATTAGACATAGGAAAAAATTCTTTACTGTGAGGATGTTGACACACTGACACAGGTTGCTCAGGGAAGCTGTGGATGCCCTGTCCCTGGAGGTGTTCAAGGCCAGGTTGGATGGGGCTTTGAGCAACCTGATCTAGTCGAAGGTGTCCCATGGCAGGGGAGTTGGAAAGAGATGATCTTTAAGGTCTGCTCCAACCCAAACTGGTCTGTGATTCTCTGAGTCTATCACAGTATGGCAGAAGTCTTTGACTCTAAAGGTCAAAGGCTGTTGTTGTTGCTATTTTTGTACGGTATCTGCAAATATTATTCCTATTTGAGTTAATAGTGCAATCAGATTGAGTAATTTTGCATGATGTGCATTTTGCAGTTGCATGTGGTAATTTGGGAAGAAAAAGTGAGACTGATTTAAAAATACTAAAGTTTTGACATTGCTTTTGGCATTAGAGATTGTACATAAAACGTTACTCAGTAGAAATAGTTGTACTTACTCTATATGGCTACTGTATCATTTACAATACATTTCTCAATTTAGTTCTTACACCTGGAAAGACATTAAATGGGTTAAAGTGTGTGGCTGCTGTTTTGGATAGGATGCAAAACCCTTCCATTGAAGAAGTACTGAAAGTCTTGGGAGCTGATGATCAGACTGAAATAGCCTTTTGAGACTTGGGAATACTGCATACTCTTTGTGTTTAACATAGTGATGTTAAATGTTACTCACTGGTTTTGTAGCAAAGTTTGATTGTGAAACACTTGAAGAATAGAGAGTTAGTGGTACATTTGATGTTCCAACCTAGTTTCCCTGAATAAATCTGCATTTAGCAAGTTCATGCTTTTCAAGGACAGAAGAGTAAATTATAGTAATTTTTGAATATTGGGGTTTTTTTTTTGTTTGTGTGGGGTTTTTTTTGTTTTGGTGTTGGTTTGTTTTTTGTTTTTGTTTTTGTTTTTGTTTTTTTTTTACTGTTCGACAAAAGGAAAGTGTTCAATGTGGGATTAGAAAAATACACTATGTTTAGTTACAGGAAAATATCAATGACTGTGTCTGGATTGCCTTTTAACTAGGTGATCTGAATAACATTTGTATCCTTCTCTCTAGCAATTGAGAGATACAGTCAAAAGTACCAGGACAAAGAAAAAGTGCAGGAAACGTGGATACCAGGTAATATCTGAGTTTATCAAAGCCTAATTTTCTATGAACCTGTGACATATTCTGCTCTTTTAAGTGTTTGATTCACTGTTTTTCAAGCAATTAAAAAACTATGGAATCCTTATGAAGTCATGTGTTCCTGCCAACCCTGCATATTGAGAGTTACTCTATTTTGCATGGTTTCAGATCAAGGAGAGTGTTGTTTTGTCAAAAAAAAAAAAAAAAAAAAAAAAGGAAAAAAAGAAAAGAAGAAAAAAAAAGAAAAAAAATTACTCAGTTTTAACAACTGATTTGTAGCACGAACACAAACTTTAGCTTTCACTCTAGCTTTCCTTTTTCCTAACTCACTGCACAGATAATAGTTTTGTACTGGGAGCAAACATTGATTTTACTAAAAATAACCCAACCTGATGTCTGTCAAGGCAGCTGTGTTTTATAATGTTAGCCTTCCCCAACCATATCTGTATATCTCACTATTGCAAACTTAATTATATAAAAATTAAGGTGAAGAGCCCACTGGAATGGATGAACTTTGTCTCCTTGGGATAGAAGCCAGTTGTCATCATGCAGGTGAAATGGCAATCCTGACTCATGTTACTCAATTTAAATTCCAGTTAGAATTCCCTAAAACTGCTGTGCTATTTTGGAATGCATGTAAATACAATTAAGCACAAAAGGGCCCCTTCCTTTCCCTGGTGGCAGGGGAAGGAGTTACTGCTGTAAATCATCATTTTTCTATATTAAAGCCATTTTCTGTACAGATTGGAGAAGACTCCCAAGAGAGATGAAACCAAAGAAGGCAAACAAAAAAGGTATGTTATATATTTTTAAGAAGCAAATAGGATTTAGTAGGTGAGATATAGAAGCCATACTGGAGTTGGTTGGAGGAAAAAAAAAGCTAGAAATGTTAATTAGTCCAAATAATTAAGGCTTATGGCAGATTTTTTCTAAATATTTTACTAGTATGCCTGTCTTTTGTGATTTTTGCTTTGCTTCTATAGGATGTTTTGACTTACTGGAACAGACTTATCTTCCTTTTTTCTGCCTTTTGTATTGATGCACTATATTAACATACAAGACATGTAACAGTGAAAAATTTTTTAAAAACCCCACAAACCTTTCTGTTTTGAAAACTTGTATCCTTAGTCAGCATTCGTGCTTTTATTCAATAGTAACTGGCTGCTTCAGATTTCCTTTATATTTTGGGTTTCTCAATGATCTTATTATTTGTTTGACTTTTGCATTTTTTAAGCCTTTTATATTTAATTTAATGTGGGTTATTTTCTATTTTCCCTAGTTTTACATTTTTGTTTATTTTCAGCTTTCTTCTGCAGAATTATGAACCAGATCCTTCAACAGCAGTAGGAGCTGGTATTGGTAGTTCTTATAGGAAAAGAGATTTTTATTACACAGCATCATTTGTTTTTCAAAGCGTTTTCTAGTATGTATGATTTATTTTAAATTCTCTGTAGAAATCTGTTGTTCAGATTATGGCCTCCTGTGTTTAGCTGTCTGTTTATATATAATTGTTTGCTTTCTTGTTCTCTTTCTCCAAGTCCTTCATGTGTCATTTTTCAGTTCACAATAAAATAAAAAAAGAAGTGGGAATGTGCAGTCACAGAGACTGGCTCAGCTGGAATCTTTGTTCCTTTTAACAGCATAATTGAGAAGCATGGTACTGAAGGTAGACTGTAAGATTCAACTGAAAATGAAATATTTATTTGCAAAATCTCTAAAGGTGGGACAAGAATATACATGGAGTTTTGCAGGATTTGCCATCTGTGGGATTTGTTGGTTTGTTTCAGAAGGTCAGGACGGAGACGAGAGATCTCTGAAGTCAGGTCTTAGAGCATGAGGTTTATTGCGAAAGGGCGTGGGTGTAGGGGACCTGCTAGGAGCTGCCAGACTCAGCTCGAAGCAGGTCAGAAAGGTAAGAGAGAGACGAAAAGTACAGAGAATAGAATAGAATAGAATAGAATAGAATAGAATAGAATAGAATAGAATAGAATAGAATAGAATAGAATAGAATAGAATAGAATACCCTGGTTGCCGTTTACAATACAATAAATCATCTTCTGTGCTGAATATTCTAATTTTCATTAACTAATCTAGAACAAGCTACAAATCCTACAACTTTTACATACAGCCTATGAGAGTCATTGCATTACCATATGGCATTATATTTTAAACTCTAAAAACTGCTTTTTGGACCCTCTGCCAAGCTGGTAGGGTCTGCTCTGACCTTTGGACCTGCCTGCAAGCAGAGGGTATTGTTTAATCAAAAAGGGGGATCATCTTCAGTGGCCATACCATTGTTTTCCAGTTATTTAGTAACTGGGGTTTGGTGTCTCAAAGCTTGTCTTCATTTCAATCTCGCCTATAGTTTCCATATTCTCAGCATCTTTTTCCAGGTAATAATATTTATAAGGCTTTCCTATTTCATGCTCCCCAACAGGGTTTTATTCCAAAAGAAGAAACCACAGATTTTTATAAGCCTATGCACAATAGTTATCTCCCTAAGATCCAATGAAATAATAAAGATTATTATAAAGAGAGAACCACTGCTAACTGTGGGAATTTTCCTCTTTCTTTAGTACCAGTTTCTCTACAGGCTCTTGAAAGTACATTTCTTTACACAGTTATAATGGCAAAGATCAGCTGACCACCAGAATCTGATTAGATTAAAAACCAGGCTCCCTTAAAAGCAAAAATTAAGTGTGTTTAAGGTTTTTTTGTATAATCCTGATGATACAGAGTCATATGAGTGAGGAAGTTTGTACATAGCTGATCAGTGACCCATTAGAGCTCCTGGTACGTATCTTTGTTGTATTTTCAGGACAGATAACTTAGGTGACACTTTAACTATGGTGGAACAAAGGTGAACAAATCAAGATAATTTGCACAGAAATTCAAACAAAATTCCTACTATTCTCTCTTTGTAGCTTACAAGAGTGGTTTTGGGATAAGTACAGTTCCATGCACAGGGACAGCTGTACTTTTACACACTTCTCCATCCCTCTTTCTTGTTTCCCTGAATATTTAACTGCAGACCTGACCACCTGCCTTCTCAGTGCCAAAACTTTGGGTAGAATTCCACATCTCTCCCATCTCTCCCACCCTGACCCTGGGCTGTGAAAAATGCAATATCCTAGATACCAGCAGTGCCAGCTGAAAAAAACAAAAACCAAACAAACAAACAAACAAAAAAACCAAGAAGAAAAACAAAAACCCCAAACCAAACCAAACATAAAAACAGAGAAAAAAAAAAAAAGAAAAATAAAAAACTACCACCACAACAACAAAAACCCCAACAAACAAACAAACAAACAAAAAAAGCCCCAAAAACCCATAAGTGAATAAAATTAAAATGTTGACTGGGATCAGTTGATACTGTAGGCCAGCTATATGCACACATGTATAGCACTCAGATTTATGCATTTCAGCCCAACTACTTCAAGACCAGGTATTTGGTATTTGGAAATTGGATGAGTTTAGATTGTATTCCATTGCATCTCTAAGGTGTAAAATGTAGGGAGCTATTTTTCTTGAAGTTCTAACAATGGGTCAGTGTCTCTAATTTTATAAGTGCCAAAGATGCCCAGCATTTAAAGACAAGTCTTACATGTCTGTTCTATATGCATTGTCTGTAAAAGCCTGCTAGAGTTTGTGCAGTGATATTGCTATTTCCACTTTTGCAATTTCTGAATTGCTATTTGCTATTTGCTTGTTTTCCTTAAAAGCCTACTTCATTCTGTATGTGTTTGCTTTGATGCTGTTCATGTTTTTACAGAGCAGCTTGACTGCCCTCAGCTCTTGTGCAGTGGTTTAATCATATAATCCTTTCTGAAATAAACTCAGTGTTACTTACGACAAATGCTTTTGACAAAAATAATTGTTTTCTCAGCAGTTCTTAGTGTTCTGCATGCTTGAGTATTAGGCTGGTATTTGGGCAACTTTGGTTTAGGGTGCTGCCATTCAGGTAACTCCTACTTGGGTATATGGAATGATATTTTTGACCTTTACTCCACCATGTAGTTAATCAGGGAGTAACCTGATAAAGATTATGTTCATGAATTGGGACTAAGTGAAAATACACAACATAGATTCATTAGATGAGAACCAGCTGCAGTCCAAAAACCATGTGGCTCTAGTCATCATGACTTCTGTTAGAGCTAATGAACTGCTGCCTTTTTTTTAATTACATCTAGATATCTGAAGAACTCACCTGTCATTTATGTCTCATATAAATTAGTAATAATGAGTTTTTATCTTTTCAAGATGATGAAACATAACAAGTGAGATTTTGTTCTAGTTTCTTAACATACTGTAAGTATATCGGTGACTAGTATTTTGTGAAGCTGAATGTTGTTCTTTAGCCCAGCCTTTGGCCAACTACTTGTTCAAACTGAATTTCAGACTGGCTTTCTAGGCATTTCTTACATAAATCAGGCATTTACACCTCTATGAATGATGTAGCTCAAAGTCTAAAGCAGTTTTAATACACACAGTATGAGATTTTCCTGGCATACTCAAGATGTATTTACTCTTAAGAACAAGTAGAACAAGATAATTCATCTTTTTCACATTTAAAAAAAATAACAGTGATGTATTTTATTTCACCAGGTGCAAAACCAAAAAAGGCAAAAAGCTTTGAGCCTAAAAGTAATCTGGATATGATTTAAAAAATTGAGGTAAGATGTCCATATTATTTCTAAATTTTACAATAGAAATTGAAGGAAAATGAAACCTTGGTTCTTGGTAAAAATGGAAAAACCAGCACAGCCTTTTTCTGGTCTTCTCTTGTTACCCTGACAGACACATGTTCTGCAGTGTAGTGGCACAAGGGTTAGGGTATGGATAGAGCCTGGCTATGGAGAAACAACTTTCTTTGTTTGTTTGCACCTGAACACAGCAACCAGTTGCTCTTCACTAGGTAGCAATACAGCCTATATGAACAGCAGATCTACTATTGGAGCTTACAAAAGGAGGAATTGGTGCCAGTGCTTTTAAATCTGTTGCTGTTCACCAATCTACTGATGTTAAAACTTAAACCATTTTTTCTAAGTTAAGAAGGAAGAAACATACAGAAACTTAGGAAGTGACCTTTGTTTTGTAGGCAATTACCATGTGACAGTGTGAACCTTAAAGGTTAAACAGCTTTGTATTTTTTCTCCTGGTGATCCACCAGTTGTTTGATGCAGTTATATTATTACAGTATGTGGTATTGCTTTATCAAATATGACATGGCCTTCTGTCAACTGTTCTAACAGTGGATGGTAAAGGGAAATCATCATCTCAGTTTATTACACAAGACATGCTTTTTTATGGCTGATGCTTGACCAAGTAAGTCCTTATGAAGTTCATGTGCTTCACATCATATTGGTTTAAATATCAACAGAAAACATTTGCACAGCATTGTTATGCCAACTGTCTTGCTGTTAACTGCAGTTTAGCTCTTTGGTAGTATGGAGGATATGCTGTTGCTGTAACATGGGGTTACCTTGTAAAGAGACTGCCTTGTGACAGGAGCTAGAAAAGGATGAGGAAGAAGAAAAATCTGAAGATGAGAAAGACAAAAGAAAAGACAAAGGTGGAGATGATGAAGCAGAAGAACCAAAGAGTATTATGAAGAAGAGCATGAAGAGGTACGATAGTTTTCCTATTTACATGAAGTCAGATCCCATCATTTATAGTGTGTTGGCTGGCAAAGAAATGTCCCTAGCCCCCAGTAAGGGAGAGTTGTTGTAGGAGAAATTACTACATTAATGATCTTTGCTGCACCAAATTGTATTGTAGTTAATTTAAGTGTGTTCTAGACTTGTAATTCAAAAAGAGCTCTGAAAAAATATTTTGTACACAGGAATGCATTCTGACATAATACATACAAGTATTCCTTTTCATCACTAGAACACTGATGTCTCGTTTCATACATATCAGAATTTCATTACAGGATTTCCTTTTCTTTCCCAAGAATCTATTACTGTTTTAAAATGTGGATGCTCAAGTGCAGCTTAAAACATGTTTCTTCTATAGATTTTCTTCTCCACGCAGACAGTGATAGATGGTTTTTTCATTGGTTTAGGAAAATTACTACATTTCTTCCTATTTCGAAGATGGAGATGACTTTGGTCCTCTCAGTGATGACCATATGGATGAAGTAGCATACTAACTGTTGTTTCTATGTGTTACACTTCTCTAGTCTTACACTGCTTGAAGCAGCATTCTGGAGGTACGCTGAGTATCAATAAACCTAGTGCTTTAGCTCTCTTAGTTTCAAGCAGACTCTCCAAAAACACATTGGAGTTTAATTGTACTATGCTGCAAAAGAGGATATGGAATCCTTTGTTTTGTTCTTTTGCCGAGTGTTTTGTAGATGTGCCTTTTTAAGATCCTCTGGAATGCCTACTGATGGAGTAAGCTATACGTCATTGTGTTTCCTCTGCACAGAAAAAGAATGTATACATTTTACTTGAAACCATGTCTAAGCATTTGCACTAGTCAATTCTATGCCTTCAACAGTCAAATCTTGAAACAAATAAAGAAATTCTTGATGAATGCAGTAGAAAAAAAAAATAGCCTTTATGGACATAAGCTGCTTGTTGGCAGCTGACTCCTCTGAAACACTTTATCTAACTTCTGAGTTCAGGTGACTGAAAATAATTGACAACTAAGCACTTTAATATAAACTGACTTGGAGGGATCTTAGTAATATAAACATGACAGTAATTTGAAGAACCATTAGTCTAGTTAGAAGAACACATTTCCTTTAGTATTTTGGTAAAAGAAAATTAAAATATATTATATTACCTTTATGAATTGGCATAAATCATAATTAAGGACAATTTGACTTGGAAAGAATATATGGCAGAATTTCAGAAATTACAGAATCCTGGTTTACACCAGTACACTCATTAATGATGAAAATTTCGGTTCTTTGCTTCAGTTTCTCCACCTGTTAGGGCAATACTTGCTTATCTCACAGAGCTGTTAAGTGAGCTGGAAGATGAAGCTAGCTATGAAATTACTGATGTACTTGTTTACAAACAACACAGAAAGAGACAACAAATCACTAAGAAATAAACCCCAAAATATAGAAAAGGAACATGATGAAGTATTTTAATGCATGGAGTTTTAATTAGAAAAACAAGACAATGCTGAGAAAAGCAAAACCCAATGTTTGGAAACATCCTTTTTATAAGAACCAACAGCTGAAGTGTTGAAAACATTACTGAGATTAGCAACTTGAAGAACATTGTGACAGCACATTCTCTGTATCCTACTGTCTTTTGATGGTAAAAAATACTATGTTTCAATTTCTCAGTGTTATTACATTACTGTTGATCAGGCTTGTGGTATTTTGTTGGCTGGTTTTGAGGTTTTAAATTTTCTTGAAAAAATAAGTATACCTCACTGGTTACTGGAAAACAATTCTGCAGTATTCTGTGAACTTCTGTATGCAGTAAGAATTCGGTCCTTAAAGTGTATCTTTCAAGTGTTCTGATAAAATATATATCATAGGAAAAAGAAATTAAACTAAAATGCCATGCAGGTCACATCTCAGCAGTATACGACTTTTATTTTGAAAAGTTGACTAGAATGTGTAATAAACATTCAGCTGCATTACACAGGAAACGTATTCTCCCTGTAAATTTTTTTTTTTTTTAACATCACACATCAGCAGTTGTTTCTGGAACAGGTATGCCTGTTTCTGTGTGTGATATACAAAACAGAGACAGAAGACGTGAATGAGGCAAGCATGCTGAAAATTAAATTCACTTGCTGTGATTCTAGCTGCTTCTGCTAGCTGTTCTCCCTGTGCAAGGTGAACAGTGAGACTCCTTGCCTCCTACACAAGGAATGCAAATAGATGGCTTTTTCCAAAGATGGAGCTATAAAATGAACATGAGAAAAGGGTTACTGCATAAGTTAGAATTTGTTGACAAGTTGTGGCTTGTCTGAACAAGTACAATACCTTATTCTGTAGCAGACAAATTTTTGAGGACCAATTGCTTTCTCCATTCTTCATTCTGCTAATGGGCAACTGCCTTCCTGCTGTACTGTTGAGAAATATTACTCTGGTAAAAATCAGGTATTTTTGAGACCTTTAAGTGGTAGACTGTAGTCACCTCGATCATCCCGAGGGAACTGCAAAGTCTTAGGCTGGATCCTCCAGGACTAGTTTAGCAGTGGCAAATAAGGCCATCGCTTAGGAACAAGTTCTGCAAGGACACTTCTGAAAAGCAGTGAGATTGCACTCTTGCAGAGGTGTAATGCTCGCACCTCTTCTTAGAAGCTAATTTTCTGATAGCTTAGAATTTATTGCAAGACCATAATGACAGTAAAATTTATGACTGTTCTTTGGTTATCAGTAAACTTCAAATTTGGACAGGAATATATTCAAATCCTATATTTATAGCATAGAAGAAGAATATTGCTTTCAGTGTGTAGTCATATCACCGTCTAAGAACTTCACTGATCCCTCCCTTAGTTGTTCACACCTATTTCTGAGAACTAACAAGTTCTCAGAAGCTTATGCAAAAAGTTCAAATTTTACAAGGCATAAACAGGATAAACCATTAAGGCTGCATTTATGGTATGCTAGATATGAAAGCTGTATGAATATATATTTGCTGGCCAAGGATTTTTATTTTAGATCATACATAAAAATTGGCCTTAACAAATACAAGTAGTGGTCTGCTGTAATAAAACATGCAGAGTATGTAGAACAAAGAATGTAGTATATGCACCGCTTTCACTGCAGTCTTAAGTAAAATATTTATTTTACATATATTACTTATGTTCTTCTAAAAGCAGAGGAGCAGCAGTATTTAAAATAAGACTTGCATCCTCATTCAGAAGTATTTTCAGCCTTTATGAAAGTTATACAAAGACTATTTGTGAGAACTTATTCCAAAGTATTCCAGATTTGAAATATTTACGTTTTATATGATCCAACAGTGTAATATGCACTTAAGTTACAAACCCACTTCCTGACCAACGTGTTGTAATTAATCCAAAAGGTGGTTTACAACTCAATTATTGTGTGTTTGGGGTTCTTTTGGCATTTGTTTGGTTGGTTTTGGGGTTTGTTTGTATTTTGTTTAACTAGTCAGTTTCTAGAAGACTTATTTCACATATTTTAACTTAAATTAGATTTAAGTTCCCCACAGAGCAGGTACCCTGTTTATTCAGGGCTGGCATGTGATGATTCATTATCAGTTGTGTTGTACTTTGGAAAAAAGCTGTAAAGATCCCTCTATTCTGCAGAAAGCCAAACCAGCTGATGCTTGTAGATTACCAGGATGAGGAGTCCTACAGTCTTAAAAAGTGATCTACTGCATCTTCTGACAAAGCTAACTCTGTAATTAAAAATATGCTGTATGAAATATGCTACATAATAAAGATGTAAAAACATGCCAGGCTCTTGGTTAGAATGGAATATGGTCCAATAAAACAGTTGTCCCCTTGTGTTTTTCCAGTGACTGTTTATCCTAAGGTAAATCAGGGCCCATCACCCTTAATTCAGTGCCAGTAAGTCACAGGTCTTCGAACATTCTAAAAGCCCAAAGTCTGGGACACACTAGAGGACTCTCCAGCTGTACCACCACAGACCTCTGTACCACCTGTCTGTACCACCACAGACATCAGCAAGACAGAGACCTTCCTGACCTAGTCAAACCACAACTGAAGTTAATTTCACTTTTACACCAATGGCAATTTAATAACCATCAATTCAGGTAGGTGCTGTAAATTAGGCTTATGCTGCATCATCACAGTAGCTAATTTAATGTTCTTTGACAAATCCATAGAAATAGAAGGATAAAGTATTAGAACTTTTGAATTTCAGCAACAGAATGATGGGGGAAGAAGCAAACCAATAAATAGGCTTGCAGCAAAAAACTGACAGATTATGCGCCAAGTTTCACCCTATACAGAAAACATTTGTCTTCATGGTCCAAAGCTTCCTTATCTGAGCGAGTCACCTTTTTAAGTTTTAACCACAGAAGCTGTATCACCATAAAGCAAGCTGTATCATCACAGAAGCTTTAGCCACCATAAATTATTTTGCAGACCGTTTTTTCATATAGCATTAGAATTGCTATCTCAATATTTATCTCAATATTTATTGTCTTATTAGCATATTCCCTTATTAAAAGAACTATTAGTTTAAAAAATCTTTGAAAACAAGTGTTATGCAAACCATCAAGCTCATGCTTGTTTGTAATCTCTTTTCTAATGTGAAGACTATGATTAGGCTCACTATCTCCACAGATTCACACACCTAACTGTACACGATTTTCCTTCAAGCTCTTGCCTGCCTCAATTTAGTTATAATACAAGTTAGCCAATTCTTGTTCACACACTTGGCATGCCAGTGAAGACTATCTGCCCCACTTCTTGGGGCAACAGGTGCCCCAAGTATAGAAGGAGCCTAAGTTTTTACTCTCAGAATCTGAGAATCACTTTGGAATACCTCAATAGTTTGAAAATATTCACTTTACCTGATATTTTATACTGTATATACTTAGTCAAGACACTGACTGGAAAGGTTACAATAGTAGTTTAAAGCATACTGACTGTTTTTCCACTTCTCCCTTTTTAAGTCCTAACAAAGTTTGTTATCTTGGGTATTGGTAATACATAGTATTTTGAACAGGGCAATGGAATTCTTGTTCTGCAAGGCAAATATAACAAAAAAAGTTATAGGCACCATCACAGTTTTTATTTAAAAGTATTCTGAGTACACAAGTACGACCTTTCTATATGAAGAGTCCAGAGATATGGGGGTTTTATTTATGTTTTTTTTCATTTTTTATCTTGTAGCATTTTCAGGTGGGAAAGAAAAAGAGGGGAAAACCAAGGTTGATCATGGAACTCCAAGAAAAAACGTTCAAGAGCAGAGTGGTTAATGAATATACTACTATATTCAAAGAACACTATATACTACTATATAAAGAACAAGTCTGAAGCTGCAACTTGTCTATTCTGCTGCAATTTGCTTGCAGGCATTAAATATCATTTGAAATTTTCTAGGACATTTCAGGAAAAAATTAAGTGCTTGAGGTTCATGGGCACAAGACCATTAGCAGGCTTAGTACCCACAAGACTGCTGTCTCAACAATCAGTTGACCCTGAACTGAGATGAACTGGAGGGGGAAAAAAAAGTCTATTAGCATAAAATCAAGGCTACTGGGGCAGTTACAAGGTGCCACACTTCTGCACTTCTTTCATTCTACACATAGGTAACCAGATGAGAATGCAGTCCAGTCAATTTTCAGCAGGATACCAAGGAAGAATGTAAAATTTCAGGAAGACTCTCAACTGGACTGTGTTGAGGCGTAGAGAAAACAAATTATCCTATTGCCTATACTGAAAAGTACTAAAGAATGGGTTCACCATAGGCACAAGATTTGAAGATTCCAGCTTAAGTATTAGCTACTGTCTCTATAATAGTTAGTTGTAAAAAAGAAATTCATACTAGCAATTAATTACGGAATGATTGAGTTTTTTAAAAAAAACTTACTCTATAAGTAAGATAAAATTATGAGAACACCACTTTAATTTACAACTGTAAACCTGATACTAAAATGTCAAGTGTACTACGAATTCTATAAATACTTTCAGATGTTTAAAAGATATCCCCATATGCCCATTTCTGGGCTGTAAAATGTACTCACAGTGAGACTCCTTGTGTGTTAGCTCAAACTACATTTTTTCACCTGATCATTAAGAAACATGCCTATAAAAATAGAAAAAAGTGCAAAGCTTCAGAGATTACTTTATACCTTAATTTACACCCCAATCTTGCAAATTGTCTCAGGCATATTCAGACATTATGTGATCCCCAGAAATATCCTTGTAGTGGAACACTGCCCATAAAGGCAAGTCACACAACAGTCAATTTTTTGTCTGTGTTCCAAGTGCATTCTGTGGTTTTCCCTTTACCTAATGTTATGTTATGTATCTACAAATGATAGTTGTCTAGGGTCTTGCATTGTTAATGCTGAAGGTCTCCTTGATTATCAACTTTTATAATATTTGGTGGATTTATTCCATTTTCTATTTCCTTCTGATGCGATACTGCTGTGACAAACAAATGGGAAGATTCCATTGTGGAATGGTGACTGACATCTGCTTTCACTAGAACTTCATAATATAGGAGATAAAAGACTGGAGTAACTATGCCAATAACCAACATAATTACTACTGCTGTCCACCATCCTATACCCCAGTCCGCTCCGTAGTAAGGATCCTTGCATTTTTTAGTTTTACCATCAGTTTCAAAACAGATCTGTTGGGCTGCTAAAGCAGAAACAACTTCATTCAGATTCTCTCTCTTTGTATCATTACACTTCACTATTTCTTCTATATCTCGATCCACTTCTTTTAAGAAGTTGCCAGCAGTCTCATTAGCTGAGAATTTCTCACAAAGAGATGTTTCCTGTACTTCTGGGGAGCACAGATCAGGCCGAAGAGCTGGTCTTCCTTTTGGAGAGACGTGGGTTTCAGTCAATACACTGAACTTTTTCACTGGAATTTTGATAGACCTCAGGGCAAAAAAATCTTGATCGTTGATAAGATTGTTAACTCTCTTGATATCTGCAACCTAAAAATGAAAACAACAGCTAAAACATCATACTCCATTGAACCAAAACCAAACTACATCCTTAACAAATACAAGCCTTTTGTAAGGAAACAAAGGCAAGGCCTTTGTTTCTGTCCTTCCCAAGTCAGCTCTCCTTTTCCATATTCTTTCTCAAAATGAATCTCATTTTGCTCAAACTAAGTTCAGATTTTAAGTCCAAGTCTAAGGCAAAGCCTTTGGTTTATATTACCACTAGCTTTTTTTTTAACTGATAACCATTCATACAATATGAAGTCAGAAGAGTCAAAGACCAAATCTGAACAACTTTGCAGCAAGAAGAAAATTGATTATGAGGTAAAAACCTCCTCTCTTCAGATAAGAAGACTCAAAGTCATTTCACATAAATATATTTACTTATATGTATGTTCAGCTATCAGTTGGCAACTATCTCTGTGAAACGAATGAGACTTTACCTCACCGTTTTCAAATTATGTAAATTACTCTGAGTTCCTAATTCAATGGAAAACTTCTGAGTAATTACAAATTACGAGTTTGCAATTCATCTAGCCACAGGTGTGGTTTTTTGCTGCTTCTGTGGGTTAGCAAAGTGTAGAAACCAAGTGTAACTTTTAAGTTCTCATCTACCTTCCCCAAGTCAACTCTTCCCTTTCCCAATTTTTGCTCAAAATGAATCCCATTTTGCTTGCAATAAATTCAGATTTTAAGTCTAATGTGAAACAGTCTGCAGGGATTTAAGTGCCCTTGGATGGTCACTGGCTTCATTCTCAGATAGTAACTTCCTCACTATGAAAAGCACACCCACAAACCTCACCATGATGAACTACTTCCAAAACAGTGCTGTTCTGCAACACTGCAAAGCACACAGGAATTGTGCCTATTTTATGATGCACTCTACCAGGTTCACACGAACCTTTTGGAGTGAAGAAGTCTTTCTGTTCCTACAACAGTGTATTTGTTACATGTATGATGCTGAATTAGATAAGAATAAAAGATTGCCAAATGCAGCATGCACGCCAGCTGCATGTACTTCCACCAAAATGCAAATTATACTTTCTTCCCAAAGCCCTGGGATCGCTCTTCCATATTCTCTTGAATTTGCAAGAAAGAGTACAACTCTTCCTTCCTTTCTTACTGAGGCCTGATGTAGTAAACCTGCTCAAAATACTTAATTGCAGTAGGTTCTGAAGCCAAGACTTGGTTAATGAGGGAAAGGTCTGTCATGATTAGGCAATAGTTATATCAAGACTTTAGTACCTAAACTCACAACAGGACATCCCCAATTCTGTTTCTGCCTGAAGAATTAGATGACAGCACGTTCTGTAAATACAGATTTTGAACTTGACCTTACAGCACCTGTGCACTTAGCAGTCAGTCCCACCAACACACACAGATGATTTCCTGTGAAAACTGGAAACATCAACCAAGACCAGTGCCAGTGCCTTGATCAGTACTAGCCAGCCAAAATCACTGCGTAGGCAGGACATTCACCAGCCTAATAAAAGAACTGAGATAAAAGTAGTGAGCACAAAGAAGGGAGCATAGGGGTGGAAAGCTCTCTAAAGTACAGCATAGCCATGCTTAAAATATTAGGGCAATTTAGCACAATTTGAAAGAAATATACGGAGGATTTTCTTCCCCACTTTAATGGAATTAGGGCTCCACACAAACCCTTAAGATCGTTCACCAATACACCCCTCATCACTCAGCCTAACAGTGAGGATGGCATTAGAAGTACCGACCTTTGACTGGAGCACAGCTTTGAGTGTAAATACAGACTCTGAGAGAGTGCCACAACTACAGCTATGCACTTGTTTCTCACACATTAGTTTTAAGGGGAAAAACCCATGGAACCGGAACCCTGCGCTGTAACACGAACACTCTGACGTCATTTTCCACTTGTGAGAAACACGGCGTTTCCCACGCTCTACCTCCCCCGGCAGCCGGCCGGCGACCAGCGGGGCCCGCGCCGGCCGGGCACTTACCGAGCAGCAAAACTGCAGCGCGATCGCATTCAGCGTATCCCCTTCCCGGATGTCCTTCGTCAGCAGGACGATATCATCCAGCTTGTCCCTCGACGCGCTCCGCCGGACTTTCTCCCTGCCCCGCGGCCGCAGCTCCGACACCTCGCCCTCCTCCTCGGGCCCCTCGCTCTCCGCGCTCATGAAGGGGTACAGGTGACCACTGGTGGGCGGCTGCACCACGGCGGGCAGCTGCTGACCGCTGCCGGCGCTTCTGCCGGCCATGCTCCGCGGGTGGCCCTGTGGAAGGGACCGCAGGCGTGGCGCCCTCCGCAGGGAGTCCCACGCCGCCCCTCCTCCTCGCCCCCGCCCAGCTCCCTCCTGGCACAGCAACAGCCGACCGCACCGCCGCGGGGAAGGGAGAATAGCGCCCGGCCTTGCCTGGCCCGGCCCCGCCGCCCCGCTCCGCCCCTGGCCGCGGCCCTACCTGCCCCCGCTCCGCATGGGGCCCGCTGCGATGGCGGCCGCTCCGCCACGTCCGCAGCGCCGCCACGCCCCGGCGCCGGCCGCGCGCAACGCTGGGAGCGCGGGTGACGGGAGGCGGCCTCGGGGCTGGGCGGTGAGGAGCCGGCGGGGTCAGCCCGGCGGGAGAGCGGGTGCCAACGGCGCAGCACCGCCCCCAGCACCGGCACCGCCCCGCTCCGACCCGCTCCGGCACTGCTCCGCACCCACACCGACCCGCACCGCCCGCGCCGTTCTGCCGCGGTCCAGAGAGCGCTGTGGCTGAGCCCCGCGGCGCTGGAGGCCGGGGCGCGGGGCCGGGGGCCAGCGCTGCGGGGCGAGGAAGTGCTTCGGCCGCCGCCTTCTCCGCGAGCCGCCCGTGCGCGATCCCGCCCATTGGATTTTCTTAATACATCGCTCTTGCCGATCCTCCTTGAGAAATGGAGGCTGCTCAGAAACGAATTTGCCATGTATTTGGGTCAGTAAAGGGTTTCTTCTGAGACGGTTTTTGCCTGTTAGCTTTCGCAGCTTCTCTCCACATCCTGTACTTCCTAGTCCTGCCTGGCTCTTACCGCCTTTCTGCGCCCTCAGAAGTTGCCAGGCAGTTTCTTTATATCCCTTCACACCTGTCCCCTCAGGACTAGTACTGCAGAGGTACCATACCAAAAGAGGTACCATAAATTAAGCCCTGTAGATATTTCAACTTTTCTTCCCTAGTGGAATAATTTTTGCTCTAAAGGACTGTCAGCAGCTTTTGGGGTGCTAAGGCTATAGGCAGATGTCCTAGTCTGACTAGTAAATTTAATCTGGTGTGGGTTTCTCCTGACCCAGCCTTAGAAGGAAGTTTTTAATTACAGCAGGAGTAAGAACAGTATTCCTTAAAAATCCGGACAGCTCTAAGGTTAGGCTAAATATGTTGTAAAAAAATGGCTGAAGACAAATGTGTTTGGAAGACTGGCTCCTAAATAGATTAAATCTAACCTTTAGGTAATTTTAAATAAAGTTTTGGTTTTTTTCCCCTTTTTCTTTTGAGCCTTGTTATACAATGTTTCCAGGCTTTCCTAAACAACCAAAGTGGTTTGAAACCTGTTTGGTACTAGCAAAGACAGATTTTTTTTGTGGCTTTACTTTTGAACACTAGATGACTTGAATCTGGAGGCATAAAAATAAGAGCTAACAATTGTGTAGCTCTATGAAATGTCATGTTCACACCCAGAGAAGCTTAATTGAAGCCTCATTTCTAGGTATTGTAAAATAAACTGTGAAGATCCCTCTTGTTCTTGTGTCTCAGACTATTTTAAAGAGTAAATATACATATACATATATGCATATATACATACATACCTATATCTGTATCTACCTTGAAACAGTATTCTGTTGTGAATGAAGGATGGATCAGTTTTAAAAGTATTCCTAAGGCTGCCTAGGTACCCCTAGCCAAGTGCAATACATTTCTGTCGAGAGCATAGAGGTTTGCCTGAAAGAATATAAATATTCTCAGGTACAGACATTAGCATAAAATAACAAGCTGGCCATTTCAGGTGGGTCTGATCACTGTATGCCATACTAATTGCGTTAAAATGTGATTTCATTCAGCAGGAAGTTGGGCCTTCTTAGTAGAAGCTAATTTTCAGGCTTTTTTACTCTGCAATTGTTAAAATAGTCCAGTGGATACCAAGTACAGTGAGAATTTCCTCAAACCAAAGTTTCTTGCACTTAGTTCTTAGGACACTTTCTAAACCAATTAGTAGTCTAATTAGGGATATTTTCTTGACGCTTGGACCAACATAACATTTTCCTCGCTGAGTGTTTCAGGTGTAATTAACTGTGAACAGAGTGGTTTCTCATAGACAGGCAACTTCTTTTCTTCTTTCATAGCATCTTCCCAATCAAAGCCTGCTCAGAAATAAGCCTTCTATTTTTATCATGGGTCAGAAGCACAGCTTGTGCTGATTAACATAGCTGCGCTAAAGGCTTAGATACAGCCTCACAAAGAAGCTGCTATCCAGCAAAGACAAGCTTGGGTTGCCAGATTACATGACAAATGTGTGAATATATTTGTAGTCCCAGAATGATTTTATGTCTGTGGGATGCCAAATGCAAGTAGAATGATTCTTCCACAACTGCATTTCCAGAAAGAGCAATATTGAAGATGAAGAAATTGAACCGATTTCCCATAAATGCAAAGTTTTCTTGTGGGACCTTAAGTTGAAGAAAATTAATTTTAACTTACTGATTTAGAATTCCATCTATTAAGAGGTGTTATACCATATCTGGCAAGGAATATTTGCAGCACCAAGGAATTTTGTTTTGTTTTATTTTGTTTTTTAAAGGAAGCTTTCAGTAATAGAAGTGAAACAACTGTAGTTGTCTGTGGCTGGGAGACTGATGACTCAGACTCTATTCATGCTTTTGAAAGACTGTTTTATGAGACTCATCAGAGCTGTGGGTGGATCTGAAGAGGAGTTTGAAGTCAGACTTCATACACAGCAATGCCTGCAGTGGTATCTAATGATTGTCCCATCATACACCACTAATGGCATATCCTTTTGGAGGTTTTCTTTAATCTTTGAGTGGTGAAGTTGCAGCAAAGATCAGGACAGGGAATTGCACTATTTCTTTTATCTAAAGAGGTGTACCATCAGGTCAAAAAAGAACTGCTGAAGCAGCACTCTGCCTTAGAAGGGGAAAGAAAGTATTGGAGTTTGCTTTGACCCTGCTACACCCCTGTGTGTAACCATTTGTAACTGGTGACATTTTCCCATCAATAACAAAAGGGTATATTCCAAACTTGATGAACAAGACTGGAGCTGCATAGCTCCCATGAATGCTAATAGGAATACAGCCTTTCTCCATTCCCGTGCAAGTTATTTTGCATACCCTAATAGTGTATTCTCAGTGTGCAGCAGGGTCAGTGTTAATCACACCATGGCATTCCAACAGCAACTGCATGGATCTGTACCACATTCTCCTTGGTCATGTTATTTTTTGTGTAGCCTCATCAGAGCTAGGAAATTAGGTATACATATATATACATAGAAATATTAGAAAGATCATAAGAAATTAATAGAAGGGAATTGTAAGGGAGATGTAGAAGGGTTGGTATAACTTGTTAGCAATTTTTAATTTTAAAAAAATTCCAAACATATTCTTTCCATCTGGAAGTTACGTCCATGTCACGTGCCAGCACTTTTTGACATTTTTGTAAGTCATTCTATGACTTGGGACCACCAGGCTAGATACACATTAAGTTTGCTAGTGTCAAGTGTCTAAATGTGTGTTTTAATTGCTTGAATGACATGATAAATCATGATGTATTAAGAGATTTCCACAGAAATAAATATTCAGCCTTTGTCTTTCTCTGCTTCCCTGCTTAGTAATTGGGAATGGTAGTAAAATTGTAGGAAATAGTAATGTCAAGGTAGATCTGCAGCTCCAATGAAGATCAAAGGAAGTTACTAAGCTCTGACTGTAAGATGCAGTAAGAGGACTTTCTTAAGATCTCTATAAAAGTATGCAAGAAGCAAATAATGCTAAATCTACAGACACTACATAGTCTGTTCTCCAGTGAAAGTATTTGCATGTATACATTTAGCTATAGTCAAAAAATTGTTTAGGTTGGAAAAGACCTTTAAGATCATTAGGTCCAACTATTGATCCTCAAAACTAGCAGAACTCCTTTTTAGTTACCAAGGTTCCAACAGTAAAAATGGGTTAAAAATGACCGTAAAATTTAATTGTGTAATTTGCTATTGTTATGGTTTAAATGACAATAAATGAAAAATCATTGGATTGAGACTGTATTTTCCCTATGTCATATTTTACGTATTTGCTGTTCCCCTTTTGTTACTTGACAGGAATCAGTAATTTTAAAATTAACTTTATTAATTTGATGTGTATCCATAATAGAAATACACTGTGTGCCTACCACGGTGCAGCCAGTAGGGTGCATTGGTTGTTTGATTTTTTTTTTTTTCCCAAAAAACTGTTAATAACTGCATATTTGCTTCTGATTTACTGCTGCTTTTCTGAATCAGAAAATCTATCAGGGAACCCCTTCAGTTATGTTAAAAGCAATGTGCAAAAATGCAGTATAAGTTCTTGAAAATTTCTTTCAAATTTTTCACAGATAGGTTTTTTGGGGGGGTTGGGTTTTTTGTTTTGTTTTGTTTTGTTTTGTTAGTTTTTGGGTTTGTTTTTTCTTTGTTGGTGTTGGTGGTGGGGTTTTTTTGTTTGGGGGTTTTGTGGGGGGAGTTTTGTTGTTTTTTGTGGGGTTTTTTGGTTGGTTGGGGTTTTTTTCTTGGGTTGTTTGGTTTTTTGTTGGTTGATTTTGGGCTTTTGTTTGTTTGCTTTAAAGGTTACCATGGATTCTTTCCACTTTTTGCTGGATGACTTATTAAAGTCCATCCTTATGACTGTATTAAAGTCCATCAATAGCTGTTAGTATTTCATATGTTTTCCCTGAGTAAAGTAAGGAAACCTTTCAGTATTTGTCTAGTTTTTACTCTGATGGAATCTTTGCACTTTCCTCAAGTCTTTATCTCATTTGTTTTTAATTAATGAAATGTTCAGAATTTTTTAACTTAGGTTCTCTGCTTTTTCTAGGTCTCAGTTTTGGGGAATTTGATTTTTTTAGATGCTCGCTGGGTTTCAGCATTGTTTTTAAAATGCAGACACCAGTATTTGTGCAATTTCAAATATCCACCCAATTAATGCCACATGCAAAAGTAATTCCACTACCTCAACTACCTCAACTACTTGTCACTAATCTGCTGTTGATGTATTTGAAGATGACACTTGTTTGTTTTTTCTTTCCCAGTCACAGAATCCCATTGGACAGTTGTGGTGAACTGCTTCTCTGCTTGAGTTTCTTTAGATGAAAATTATTCAGAAGACCTATATTTTAGCATTAAAGGTATTCAGCAGTGTTAACATGACTTGTTTTAATGGAACCAGCTTACCAGGTAAGCTGTATCACTGTAATATTCTCATTTCCTTTCCACTAATATTGACATCACAAACATCTAGTTCTGAGTTTTGTATTTACAGGGAGAGAGTGTTGAGGAGATCTATTTTTAACCTTTGTTGACCTACATAATACAAATACTTTCATTTCTTCAGAATAAAATTTTGTGACAGTGATAAAAAATAGTTGGGTCTCCACATCTTCCCCTCTTGCAACTGTTTCTGATGGGCAATGTGATTTGTCCTAAGAGTTGCACCAGGGAGGATTTGGAGGAGGAATGGGAGACCTCTGATGATTGCAGTTGACTTTGATACACATTGGCCTACAAAAGGGTATAAAATACTGTTGGAGCCTGGGCCAGTGGGGCAAACCTGAGGTTGCAGGCAGCTTCTGTGTGGATGTCCCACTGGCAGAGATTCCTGCAGGGTACATCCAGCCCAAAGGATGGGAACACTCACTTTTGGATGGATGAGTAAAAGCAGTAAGATCCAGTCACATATGGAGATAAAATCCTAAAGTAGCTCCATAGGTGCTGTGTTTCTTTGTCACTGTGTATTCTGTAAGGTCAAAGCTTGTAAACCTGTGTGTTTCTGAGCTTGCTGATATTACAACCCTTTAGACATGTTTATATTATATGCTACATCGACTAAATTTTAGATAATGTGTAAGCAATAAATCTAATCATCCACATGAGCAGTGTCATATTTCTCTCTACCACTGTGCCACAATCATATGTTTTTTTCATAACCTCTTACTGTAGAATGGTTTTGAAGATCCACCAGCTGGTTTTTACTCTATTTAAACAGCATTGCTTACTAGCATGCATACATGTAATGCTTACTAGCATTACACTGTATTTTTACCATATGGTTATGTGATTAAAAGATAAATCTTCCAACTATTCAGTTCTGTTATACCAGCACAATTACTGTCACACTAATTATAATCTTTCAGAATTAAACCAAATTGCGCTATTTGCATAAGATATGATTTACTTAATTAATATATTTACCACTTTAAAAATCAAAAAAGGGTTATTTACTCCATCCATTTCTTTTACTGGCTTATAAGTAAAATCCCACATAATCCTATACATTATTTTGGCTAGTTTTGCTGTCAGTCTCAACTTCTTTTTTTCTTTTTGTGTTTGATTGTTACAGACATTTAAAATATGGTTATTAAACTTATCATCTTGCTAACATAGTGGCTTTCCTTTCTGTCTTTAATCTTCTAGAATTTATACAATATAATTTAAAGTATCTACTCTCTAGTTCCGTTTACCATAACCTGTATTTATTTTTTATTTTGTTTGTATTTAATTTTCACTATGGTATTGCACCAAGATCTATGCTTATTCAAACTTGAATGTGGAATACTGGCTTTTTGTCATTCAAGAGAACTATTCTTCTTAGTTTTGGAATAAAAAGCTTAAGGATTTTGAGAGTTTTTATCCCCACAGGCAGGAGTTAAATGTTGTATGGTGTTTTTTAAGCATTAACATTTTAGCTGTGGCAGAAGCTTCCTTTGGCCTCATTGATACAGATAATTTACTCTTAGTCATGGCACAGCTATGTAGATAAGGCTATATCTTAATCGATACAGGCTTTCCTCACTTACAGGCTCACTGGCCTACAAGTTTCTACAGTGGATGTATTCTGTATTGGTACATTTTTACCTACAGCTACAGCTGAGAAAAGCTTTCTCTGGAAAACTGTACTTTGATGTCATTCCACTGAGTGGGGAAGTGCCCTCATGCTGGCCTGGGTACCCCTACAATCCTGTCAGCTATGCAGCTGCCTCTTCCACCCTTCTGCTGTTCTTACTATGTGAACAGAGGCCTATAGGCAAGCAAGAGAGTTCTCTGAAATATCCTAGCATTACTTTCATCCTTTGTTTTAAGCTCCTCCTGTCTGGGATAGTGGGGAATGCTGAGCAGCTTTTTATTAAAGGGAGAGGGAATATAGAAGGGAGTGGGAGCCAGACCAGGGATGCTATCTCATTGTGAAGGGTTCAGAGTCATAAAAAGCTTTCATGTAGAAGCAGGTGTGATATGTGCAGCCTGCTGTATTGACAATTATTTGAACTCTAAGGTGCCTTCAATTTTCACCTTTAAAGGCATGCAAGTGTAAATAAAACCGTTGGATTAATACTCTCTGTTCCTGATACTAGTAAAAAGTAGTAACAGTGTGGCTGTAAACATCATACTATGCTTTCAAATTTTCAATACAAAATTGATTACAACAGAAATATATATAGCTATTTGTAATCTTGAAGACTTATCAGTACACAGCTTAAGAAATTGTTGTTTTTCATACAAAACATGTTTGTTTCAATTTTGCCTCTGTCATTTTTAGATAACTGTAGTGTATTTTAGCAAGTATGAAGGTACTTTTAAAATAAACCATCCCATTCAACTTTTTAAAGCACATAGCATATGATTACAAATGTTCAGCTTATGACATAAATAAGAGAAGGATCCAGTAGAAACAGATTCTTTGAAGGGAGCATTTTCATGAATTTTAAAATAGATTCCTCCCACCCTTGTTTTCTTCCAACTTTTGTCTTTCTGTTTTATTCAGCTTCTATACGGGACAGCAGAAAATGTTAGAAACCTTTAAGTTCTTTCAATGAGTATCAGGCATGTGCATGCAAATGCATGACTAGTAATCTTCATCAGGAGCGACAGTAACATAGCCCACACAGCATCAGTAAAGTGTTTACAAGGTATTAATATGCCTACTGTGACAAGTTGTATTTAATGGGAAGCAACAAGGAGTTTGTTTTATTAGTTTTCTTCCTCCCTCAAATAATAAATCTTAAAAGCTTCAATATTGATTCAATGAAATGAGCGGCTGAATTGTTCTGGTGAGGCTCCGACAAGTGGACAAATGCTTCCATGGTTACGTTGTGCTATGCAGTATGGTTACTGAGCTTTGCTGCTTTCCTCCCTCTGCCATTGAAGTAAAATAACAAGCCACAGGGAAGCACCACACATGGTGAGCATAAACTGGAAACAACTTTAAAAGATCAAGTTAGCTGATCTTACACAGATTTTAAACAATATGGGGTTTATTATTTTATACTCTGTGCCCCAAATATGCATTTCTGTAGTTACTCCTTCATATATGACTTTCCCATGGAATGTTTTTGTTTCTTGTCTGAACGACCTCTCTTTTGATTTAGAATGCCACAAATTAAAAGTGTGTTTCATAATACTGTTACATGTGTTATGTTTTTTTAGGAATATTTATAGATCAAGTGGTGTTACTGCATCAGTGAGGGCTTCTGCAATACCTAGATAACAAATAACAAACCATGTGTAGAACTTTTATATGCAATTGCTTTAGGATGCTTTGCAGTATAAACATAATTAAGTGGTTTGATTTTTGGTTTGCTTGCATCTGAGGTACTCATATTTCAGGTCACAGGGAAGGCTGATATTATAAATACATAACATTTTAGAAAAACACTAGAAAATAGTTATTTTATTAGAAATAACCTCAAAAATGTTGCAGATCAAGCATTATGCTAATAGAAGGAAATCCTGAAGGTCTTCAAAGTACAATGTGTAAATGAAACTAAAAGCAGATGTACTGACAAGTTACATTTTTTCCCTTGTGGACCAAGTCCAAAATGAGCACGTTATCCACTGTATTAGTAAGGTTTAGCTGTTTTCTCCTCTACATGTTTGACAGTACTCAAAAGCACCATCTCAAATCAGAATGCTAAATGTTTTCAGTGCATCTTGGTAGACACAATATTACAGCAAGGAGGAATACCAGATTCCACACAGCCAGGGAAATAAATTCATAGACATGGAAAATAGCTACTTCTGAGACACAAATCCTGGTCTTAAAGCCTTCAATTGAAGATTTGTATTTGTTGTGGGTACTTAATGTCACATTTACTTAAGTAATTTGTCTGTGATCTTGAGGGGGGAAGGTAATCAACTAGTGAGAAAATATTTCAATATTTCACTTAAAAAGAGAAGAGTCAATTCTTAAGTGGAAAAACATGGAGGTTTTTGTGTTTCCAAGTAGTTTTTTTCCCTCATTTGAAAGGAAGCAAACAAAATGCCTAACTGTGAATTGGGAAAGCAAGTTAAATTGTATGCAGCGTATGGAATCCTCTTGCTTTTATTTTTAAATAGTTTTTGAGGATTTTGAAATTAAGATCAAATTAGGTTCAAGAGATTATGGAGAGGTTTTAATATTTTTGTTATGTCTTACCTTCAGAAAAATGCACTTTTGGTAACCATTCTTTCTGAATTTACAGTCTAGTGCTTGACATGATCAGAAGTTGTGTGTTTTGATGGATACGTTATGAGAAAACTTCCAATTTTCTGCATGGAATGTACTTTGTCAGTGACGTGGCAAATAAAGAGCTGAATACACTTGATTTGAAGAAACAAGACTGCAACTTTATTTAGTAGCAATAATTGCATAAGAGGAGCAGGCAGACAGTTCCTGAAAAATTCTCATCTTGCTGTTTCTCCATGTGGCACAAGAAGCTGATAAGCACCCACTGTGATTTGGAAGGAGCTACGTAACATTGTAAGACCAAACCAACTCTTCAGAGATTGCATTCTTCTTGCATCATTAGAGTGGCACAAAATGACCTAAATTGTGTCAAAATGGCATGATAGAGCTTGATCACCCAAATCTTAGATGCACTAAGTTGAAGCAAAGCAGTTATTTTCTCATTAATTATTCATTTTTAGTACACTTTTTTGTATTTAAATTAACATTTGTAAAAACCCATCTCACTTTTTGTGGAAGTCTTGTCAAATGAGAGTGTAAATTCATTAATCAAAAAGTTGTAATTGTATGAATAGTGTTTCTGCTGTAATGTGTGTTAAAATATAGCAGCCTTTAATGAGTAGATGCTAGGAACTATTTACTTTTTGCTAATAATAGAAATAATTCAGTTATAATAGTTCAGTTTTCTGTTAAAAGCTCTTTTAAAATGTTAACATCAGCATGCTTTGTCCATATACAAGTAAGGATCTGTACCATAAAAAGGTTAACATTTACCAAAATGATCATAGGAAGCATAAACAAATTAATGTTTGTCTATTGAGAAAGAGCACAATCTGCTTGGAAGTTCTAATTTTTTGGTTTCTTAATTCCTGGACATTTCTGGAAAATAGAAGGTCAAAATCTGTATTTACCTACAACTGTCTGCATATGAACCAGTGTGGCATAAACCTCTCAGTCAGAAGCACAATACTAAAATTTTGTCATCCAGTCTTCTCAGTTTATTAACATTATTTGCATTTGTCTATTTTTTGCTCTTTCCTGCATATTTTTGTTTATTGATCAGGAAGCTGTGCAGTAAAATCAAGATTGTGATATTAAAGCTCTCTCAGCCCAACAAAGAGAGGTGGAAAAGGAAAGAGAGCAGTACAAGTGCCTGGCATCAGGTGACACTTGGCAGTGGTTGTGCATTTCTCTGGCATGCGCTGGCTGGATAGGAGCTCTAGAGAGTACAGGTAGGACAATCAGAAAGTGATCAGAAACCTCATTTCACATTTTGAAGAAGAGACAACTCAAACGTGATCCTAAGCTGCTATGGGATAGAAGGTCAGAAGCCTGCTAGCACAGACTAGTCAGGCTCTGATATGAACACACCTCTTTGGTATGAGTCTTAGTTCGGCTATTTTTTGAACAGCATAGTTCCCTGAAGACTGTGCTATTAAAGTAATGTTCTGTAGTTCTGGCTGCTGTTTCTTTCAATACTGCCAGTCAAATGTGCTCCCCAGGGTGAATCACACTAAGTAATGAGAAAGAACAAGGGGAATGCAACCTAGATGTCAGCAAAGCAAACAAATATCTGTACAGAATAAAAAATTGAGCTAGACATGCACAGGAAAGAATATAAGTGCTTGTGGTCATCTCTATCGTGATCTGTCTTGCAGGAGTGCTCAACAACATGGACCATCATTCAAAGGAAATCCACTTAAAAAAAACAACCAACAGCTAACTACTAAGACCAAATGAATTTCTTGCAGGAAAATAATCTATATTTTGTTGATTGCTCTGTGAAGAAAGGAGCAAGATCAGCCTCAGTACCTGCCTGTATCTGGTGGATGTTATATATTTTTGAAGTGTGTCTTATTGGAGAGATTTATTTATAAGTAAGAGGTAAAAACAACTTGTCTGATGTATTTTAATTAAGGATTGATCTATGAAAGAGCTATGCACATGCTTCTGGTTCCTCATTTTGAGTAGTTGAGCCTCCTTCAGCTAAAGCACCACAAAAAGTGATAGCTATACCTATATGGAAACCTGTGCAGGACCAAAATTTCAAGATTTTTGGAGTCTCTTTGTTTGGTACTTGCATCCAAATAAGTGCTTAGCTCAGAATTCTGAAGCTTGGATGTTGCAGGTGAATTTCAATATAGATCAATTTTATTGCCATTTATGAATAAAAATTTTACTATGGCATTTATTTTTGTTTTCTAGTATTTGTAGATTAAGATTTCAGTACCTCTTACTGAAAACCAAATGGTACTGATATAACACGAAAATCTTCCTCAACTGAAACAAAAAAGTAAAGAGGAGAAAATACACGACTGAAAGCCTTTGTCAGATGTTTTTTCTTCTTGCTGCTTTAAGTCGTGTGTTCTTTCTCAGGGATTTGTTTCTTCTTCTAATTCCCTCTTCTGTGGTCTTTCTTTCAGATGATGCCAATAAAGGGAAAAGGCAAGGATTCAAAACAAACAAACAAACAGGAATCTATTGTTTCTATTTCTGGTGCTTTCAGTATTGGTTTGCTTGCAGCAGAGCCATTTTTTGCTTACAGAGTTTTAATGATTTCAAACAAAGGATATCCAAACAAACAAAGAATTGAGGGGTGTACTTAATACTCCTTATTTACTGCTATTATTGAAAAGAGAAGGCTGACCTGGAGGCATAGTTCTATGCAATGCTAGATCTGCTGTAGGTCCAATACCAGTCCTGATTATTTGTCTCTGATATTTGTACAGGTTGGGAGTGCAGTGTGGGCTGCATGCTGAGTTGTTAAAAGTGTGTGTGGAGTGTCTGATGTCAGTCACCATCAGCTTTCCGGCTGCTTGAGGACCATCACTGGCAAAATCCTATGGGGGCTCTGTCTCATCGTCAAGTGTAACAAAAGGAAGCACAGATCCGTGGGGTGGTATGATGAAAATGAAAAAAATAATCAGGAAATCCTCAGGGAGTGAGAGAAAACATGGAGTACCATGTGTTGAATCAGAGAGCGCAGCAAAAGGGACGGTCATTTTGGACCTGAATGCAGTTTTGTTGAAAGAGCCCATGAAAATAACCATGTGAATTACTAAGCCCAGGTCTGAGTTCTCACTCTTCCATAGTTTTCTAGCTCAGTAATTAGCAATGGTTAATGTGCTCAGGCCTTCTGAAATTGAGAACTGTTGACTATTAAGGCAGCCCCTCTGATAGCTGGTGGGAGGCAAACTGTGCAGAAACTGGATGAAAAAAGGAAAACATGAGTAAGTTATATAATCTGAAACAACATTATAGAATAAAATATAAAGAGGAATCTTACACCTCTAATATCCCTTCTGCCAGTTGATCTAGACAGGGATATGGGATCTAGATTTTGAGGCTGAAATATAATAACAGTATGGTATTGAGAAACATCCTACTTATCTCTCATACTCATACATGAAGTTCCATCTGATGCCAAATTCTGCACTAATAGTATTGGACTTTTTTTTTTTTTTTTTTTTTTTTTTTTTTTTTTTTTTTTTTTTGGGTAAACTGGTGCTGGTACATGAGGATTATGCTTTATAAAATACTGACCAAAAATAGATTTAGATATAAACCAAGGTGAACTATGCAAGAATTGATTAAATGTATAAAACATATTATCAGACAGAACAACCTGAATTCCTTCTAGATGCACAGCACGGATTTTTAGAAGAAAAAAGTGCACTTGAGTATTTTTGAAAGAGGATTTTTATAATGTTTGGTGAATCATCCCAATATATCCTTCACTCTTAAAAGCTGGAGTTTCTTCTGATTATTAATGTCTCTTTTCCATCTGCATATTAGATTATCTATGCCTTTATCAGTTATACTGCAAATTTTATTTATCAATATTGATTTTTCTCTAGCTATATACAGAGTAAATCCAGAGATTCTTCTTACCTAAAAAAGCTAGGTAGTACTCTGAGATAACTATTTGGACTCACTCTTTTGTCAGAGGAGGGAAATAAGCACCTCTGAGAGGTAGTTCATTCTGTCCTGCTATGATTCTACACTAGGCTGGATGGCTTGTTAGGTAGAATCCTTTCTACTTTAAAACATCATTTTTATAAGAAAATGTTTCTTGAGGTCTGTGTGCCTTTTACTAAGTAATTTTTCTGATCTTTCATCATTCTCTAGCATCTTTTTTGCCTTTTCATGTTTGTTTCCATTTTTCCCAAATCATCATAACTCAATACAGATTGATGTAGTGACCAGGCTAATGACATCAGAAGGCATAGAGTGTTCTAGATTCTGTGTCGGTTTGGCCTGAATACTTCTGTGCTCTATTTCTGCCTTCTATCCTTTATTGGATAAGAAGAAGTTTTTATACTTACTTACTATTAAATGGGAGAAATTGTGAATTTGGAAACCAGCGCTGACCAGATCTTAGTGTTGCCTTTGTGTCTCTCTTGTGGCTCTGGATTTTGTTGGAATGGTGGTGACCATTAAATATGAATTTGATATTAGCTAGAGAAACAGTTGAGTCTGGAATGCTTCATCTAGGATTGGGAATTGTTTCTTGAGCAGAGAATTGTTTCTCCATCCCGAGCATTGAATATCTGTGAATTAAGATGAGCTGCATGTTCTGGTGCCAATGAGGACTTGAATCCAAAATCTGTCATAATCCAATAATAAAACCTGCCAGTTTTGCTGCACACAGTAATACAATAGTGCAGTCCAAGCTGAGTGGAAGACCTGCTGAGGCAGCGGCAGGAGGGGCTGGCTCTATATCAATAACAGCAGTGGAGTGGCTGGGCTTTGAAAAAATTTTGTCCTCTTCCATCCCACCCCCTTTTATCTCCACAGCAGTACGAAGGCAGCAGCAGTCAGGAGAGGGAGGAGAGTGCTGGACGCTGCGCAGAACAGAGGGAGGAGTAGGAGACAGGAATACGTAATACATGAGTGGCAGAGGGTGTGCAGGCGGCTGGCGGGGTCCAGAAGACGTGGATGTTCATGTCCCAGGGTTCAGGTAGGTTTGTTTGCCCTCTCTCTGAGGGCTTTGGAAGCATCCTGTATCAGCTGCAGAGATGTTTCCTGTCCGGCCCCAGGGTTCTGCCGGCAGCACCTGTTGCGGCAGGGACAGGGTTTAGCAGCAGCAGACACTGAGCGTGTCGCTCATCCGTAGGCGGCTGCCTGGAGGGTGAGAGTCTGCTAAGGTTTCTGTTGTTCCAGCAGCTCCTCTTTCTGCACTGTAAAGGCAGGCTGGCAGAGGCAATAGTCTTTCCAATGGAAAATCCTGTTCGCAGGGGATGCTATCAGGGTGCAGTTCACTTTGAAGCAGACAATTTTTGACTCTCAAAAAAGGACCAAACATTAATTGGCAGCTTAAATTAGGTGAAAATAAAAGAAGTGGAGGAGCTGTCTATGCACTGTGTATTTTAAAAGAGAGTGAGTTGAAAGTAAGAATGAGTTTTTCAAATCATCATCTAATAAGGAATGAGTTTTAAATGTTAATTACAATATGACATGTAATTACAATTAGAAATACTGCTTTTGCTTCTTGCTTTTGCTATGTTGATTCTAAGTGAGAGATTGCATAATTCATTCTTGCTAACCCAGATAAAGTTAAGATCAAATGTATATGGAACTGCTTTCTGAAAAACAGTATTTTTTTTTTTTTAATGAGTCTGTAATTGCTCTATAGTGCAGATGTGAAATAATATGTGATTTTAAAAAATCTTATTCATTATATAGAAGCCAAAAGTGTTGGTTTTTTTTCCTAATGGTACTTTACACATATTTTATAGAAGGGGTCTTTCAGTGAAGTACTAAGCATTTTGAGACACTGCCATGGGGGCAGTTTAATAAGTTAAGGTAGAATGTGATATATTTAGTTTATCTGCCCCTTAAGCCTAAAACAAGCTTCTCCTACTAAACAGATTTCAGTGTTTCCACATGGAAAGCCTTAAAAACAGATTCCTGAGGAAATCAAATAATTTGTGACATAATAGGCTTAGAATTGAAATGGCCAAATATTTGATAATATAAGAGCTACCATATTTCAAGGGTATACAATTTCTAATTTGTAGTTTTTACTGGTATTTATGTTTTTATTGATTTCTGAAGCATCGTTTTGTGCTTTAGTAGTTTTATAATAGACTTTTGTGTTTTAATAGCTTTAGATGAAGAAATCAATGGTGTTTCCTAAATTTACATCTGAGCAAATTAATTAACATTGATAATGGGAGCACATGCTTATTAGCTTGTAAGTGTGGTCTGTGTCCTGGACACATGAAAATTAATGGGAAAGATGGTATCTGTTTTTGTGAAGGCTAGTGCTGGGCAGTTTATTTGTGCTGTCAGCATTTTTAAGGTTGAAAAATGGTGCTGGATGAGTTTCAAATTGTTGGTACTAGTGAATGAGATTGATCCTTATGCATTCAAATCTACTGTGCAATTATTTTCTAAGAAATTGTTGTGAGTTTTATTTGAAAGAAATTTTCAGAATTGGGTATTAATCATAGCCTGTATTAAAATCTCTACTACCTATGGAATTTTGTTGTTTAAGCTTATTATCTTCAAGAGGTTTTTATTTGCTTACAAATTCCATTTAAAAAAAAAAGAGTGCATAAGTCTACAAATGCTTACATGAATATTATAATTAGCATATAAATATGATGACTGAAATTGAAATATTGGAAAAGCTGTGAAAGCATATTCCTTTAGTTATGTAGCACTAAAGAAGAATGCTGCTACAGAGGTCTGTGAGGATCTCATTCATTGGGTACCAACAATTTTTATCAATTTGTGAGAAAAATGTTGATGACCAATAAGTCACCTTTGGTATTGTTACACAGTTACCAGAGTTGTTCAGAACTGTGACATGGTAACAATGAAGAGACTTTTAATTACAGGTTTTTAAGAACACTCTATAAGCTTAACAGAACTTTAATTTGGAGAATGTTTCATTGAAAAAATGGAAAATTATGTCCTTGCATCACACTTTGAAGAAAGAGAGAATTAAACTTCATCTCAGCTGCATCTGAAATGTTTTAGTCCAATGTATTTTTGAAAGCATCAGAATAGTAAAGTGTATGTATGACTCTTACTGTTATTTGAGATCGGGTATCTGGTGCAATTTAGCTGAATTTTATTTTTGAATAACCCCAACGTCTTCCAGGATGTTCCTGGTATTGGGTCAATTTAGTTGTTCACTAAATGCAAAAATGTAGGTAGGCAAGACTAAATAAAAATATGCTGAAATTATTTGCTCATGGAGTATTAGGCCTCAACCTTCTGAAGATATGATCAAATATATAACTATTTTTACATGGGTAATCCTCTTGATCAGCTGTACTCATTTGTAGAAATTGTATTTCCATTTCAGCTCTACAAGACTGGCTAATTAAGGTATAGCCACTTTTGTATATAGAGGTGAATATAACACTTCTTTCCCTCTCTGGAAATACACATACATAGTGTCTAAAGACATCTCTCAATGTCTGTTAAGAGTCAGATGCTATATAATATCTCCGTCATCAAATTGAATCTTACAAAGTCATTGCTGTCAGTGGGAGGCATTTGTCATTTTCCCACAATGGAAAAAAAAAAAAAAAAAAAAAGAAAGATTGACAGGAGGAATCAATATTACATGCCATTTGTCTTATTCCAGGTGGACCCATTGTTATTTTGTTCAGGAAAAAAATATTAAATCACAAATTATTTCACAAATTTCTGTGAAGTCTCACTTGCTTAAGTCACTTTTTCAGTGAATAATCTCACTGGGAAATACTTAGTGTAAATAAACACTACTAAGATTTATCTTACTCTATATATGAGAACTTGTGGCAGTTTGCAGAAAGAATTTTCAAACTGTGAGTTCTGAAATATGCCTCAAATATGAAAAAAAATTTCATAGATTGGCTTATGAGTGTTTCCTATAAAGCTAAAGTTGTTTTAGTTTCTTGTTCCGGAATAATTTGTAAATCCAAACCAAGGCTGCAGTTACGATAAGTATGCCTGTACTGATTGAAACAGGCATATTTGTCAGGCTAAAATTATCTGGCAAAATTAAACAACAGAGAAGATGTTTTGCATGTTTATCATGGCCTTTGTGTTTGTGAATTTTTTATCTGTACAGAATTTTCTGTAGAATGTAACAGCAATATGTATTTTTCTATACAGAGATATCTTTGTTTGAATATCTAATTTTGTATCTTGTATAGACTCATTAATTAGAATGCAGTTATGATTGTCATTCTCTGGTGGCAAAAGAAACTTGTCAGTCACTTATCCTGGACTGGTCCAATATGTTGCTGCTCTGAATTGTTTCAAGCTTTGCTTCATTAAGGATTTAACATGGCCTTAATTCAGCCATCTGTTATGGGTTTGGCAGGCCAACAGATCTGAGGTATCGGTAAGAGCTTTAGAAATTTCCCACATTTTTAAAGGTTAGGGGGTTAGGGAAAGACCTACCTTTATGAATAGATTTTGAATAATTCTCAGCAAGACAATGGTGCAGAAGTGGGGTAAAAAATGCTTGTCATTCTCTGAAGCTCAGGGTCGCTGTCTGCCTTTAGCTTTCCTGAAAGGCAATTAGCATTTCAACCAGCCAATTTGGTTACATGCAATGAAATACTTGGGTTTGTAATTTGCTGCTTTTGGCTTGATGCTGTTGAGAACTAGCTTTGTGTAATCCTCTCAAAGCACCTTTCTTTCCAGCATAGTTATTGTCGCTGGTCTTAAATAACTAATCAACAAAGAGATTTCCTTGTCTTGAACTGCAGGGTGCCTTAGAAGAACAAAAAGAAATACCCAGTTAATAAGGGAATGATTATAATTATTAAATAGTGGTTATTAAATTGTGATATGGGTTAAAAGGTTTAGAAAGCCAGGCAAAGCACAATACATGATAAAGGTAGTGTAAGAAGGCTTTGGATTCAAACAAATTTTGCTTAAGGAGGTCTCTTTTCTGAGAAATAAATACTTTATAATGTATTTTATCTAAAAATGGATTGCCCAGATTTAAGAGATTAATCCACGATATAGGTCAGAGTGACTGCCCCATGCTAATCACCTTTACAAATTACACAAATGAATTTTTACTTATACAGAAAGAAGTCTTTGTGGGACTTTGTAAAACATGGATATTTTAAAATTGAGTCAGCATCATTTGTCGCTATCTAATGAAAAGTTAATACATTTAACTGTAGAAAATAACCTTGTTTTACATATGCCTTCAATTCTTGTATTTAAGAATGCACTTTTTTGGACTCAAGAAAATCTCACTGATTCAATTATTATAATATTTAGGCAACACATTTAAAATTCTATTTGTCTCATACATGTGTATTAAATTGTAAGAATCCATTGTGGATGGCAACAATTCTGTTAGTGTACCTGAAACAATGCCATCAAATCCTCACCATGAGGCTGTAATTTTGCTGTTCTTTCCCCTAAAGTTTTGGGATTTTTCTTGCAATCAAATTATATGTAAAATGCTGATGCTATTTTTAGTTTTAAGTATGAAGAAAATAACTACTGTACTGCTGAAACTCATGATTTGTTTTTCTGATCTGTACTATTCATTCAGGCCATGGTAATTCATTCACAGGAGGTACTAGGTATTTGAAACTGTAATAGTTTTGTCCTCAGCTCCCAACATATGTTCTCAACATATGTTAAGTAACAGTGTTGAGGATAAGCAAGAAACCTCCGAAATTGAAATACAAGTGGAAATTATTGTGAAACTTCAGATCTCTACTGAAATATAATAAATGGCTCATTCTCAATGAAGCCTGCAGATCTTTGTCAGCTGGATTTCTGGTTCCATATATGTTAAGAGCCTGGTGCTGTGGCATCCTCAATCATGTAGTTACTTCTACAAGTATGAGCTGGGAGTGCTAGGCATCTTAGTGGGTGGGTTGCTTGGTTTCAATTTAGTTTGGTTGTTGGTTTTTGCTTTGTTGGGTTTTTTAAAATCTCTTTACTTTTTGGTGCAAAAACTAGTTTGAGAGAGAGGCGTGTAAGTTCTTATAGTGCCTTAAGTCCTACTTGATGCAAAATAACTGGGTAAAAAGCTTAGCCCTGGTTCTGGAATACCCTGTAAATGAATTTCTGTTAGTGAAAAACGTCTCTTGTTTTCATTAGAACTACATGGGTGAAAAACTATTTCCAGTGTGGAGCTGAAAACTATATTTCACCTTTTGCTTAAACTTATACTGTATGTAGAACTATTCAAAAATAATGTCTTGCTTTCACAGTATGTAGTCAGACTTACATATGGATAGATTCTTGTCCATTGCATGAGATAGATTGAAAGTTCTGCAGATGAAGTCAGTGTACTTCAACATTAAGCAAACTCAGATCCCTGCTGGTGTATTTCTTAACACTGTTAATTAACACATTTCAGCCAGAGTTTATTTATATCAGACTCTGATCTCTGTTCTAAATTTAAAGTTACGTTAATAGCTCCATGTTGTTACAGTGGAGGTACTGTGAGTAAAAATAATCCAGATCTTACAGCTAGTCAAAATGATTTCCTGTTTTTCTGTTTGTTCTGCAAATTATAATGTAACTGCAAATTTCTGTAGAAGAATTCTGTTTTCTCTGCTTGCTGTTAGAAGTGGATTCAACACTTCTTGAGAGTTTTGCTTTTTTTTTTCCTGTTCAGAATTTAAGCAAGTGGTTACCTCAGAATATCTCTAGCATTACCTGGCATAAGAGATAACATTTAGTTCTCCAGTGATGATTACATGCCTTAGAACATAAAAATTAAGAATACAGTTTAGATCCACTCAAATTCTTCTGATAAAATGAAACTGCCAGAAAACTTGCAAGGCGTACTCTCAATTTCTTACACTTTTTAACTCTGAGTGGCCTGTAACAGGGTGAAATGATTTGGATTTCTCCTTGTGTCTCTGCCTTGGTCTAAGCATTCAGATTTACTGCTTTATGTGTTGGTTCCATGATAGATGTACCTTTCTGACTAGTAAATATAAATACAGTGGCAGGCAAGTTAAGAGTATTTTCTTCCTTAAAATAAGATGTCTGTTTTGAAAGGTGCATGCCTTTTCCAAGAAAGGGTATTGAATGAGCAAGAGTTATCATATGACAATGTTCAGGTTATATTAAATTTGCCATTCTCTGTAATAAATAAGAAAGGTTTTTCAAAAATGTTGCAGCTGTTAGAAAGGAAGTGTTCGGGGAATAATTCACTGATGTCAGTATCATTAACCTCAAATGCAGATAAATCTTTTTAGCACCTGACATTGTGCTGTGGTACTGCTCTGTCAAGGCAGCAGTAGTGATTAGGAAAGTAGGCAACTGCGACCAGAAACTCCAGGATAGCGTAAGCTGATCAAGGGATTTTCAGCACTCAGTAGTCTGCATTTGTGCTTTGGAAAGCACTTTCCAATGTTAATAATAAGAAGAGGAATGTCAGCTGCCTGCCATGTCTTTGTAATAAAGAAAAAGGCAGAAAAACATGTAGAAGAGTGGAAGCAAAGACATCCACTGACACTGGGTGACGCTCATGGAAACTGGTGTGACAGACTCTGCTGCTATTAGCATCGTCCAGGGATGCACACAAAGTCCGTATAATTCTCATTGTATATTCACCTTGAAGCAGGTTTAAGGCAAAAAATGGATATAGGTGGATATTGTTTTTAAATAGTACCTTTGGAAGACTCTTTCCCTGTCTGTATTAGGGTGAGAGACTTAATTATTCCACCTCTAAACAAAAAGCCCAAACCAAAGAAAGGACAGCAATCAGCAGAGTGGGCTTGAATAATGTCTGCTATCCATTTGCTGGGTTTTGCCAACCCTGCTTTTGTGTTCTGCTTTTCATATGTGTTATCTGTGGGAACTTTGACGCAAGGAAAAGCTACATCTGAAATAAAGTATTTCTCTCTTAATGTGGAACCTTGACAGCATAGAAAGGAGCATTTTAGTTAATCAAAGTTTTTATAATCACTGCTGCTTTCCTATGTTGTTCTCCGATACTGTTGTAAATGTCAAGAGAATGCCTAAAATAAAAATTCAGAAAATATGCAGGATTTTAATATGTTTCTGCAAAAGGTGCAGCAAACACAATGACCTTGTATAACTTCTTGCTCTCTGCTGTTCTTGTGTACTACAGAGAGTCTTCTCTTTACATACGAAAGAGCACATATATCTGTCTCCCATTGTATTCTGCCAAAGATGCTGCTGGGTGCTGACATCTCTGCTGTGAATAGATTTCTCTCTGGCAACCACTGAGAGCTGTAATGCTGTACTCAATGCAAAGTACTAGGCATGCCAGTTTTTTAATGTTCGACTTGGCTAAGTATTTGCAATCACGAGGAGTAGACAAGGACAGGCAGTGAAAAGTGCACTTACTCTTGCTCCTCTGTGCCTGTGGGCTTTAGAAATATACAGTGAGTTGTGTGATGATGGACAGTGGTAATCAAGTTGTAGCTGTTGGGTGGGAATGGTGCTGCTTCAGCTTGTTGCTTCTCCTGCAAACAGCACAACTCTAGGTAGAAGATACTTAATTCCTTGCTCCATCTGCTTCTTTGTTAGTGAACTCTCTTTCTTTTGTTGCTTTTCATTTCCTATCTGGCATTTTATGTTTATTTCATTCCAGGCTTTTAATCTAGAGGAGCCCTTTCATTTCCCTTCTTGATCCCTCTCTGTTCCATTAGGCTATAGGTTCCCTCATATTTCCAAGAAAACAGCCAGGAGATCATTTAATTCTTAAGGGTTTTGATTTATTAAACACAGAAGCCAGCATAAAAATCTGCAGAAAAGACCATTCATTCTTTATAAACTTTAAAATCTTCATCTGAAATTTATTCCAGAAATTGACTGGAAACAGCAAGCCAGTTCTGGTGATTCACCAGTTTCATAAGCCTACCTTGGCTCCAACTGAACAACAGATTGAAATGGTATTCCTTATATAAATTGTGACAGTATAGTGGAAATTACTGTGTGGATTCAGTACATGCTGTATTGGATTCTACACTAGCATTCTGTATTTTACTGGAAAACACAAATGTGCTTCAAAAAGTGCCATAAAATGCATGCTAAAAGAAAATATTAGTTAGGGATCATGACTCAGATTTCTGAGTTAGAATTCCTAACTTTTTTTAAACTATATGGTTAAAGAATGGGATTTTTTTTTTTACTTTTAAAATTCTTTAATGTCATTGAAATGTCTAGATTATTATTTGTAGGGTTTGGTTTGGTTTTGATGCCAGAAACTTTTATTATAAAATACTTAGAAACATCATCTAGGCTTCAGTGCTGATACCACAAATGATTATTTGAAATGGCTCAAGTCAAAAAATGATAACAGAATATTTTGTCCATTGACCTGTACATGCTCTGAAGATATGTGATGTTCTATTTCTTGTTGTTATAAAAACATTTCAATGACTTTGGCTCAATCACCTTATTTAACTAGAATATCTCAATATCCTAGATGGAGAGACCTGAACTCAGTAATATTTAGCTGAAACGGAGGGGAGTACTTGGTCACTGAATGCATAGTTTACCAAAATTTAGCAGTGAACAGGGACTAGAGTTTCAGATTAATTTAAGAAACAAGTTACAAATTAGAGTCACCAGTGATTTAATGTGGTGGTGGAGGTGAGGAAGGGTCTTCTTATAATCCCTGATCTTGCAAAAGCTTCTGCTGAACTTTATGCAATATAGTTAATAAAGAACAAATTGTATTGTGATATAAATTTATGTGGGAATTTAGTGCACAAAGTGACTTCATATTTAATAAACAACAATACTGGGAGCTATAATATGTTTTCAGCTATTTGAATAAATTTGTTCTTCATTCTCTAAGTCTTGATGTGTGTTATTTTTATTATATTACATCACATCAGTTTAAAAAAATAAAGATTTTCAAAGTTTAGTTTATATAAATAGACAAAAAACTACTTCTGGCAGACTGTGCAAAGTAAATCTTAGTACAAATAACATAACAAGGAAGAATACACACCAGCTAAATAATTGATGGTTTGATTGTGAAACTTCTCTTGTTCCGCAGGAGTAATCCTATAGTTTCAGAATGCTCTCTAGTAGAAGTAATAGAATTCAAGTAATTCTAAACTTCGTAATCTTGCCCTCAAGGATCATGTTTTCAGTATTATTTACTAGAAGCATGTACCGTGGGAAGGTATTGGTGAAGTCTATGACAAGGTAACAGCTGAAGCTGAAAGGTCAACAAATTCCTCAGTTTAGTATGGATGATGCCTGCATCTGCAGACAGTTTAATTGTCTGAGAGTTTACAAAGGTTAGACAACTCTTCTCTTTCTGTCTTGAAGGTTTTTTTTTTTGTTTTGGTTTTTTTTCCAGAGAAGTTCCACATAAAAACAGAAAAAAACACCTTGCAGATTAATACATTTGGAAATGCTGATAATTTTGAATCCCAGGGGGGTTATATATATATTTTTTATCTTTGCTTCCCTCTGTAAGCTTTTCTTGCACTAGAATTACTGAATGGATAGATATGTGAGAATCAAGCATTGTTTCTGTCAGTCTGTTATGCACTGAATTCTCAATAAGAACTATGGATATCTTAAGGTACTGTCTCTATGGTTATAAAAGTTTAGAGTAGTGTGAAGCTATGCAGCAAAATTATTTTACTGTGTGACATTTTGTTTCAGAAATAATCAGGCACTGTTGAAGCAGGTGGTGAAATGGATAGTTTTTTTCATAGAGGAAATAGTCCTGATTTTTTGCCCTTACTTTTTTTGTTTGGCTGTTCCCTCTGTGATGTTCAACAGATCTAGGTGAAATTACTGTTACAAATAATTAAAATCAACTAACTTTGTCAACCCACCAGTCTTTGTTTGGAGGTACTCCAAAAAACATTAATAGTTTTCTTGACTGTACTTCTAATTTATACTTAGTTAAATGCCATGTCTGTGGATCTTTTTGTTCTTTAGCTCACCTGAAAGCAGTTTATTTCAAGTATACAAAACCATAAAATTTATCCTTGCCCAGACGGAATTTGTTGTAAGATGAATCAAAGACTTCAAGTCTTTCTGAAGCTGTGTTAGTTTTAGTGGTGTAAAGGCTATGTTATACTCTGTTCAGTCCAGGATTAGAAGTACCTGACTGCAAACATAAAATGTTCAGAGTGCATGCTGAACCTCAATTCTGATTCAAATTTGACATGTTTTACAAAAATATATTTCAATGTACTCATGACATTTGCTGTTTTAGTGATAATTTATGACTAGTCATAACTGTCACTCATAAATAACGAGAGCAAGTGCTTTGCAAACATGTCTGATCTTAAATGTTATTAATATGCAAATATTAATATAATATGTTCTACACAATTTATACAAGTGTGATTGACCAGATTTGTCTGGTAATTATCACACTTGGAAGGATAATTTTAAGCAAAGTGGTGTTTTATTTATATATTTAATTACACAAATATTGTTTGTGTCTTTTGCACAGAAGTTTTAAAAAGCAGTAATAAATAGTGTAAAATAGTGATTACAGATTAACAGAAGGTTAGTGAAGGAGTTAATTCAATAAAGTTCAATATTGTAATATATTTTGGTGTTTTGAGCACAACTTTGTTCTTTCAGTTTTTGCCAAAACTTCTCAGATCCTTATGACAGCAATTGGCCCCATCCAGCATCCACATTCTCAGTTCTGGTCAGCACTGTGCAATGTAAACCTCTGCAGAACAATGCAGCTGTTTGAAATTTGGTGTGCCAGACTCTTTTTAAAAAGTGCATCTTTCACAGTGTCAATACTTGATTACTTCACTGGGACTTAAAATAGTATTGTACATTACAAAACTGAACTCCGATGTAAGAGAAATGGACCACCTTAGTTTTAAGTTGGCATATATTAACAGAAAAGAATACTAGACATTGAACAGAAAAAAAAAAAAAAAGTCTGGCTGTACAAAGGTTGCAATGGCATTTAAAGGTGTCACAGTGATCTCCATGACAGGAAAATATGAAAGGATCATAGGACAAGAAAAGTGTGAAAAGACTCAAGTAAATATGCAAATGTATATGGATATTTCATAGTGAATAAGATTTCAGAAAATGATCTGTGAGATGAGATGACTACAAATATCCAACCCTTCACCCTTCTTGTAAATTTTGTGTGTTTTTAAGGACAATCTACAGAGCAAAAAAGTGGAAATAGAACTGTCAGCCTTGTAGTTAACTATTTGTTGATTGTAAATGAAAACAGCTGTGGTAATGTAATTTTTTTTTTTCTTAAAAGAAGTTCCATATTCCTCCACTTGAAAAAGTTGATAAATACTGTCTAGAAAATCACTAGATGCAAATTATGAAAATAGGATTAGATACATGTGATAATTACATTATATGACTTGGCTGTAGTAGAGACCTATGCATATTTTAATCTCATTTCTGAAACTCACAAGATAATCAAGTGTTTGAAGAGTTGAGAGGGGTCGACTGGATTGCTAAGGAGAACCGTGAATGCTTTGTGTATTTTAGATTCACAATTTATTTTAATTTTTTTTTTTCCTATAGGGATGCCCTCTGCTTCTCTATTAGTTTATTTGCTTTTAGCATTACTCATTCATTTCACATCTGGAGAAACAGAAGTGAAATTCAGTGGACAAACAGAATTCGTAGTCAATGAAACAAGTACAACTGTTATACGTCTTGTAATTGAAAGAACAGGGAAGCCTGCTAACATCACAGCAATTGTGTCGGTAAGATACCGTGGCAGTTATTTTCTCAGTAACTGTTGATAACTTGATGAAGAGCTTTTTGGGAAGTGTGGACTCAGATACTTGGAAAATTGAGAGTATGACTGATAAGAGAGACAACTGTGAGGCACAGAAACACCTTTGTTTTCTCTTCTCTGAATTTGTAATTTCACTATTATGGAAAGAATAGTCTTTTTCACAATGGTTCTTTCGAGCCTTTAGCTCCGTAGGATTATTCAGGTGTGGCACCTGTGCTGGTTCAGTGGTTCTCTCCGTTTAGTCTCAGTGCCCAACTCTAAACTTAGTCTAGACCCTTCGCTGTTTTGACATGACTGCCTTTGTCATCTCTCCTCTAACCACCTCTACTTACAGTAGACTCAGGGGAGTTTTTTTCTGTTGACTGAGATGAAAGGAGAGATGTTCTTTATAGAAGACTTAATCTTGCCAACATTGGTGATCAAACTGTTAATCTAGGTTGAATGCCTAGGCTGCTTCCCATGCTTAGAATGGCAGTTATATCCTAAGGTAAGTTTAATTTGTGTAGATTATTATGAGGTGTACAGATCTGTGATACCTGTACAGGCATATCTTTTTCAATATAAAACCTTTTCATATGGTGCATCATGCAAAAGATACCCAATTGCAAGGAAGGAAGTCATAAATGGTTCTGAATAAAGTGTTCTGTTTGTTTTATTGGGGTTTTCTTTCACCTGTTTACTCAGCATGGGTACAAGGGGTTATTTATTACCTATGTACCTTTTGTCCAGAAATTAACTGTATGACAGCAGGGGAAATTGTGGAAACAATTATGTGGAGAAAGGAGTGTATGAAGTCTGTTCAAACGAGTCCAGAATGATAATATAGAAGATATTGGGGGAAGAAGGAGGTAACATTTGGTTGTGTGTTTATTGCAGATTGATGGAGAAGACACAGGAGACTTTTTTGACACATATGCAGCTGCATTTATACCCGATACAGAAACAAACCGAACAGTGTATATATCTGTATGTGATGATGATCTTCCAGAGGCTGATGAGACATTCACATTTCACTTGACACTACCAGTAAGTCTCAATTTTTCGGTTTATCTATTCCACAGAAAATAATGGGTAATCTAAGTTAGATGAATGGTATTTAATAGATTTCAGTGTAGTATTACTGCCTGTGAATAGGTAAGAACTAAAATCTTGAGTCCAAGCAGGATGGTGCTTACTGCCCTTTAGAAGGTTTGCATTTCTGTGGATGTCTCTGTGTTGTGTTGCTGACATGACAAGTCATGTTGCCTGCTTGAGTGCCTGACACTTGAGCAGGCACTACATTCAACTGTGGACATTTGAAAGTGTATTAGAGCCCCAAAGAGTTAGATTGTGAAGACTCAGCCTTTCCTGTTTTCCTGCCTAGTATGTGCCTCGAGAAGAGGGTAAGTAGCAGAAGGAGGAGGATGACTTCCAGTCCTCCAGAAGCAGACATTAAATGTGACTTATCTAAACACAAACAATTTTATAAGTACTTACCAGTAAATTTCTTCGTATTAGTCTGTCTCACAGGAGTTATGCTACAAAAGAGGGGTTCAGATTCACATTTTTTAGTTAACAGTTCATGACTAAGTAAGATGTCAGTTCAGTAAGGATAAAGATTCTATTTCATTGCCAGTTATAACACATCTCAAGGGATGTTTGCAATGAATATAAAAATGCATATTTTCCCTGCCTTTTTCCTCTGATTTGTAAATGTAGCTCAGTTTTACAATGCTATAGACATGCTTCTTGTATGTGCTATCCCAATTTGTCCTTTTGCTGGTATCCCAGTATAATAGCTTCAAAGTTTCAGTTTTATGCAAATGTTAGGGAGAAAAGGACAACTTTGGAATTCCTGGCAGTGTTAGATGCTTCATATATGGTTTCCTATTGATATGCTGTTGTTAATAATTGTCAAACCATTGTTAATAATTTACAAAGTTTGTTTCAGGCACTTTATTGTTGACTGTATAGACTGTATTTCCACACTAATTGGGATTTATTTTAGTGCATTCTATTGCTTTAAATAGTTTTTATTGTGATAGATAATAAAAAGACATGAAGTAAGCTAATGTTTACTCTTAAAAGACAGTAAAATCAAAATGCCTGTTTTTTTCCATCACCATACTTAATATCTTATTTTGGTTTTAATTTTAGAAACCATCTGCAAGGATAAAGCTTGGCTCACCCAAATCTGTCACTGTAACAATCTTATCAAATGACAATGCCTTTGGAATAATTTCTTTTAACATGGTATGACTTTCTATATGGTATATATGAACATTTTAGAAAAGATAAAGGTTAAATTTTCAAAGATGCTGGTTAGTTATTCACCCAAATCCCTTGAAAACTGATTTGACATATTTGAAAATATCTCTAGACATAATTCATACATATGTATGTAATTCATACATATATACAATTATATTTCTATATGCTTTTAGGTGTTGCGATGCTTGAGATCCTCCAACTTGGATGAATATGTTGCTCATCTAAATCTAAAGCTTTAAAAAATTGTTCAGTCCCAATGCCCTTCAATATAGTATGGAAGAAGTGAAGAGTAATATCATAGAAAAGTTGAAGAGGCACTTCAAAATCTTAAGAATATATATTTTTCTCATCTTAAGTGAGCAATTTTATATTTGACTCTTAATATGTGAGAGCAGCATCATGATATATGCATAATATAATACCTTTTGGGGATGAGAGAGTGGTGTGGATGATCATTGCAATAATAGAGGATTTATATGAGCAGAAAGAGAAACTATGCTTTATTGTCAGCATTGTGACAATATACTTTTTAGAAGACTTCCCTGAAAAAAAAAATGAGAAATTTTTAGCACCACAGTGTTGAAAATGATGCTCCCTGAAGTCCTGTAATTCTTTGAATCTCTCAACTGCAAAGCTTGATAGACAGTCCATTATCTAGTTATCTAACAAATTAATTTTTAATGGAGAAAAACTATTTTTAATGGAGAAAACTCCTACAGTGTTAGGAACTCCTGTAAATATGACCAGTGTTCATATGCCAGTGCTTAGTGTATGGTAACTATGCTCATTATTAAAAAAAACCCCCAAAACAAGAAAACCCGCACTACATACATAATAATTTTTTATCTGAAATCTTTCAAGCTTTTTATTAGCTGAACTAATTGGTTGCTAGGAAATGTATGCCATCAATGGACTGGTTTGCAGATTGGATTAACTTGTCTGTGGGAGTTTGGTATTTCTATGGTAACAGTTTCTTCCTACTGCTGTGATAATTGATCTGTGCCTGATTGCCTGTCCCTTTTCTTCCTCATTAGTCTACCTTAATCACAGTGAATGAACCGAGGGGCAGGAATGAATTTGTGCCTCTCACTCTAATTAGGGAGAGAGGAACCTACGGGACGGTCATTGTAACTTTTGAGGTGAGTTTATCCAAAACGTTTCATACCTTTGTCTATTAGATGAAACTGTGAGGCCATAGTCATAATTTATCAAAGTGTTTATTAAAGTGAAAGGACTGAATACCTGTGTCTACATTTGTTAATTCTGTTTCAAAAACTGAAAGATACTACCTTTCAGATGGAAAATACTGCAATTATTTAACTGCTTAATTTAAGGAAAAGTGAAGATATATTAAGAAAATGAGTATTCTCTATCATTTGGGAAGATATTTGAGGCAGTGTTACCTGGTATTATTACCTAACAATGTCTATTGAGTGTGTAAGAAATTTCTTGTTGATTTTGATTCTGTAACATTCTTTAAAATTACAGGTAATTCTTTTTCATATTAAAATTTCTTTATCAGTTGTCATGAAATATTTAATCTAGACACTTCAAAATCTCAAAATATGTTATTGCATGCTAAATACAGCATGTATAGATAATGTACAGAATTAGTTTTTTCATGTTATTTATTGTAGATATGTTTGTTTTAAAATCCAATAAATTTTGCTGTCTGCACAATTTATAAGGTTCATCTCAGAATGTAGTTTATATATATACATATATGTTGAAAAAAATTTACAAGATTTTCTGAAACAAAACCCTAACATATTGCCTCTATGGGTCTTACCTTTTTTTAGGTTTTAGTATTAATTGTAGTCTCCTTAATATCACAAGGCAAGATAGAAAGGTCACAAAACCAGTAATTGCTATTATTTTATCTTGGAACTGATTAAGAAATGTAAGTGATTTAAATTAAAAGAGAAGGAATATCCTTTCTATTGTTTAAAAGACACCAAAGAGTCCTCAAAGGTCTTAAAGGGAAGTAGTTTTCTTCCCCTTTCTCCAGCAATATATAATGTCTTCAGAGTGCCTACTCTGACTTACTCCATCTGCCAAAAAAGTAGTTTTTCACAACTGAATGTGTGTGCATATGATTAGGAGATGACTGAATAAATAGTAATTTGTTATACATTTCACACACTGTATATTGACTATTGTACTAGATTTTTATGGATGCCATATATATTTCTTATCATAAAAATCAATTTTTTGCAGATAGAAGATGGACCAAACCCAGCTGAAGAAGACTTAAGTCCAGCCCGGGGAAATATTACATTTACCCCTGGGAGATCAGTGTTGATTTATAATTTAACAGTGCTTGATGATCAGGTAAAAACAAGCTGACTTAATTTTTGGCATGGATATATAGAAGATTAACAACTGTTCTGGAGGGACTTTGCATATTATGTTACAAAAATGCTTGGTTCAAATAGGGCTACAAGTGTTTCTGCTTTGTAAAGTGATGTTCAATTTTGTCTCTAGGGGCTGTCATTTTATCTTTTGAATGCTAGGTCTGTATTTCTCATCAATTAGTATTTTTAGTTTCTGAACATACCCTGACTCCTCTGACTAGATCTACTAGGTGCTATACAGTAAAAGTATAAATAATCAGGAAAGCATTATATTTTTATTCACATGGAATACTGGCTCTTGTATTGCCAAGAATTGTGTTCTTTAACTAGATACAGGTTTATCTATTAGACTGAACTTCCTATATTTAACTTTTCTGTGTGAATTTGATACAGAACAACTTAATAAGAAAAGTCACTAGAAAAATTACATAGGAAAAAGGAAGTGTTTATGTCAAAAGTGGGCAACTTTAAAGCAATTTTTTTTGCATATTTCTGTTAATTATAAAAAATATGGTCCCACACCTGCACTGATACTAGTAAAAAGAGACTGTGCCAAACTGCTTTGTAGAAATATCTCTTGCAGATTAGATGTATTATTTCTGTAACTTATACACAAAAAGAATTAATTTGATTTGTCGGGAGGATGGGATTTTTTATTCCTCTCAGACGTGCTCTTAATGTTCTTTCACTCAGAGTTTGATCTGTACAGCTATGGTGGTCCCCTCAGTGAAAGTCTTCCACATGCTTACACAAAAGATTAATTTTGTGTAAAAATCCTTTCCTGCTGCTGCTGATGGAATGCACAAGTGTTCAGTGTTACTCTCAGAACTTAATTGAGCTGTTAGGATCTGAAGTTAAGAAAAACTGTGGAACAGCTATTTTTCTGAATTGCAAAGCCTTTTTCCTTACAGAAGTTAGGGGACTGCAGATCTGATCTCTGCAGTACTACATTTATAGTAGTTTTATTGTGTACATTTTCTTTTTTAGTGAGGGATAATGGAAACTTTGTTAATGGAAAATTAAACAGGCGAGTCAGCACTGAAAATCTTTTATATTGTTATCTTTGAAGTCTGACTGGGTTTTTCATTGGTCAGTCATAATGGCATTGAGAGCTCTAGAATGTCCCGTTTATATGAAATGTTAAGAGGTAAACTGCAGCTAAAGTTGTGGATACATTTTGACTCTCTTAAATGTATATTTTTTAATGATGCTGGATGGAATATTTGTCAACTAAATGAAACATAAGTTAGCATCTATTCCAATGAGGTAGACCAACCGTGTTGTACTCTAGTATGGGAGGGATTCCAGTATAGGAGTGGCTGAGAGGTTCCAGATCTCACATTGAAAACAAACCCCTGTATCAGTCAAGAGCATTATGCAAGTTTCAGTGCCACAAGCCAAACAAGGAACTGAATTGGCATAAGCTATAATGCTCACTCTTCTAGCCCTAGAAAAGGATCTGTGGTTGGCCAATAAACAAATGAATGTGAAGGAGAAAGAGATATTGGACAGAAGGGATTTCAGAAATTGTAATTTTGTCCTGGAATTCCCTTCAGGAGCAAGTACTACTGGTTTCCAGCCCTCCACAGTAAGGATGAGATGCAAAGATCACAAATAATTTTAAAATATTTTCTTTTTATCTATATGCATTAATAAAATAATCATATGTTTTCAGCTAATGTGTAACTAATCAAGATTTGGGAAATCAGAGAATCATATAAAATGCTGAGTTTGAAGGAACCCATTAGGATCATAGAGTGCAACTCCTGGCTCTGCACAGGATACCCAGGAATGACACCATGTGCCTCTATATATATGTATTTATATAATAATATAAAGCAGAAATCTCATCCTTAATTCTGTAATTTGTGGTAAGCCTTTTTTTATTGTCTGCTGCATCAGATACTGGAGAAGAAATAGCTAGAACTAAAATGTAGTTTTAAACAGTTGTTTTGCACAAACACCAAAATCTAAATTATTGCTAAGAACAAGAAAACACTTTCTCAGATCTGTGATGGAAATTTTGTCTGGGGTTGTGGGTGTTTCTGAACAAAGGATGTGTTCCTTTTCCAATTCTATAGGGATGGATGGGCCAAGGTAGGTTCTGTCCAGAAGTTGTTCTTGCATTGTCTCAGGCACGTATAGAGATCATTGTCTCGGGTGGATGTAGATTAGTATCAACAATGGAAAAAAGAAAATTTAAATCTAAGTAATGGAGAGGAACGTTTGTTTCTAAGTAGAGGTGGCTTTCAAAAAAGGCAGTTGGTCTCCTCATACTCTGAAGCTGTAAAGATGAAGATATTTCTGATTCTTGACTAATTTTTGTTGTTTTTTGTTTGACTTTCTACCATCTTTCAGAAGTATGTTTTGGAAAAGAAAGACACTAAATTTTGAAAAGGGATTTTTGCAAAAGTTAAAAACCAGACTTTTCTCCTGTTTGTTTTAAAATAAAAAGAGCTTTCAAGTTTGTATCATTTTACTCTTCTGTGAAATATATAAACCATATTTCTCAGTATAGGTGTTCTGCATATATTTGAAATGTGATTTACACCCGGTTGCTAATATTATTTTTCCAGGTACCTGAAAATGATGAAATATTTGTTGTTTGTCTGAAGAGTGTGGAGGGAGGGGCTGAGATCAACAACACAAAAAATTCTGTTTGGATAAATATTAAGAAAAATGACAGTCCCGTGCGTTTTGTTCAAAATGCTTATGTGGTGCCTGAGGAAGATGAAGTGTTAACTATCCAAGTGGTTCGTGGTAAGGATGTCAGTGGAAAATTAGTTGGACCTGATGAAGATGAAGTCTCTGTCAGTTACGCCATCATAACTGGGGATTCAACTGCACATGCACAGCTTAATGTAGACTTCCTAGATCTACAGCCAAATACAACTCTTGTTTTCCCACCTCTAGTTCATGAAACGTATTTGAAATTTAAGATCCTTGATGATGCCATACCAGAAATTTCTGAGACCTTTCAGATTATGCTTCTTAAGGACACTTTGCAGGGAGATGCTGTTTTGATTTATCCATCTGTTGTTCATGTCACTATCCAACCGAATGATAAACCCTACGGAGTGCTATCAATCTACAGTGTTCTGTTAGCTCACACTGTTATCTTTGATGAAGACCAAATTTCAAGGTACTACAGATCTTAAAATCTAGTATCTAGTCAGTTTAAGAGACTTGTTTGTAATTGTTAAACATCCTTAGGATATCATTAAAAGTAGTTATAAAATCATTACTAAAATATAGTAGAAATCACTTAATGTGTTATTATTATCAACCATATCTACAAAGATTTCAAGGAAGTGGGAATGTCTAATTATGCAGGAAATATTTTAATATCTATAAACTGTATGTAAATAAACCATACCTATTCAATCACATTATCAGTACAGTAAAAAACGCTTAATCGAAAGGTGGGATCAGTGAAATTGTGATACTGCTACACACCAATTCAGTGGGAAATAGATTTTTGTCTTTTTCCTTTGGTATATATTTGTATTTACTATCTGTAAAACCAGTCTCCAATTAAAGAAAATACAAACTGTTGAATGTCTCCAATTAAGTAGTTACCTTTAAGTCAAAACCAATTTAAATGTTTATAATTTTAGAGAGAGATTAAAATCAAAGCTCTGTTCTAATTTTATAGGCAGGAATGATACATAATATTGACAGTCTCAATAAAAATGTCCACTGCTAGTTACTAATGGTAGTTCATCAGCAAAAAAACAAATAATGCCTCAAACTATCATACTATGAGCAATTGGAAAGAATATTTTATGGTATATAGAGCCCAGAACTGAGTGTTCATCTTTCTTTTTTGTACACACTAAAGAAATATGTCCTGATTTCTAAATGTTTATGTCATGATTCCCAGACTTTTTGTTTTAGTTGTGCTCTTACCAGAGGCAGAGAACATGACATTTCCAGTATCATAAATATCAATAACTGAGTATATTTTCAGTACAGAGGGAAATAGTTCATTTCAAATTATTATTTCAATGCTCGTACCTCACAACTCTTCATGATGTAGAATAGGCAGTTTTCTGAAATTTGTATTTCTCAAGACAAATGTAAAACATGCCAAGACTCCAATCACTTCTCAGTGTCTTTCTTGCTGTAAACAAAGTGAGATCTAACACATATCTTCAGAGATATTACAGAGAGATCATTAATAAACAGTCTTACGTATGTGTTATGATTTCACATACTGTAAGACTCGAGTCAAAATTCATTTGCAAGCAGTTAATATTTATACCAGTTAGGTCAGTATAAATATTTTAGGGAATTGATAACCATTCAATCCAGTAGTAATTATGATTTGTGGCTTTTGTTTTCATTCAAAATCATAGATTTGAAGGGATCACGATTGTAAGAAATGGTGGAACACATGGAAATGTTTCTGTTTCTTGGGTTATAACACGAAATAGCAGTGATCCCTCACCTGTGACTGAAGACCTCCTTCCAGAGGCCGGGGAGATAAATTTTGATCAAGGACAGATGCTGGTGACGCTTCGTCTGAACATTATTGATGATGATATACCAGAAGAGGCAGAGCCTTATCTTCTGAAACTCCTACCTCATACAATACAGGGAGGTGCAGAAGTCAGTGAGCCATCTGAGGTAAGTTTGCTTTTAGGATTCTTTTGGAGAAGATAATAATGAGTAATAAAGACTTTACCAGTTTTAATAATATTGATTTTCTGATCTGGCGAAAGGGTTTGGTCATGGATAAAAATCAAGAAAATTAATCCTTAATATAATCTTAGTGTATAGAGCCATATCCAAAGTGTTTGGCTGAGTATAGTGTACAATGCTAGACCTTTTTACTGTGGTAGCGTTCAGTTCAGATTTTTCACAGTGTGTATAAATCATTGAATAAATGCTGTCTCAAGTGACTGCTTTCTAACAGAACACAGGAAAGTTATTTTCACTTGCTCATTTGCTGTCTTAGTGATTACTGAAATGTTTTACAGACTAACAACTTCAAGGGTGATTAAGACTGTAACCTCTGAACTATTAAATAAGGAGTGGCTAGCATTGCTGACAGTTCTGTGACTGAAGTCCCTGCTCTGTCTTCCTCAAAAATGGTTGGAATGAGCTTGGTGAATAAAACAAAGTCCTTTAAAATCTGAAACATTTTTAAATTATTCACTTTGACTGCTGAACCAAAAAATCAGTTATTCAGAGCTCATTCTGGCACATGGATGATGCATAGTGGGAAAGTTGCCACTGTCAGTGTGGTGCTGCTTGTGTATAAAGAATACCTTGGGGCTGTCAATCTGATTTCTTTCCTGATGCCACGTCACTAAGGAGAAAAATGTATGGTGACAATCAGGAGATGTTTTGTGAAGGTGTGAAACTATGGTATAGAGTAATGCAGCATGCTATTTTCTGCTTTGCAGCTTCTCTTTTACATTCAGGACAGCGATGACGTTTATGGCCTAATAAAATTCCATCCTTTGGAGAATCAGAGGATTGAAAGTAATCCAACAGGACGTTTTCTATCTTTGAGTTTTGCAAGGGAAAGAGGAACAGTTGGAGATGTGCAGTTGGTTTACACGGCACTGTATATTCCAGCTGGAGCTCTGGATCCTGAGAGAGCAAAAGGTGGCATTCTAAATATGTCTAGAAGCAGTATTCTCATCTTTCCAGAAGGAAAAGCACAAGATACTATAAATATACCAATACGAAATGATGCATTTCTTCAAAATGGAGCTCATTTCCTCATACAGGTATCTCAGTTGTGTTTTGGTTCTTTAGCCCATGTAGTAGAAAGGATATAAAATAGTAGTGACTCCTTTTAATTAAAATGATTCTGCCTGATAAAAAATATAAAAGAAAGGAAAAAATGATGAGTTCTGTAGCCAAGGAAACTATTTTATCTAGATACAACTTTCACAAGTATGCTGTAAAGGGCTTTATTCCTAATCATTATTTACTAATTACACCATTTAAAAAAATACAGTCTTGTAATAGGATTCAGGCATTAATCATGACATTTAACAAAATTATATCAATATTGCAGAGGTTAGTTACTTTTTCAGGTATACTATTCTGTCTACCCCTTGGCTTTTGATTTAACCAAATTAAGGCTCCTAAATTACAGAAGTATGACAGATTTTAGAAATTACAAGCAAGGAAATATACATGAAAAACAGTCAAGCATATGTTTAATTTTTGTGCAACCTTGACCAGAGAACCTGTTTTCCTTCCAGTTTTCCCTGTATGTGCCATTTTGGATTTTTTTTTTTTTGTATTTTAAATTTGTCTTTTATTTTATCTGAATTTGTAAGAAGGGAGATAAGGGAGATTCTCTCATTGCTCATAAGATAGGCAAATTTGCATACATGTTAGAAAGTTATTGTTCAGATACACTGCTGTGGGAGATCCTGGGCACTGTAATCAGTAATCGTTATACTTATTTTCTCATCTACATTTAAGGCTACTCCATAATCTCTACTTTGTCTGATTAACTCTTGCCACTGTCTGGGATCATGAGCCCAGAGAACAATCGATACACAGAGAAAGGGGTGACTTGGCGCATCCAAAGCACAAATCTCAGAATAAATTCTTAGTTCTTTTTAATCTTTTAATTTAAGTCAGGCGTCTTCAAAGTTTTCAAATTGAGATGTTGACATTAAATTATAAATGTAAAATTTGGTAGCTTTTTTCTTTAATTTGTAGTCTACGAAGGATGTTTTAATTACTTGATAAGACTTCTTCCCTCCACCTCCTTCCCCCTGCATTCTACTAAAGCAAAAACCCCAGAGAAAAAAATATTGCCAGAATTATGTTATTGTTTTACTCTTTTTACATTCACAGTTAGGTAGGGAATTGCATTCTGAAGTATTAGAATAGGTTAGTGTGTTTTACGATCTTCATGAGATCTGAAAAATCTACAGAAGAATTGAGATATCTAAATCCAAGCTCCATTCAGGTGATAGATTGCAAATAACGTTGCAGTGTGGACTATGGGCAAGACATGTGGCAAGTATTTCACTTGGCCTGGCACTTTAAGCTGCAGATTCCAGGGAGATGGAGGATGTATGTTCTGTACTTTCTCTATGAGCTATATAGATATTTTAATTTGAATAAACAAAATCACAGGCAACTTCCAAAACAAATAATTCATTTAGAAAAGGAAGAAAAATGCTCCTATTTATCACTATGAAAATCCTTCTAAATTGTGAATGAATTATAGTCTCAGCAAACGTGTTTACAATGAGATTACAAAGTTTGTACTAGGCCTGGTAAAGGATGAACTCAGAAATAGGGGAACGAGGGGTGGAGGAAGAAATGAAGCTTAAACGCAGCAAGAGAATGGATAGAGGAACTGGAAAAGTGAGATTAACATTTTTCAATGACATCTTCAATTAAATATCCTATTGTTTGATGTACAAACTACTTTTGGTATGGACAGGAAGATTAACCAATTTAATAAACTGCTTGGCTTTATTCAATTCACAGTGCATTTTTTTTCCTCATGAGCTGATTTGCTTTAAGAGGAAACACCGAATTTAAAAAAAAATAAATTAATATTTCATTAATTATTACTTTAATCTCAAAGTTACTGTCCAGGATCAGAAGCACTTAACAAAGAGAATACTTTCAGCTTTGTAATATTTCAGAACCTTTACTGAGCTAACAACTACATCAGTGGTGCACTTGCACGGTGCTAATTGGGGAATTAGCACCTACTCTAAAAGGACTCTTAGGAAACAAGGAAATAACCCCACCCTCTGATCCTTAGACTCCCAATAACTAGCTTGTATGGTTGAGAATCAATTTATAATTATGGTATTTATAAAACAAATCCCATCTACCATCAAATAAAATGTGCATGAATATTTTTAAGTGTTACTTGAACAATAGTAGAACAAAGTATGATACCATCCAAGTATTTTATATAAATTGGTTTTAAAAATCAAAGGGATTTAAAACTCCTCAGGTGAAAGGATGATTCATAACTATATTCATTTAAATGTTTAAATAAACATTTAATGTTTTGCCCTCCTCCACTAACACTTATATGGTAGCATCTGATATTGCCAAGCAAAAACATCCAAATGGGAGTTAACATGTGGTTGTCATTGGTGGTTCATGCACCAGTGAAATGTTTGCAGAAGTATGTAGAAGTCAGTCATAGAAACATCTGTTATTGTGATCCATGGAGACTGAATCTCATAATAGTATAAATTAAATTTGAAAGTAATATTAAAACAAGTAAAAGAAGGAACTATTACGAATGGGGACAAGAGCTTAGCTAAATCTCTGCCTTTACCCAGGCCTTTGGCAGCAGGCAGTAGCTCTTATTGGGGTGGCCAGCACCCCAAGACCCGGTCTCGTTCGCAAGTTCTCTAATAATGGCTGATTAGGTCTAATATGACAAATTATCATTTGTTAGACACAGTGAATAACAGACATTAGACTTGGGACAAAACTACATACTACACAGAACAAATGCAAAGCTACAAACAGCTAAGAATGCAGCACACGATAAAGGTACCTAGTATTATTGTTATTGCTAGCAAAGAAAATATTTAGCTAGCAAAGCTAAAATATTTAGCTAGCAAAGAAAAAATTTAGGAAACCAATGTATCTTACCAAAGTCCAATTTGATGACATTAGAATCCTCACTCAGTCCTCTAGGAAGTTACCACAGGGCTGCGTCCAGACCCTGGGGAGAAGCTTCTTTTCATGCTCCAGTATCCAAGTAGAGAAGCTTCTGCCTCTGTGATATTTCATGTGTCTTTTATAGTGTAAAAGCATGTATTCCGGTCACATACTCATTTCTTTCATCTCTCTCCACATCCTCTCTCTATAGCAAGATGTGGATTCAAGGCTGGAGATCTCAGACTATTGGGTACCAAGAGATAACTTCTTGATGGACTTTAGACTCAATCTGAATTATCTATGCATCAGCCATGGAGAGAGAGATGGGGCGGGGTGGGGGTGGGGGGGGATGGGGACGGGATGGGACGTCCCGCCACAGGAACGTCCTGCTTTCCTTGTCGCGTCAGTGCTGCTGATGGGCTAAGTGAATGGTATTTTCCATTCAAACAAAGAATAAACATTTTTTTATTTCTTCTTAGTATAAATAAACCATCAAAAATATGATAATATAAGAGGACACTAAAGTTTTGAAATTTTGAATTTTGAATTTCCAATTCTGAATGTAATTCTAACATATTAGTTATTGTAAATAGAGAGGTCTTTACAGTTCTTTGAGAGAAGAAAGAAGATTAAATCATTCTTTGGCTTCATGAGAGAATGTAAATTAGTAAGGTTCCAGTGACTACAGCAGATTTTTTATCAATGCATGGCAAAAAATTGAAATTGGAACAACTGGGGTGCTTGGCAGATCAGTTCATAGATCTAGAAATGAATTGCTGAGTTTAGAAGATTTGTTCTCCCTCTGCAGAAATTAGCTGTGTACATAAATATGATTTTTCTGAAAGGTATACTGTTCTGCTGAAAAAGCTCAGTATCATCCACTTCATTTCTTACACAGCTACTCATATGTTTTTGTAAAAGCTGTGTTGCTGGTAGGAGAAATTTATTCTGGAGATATTTTGCTCCTTGCATATGAAACTTATTCTAAAATGTCAGAATAGTTCTTTATTGGTACTAAGGCTTCTTATTTCTCAAGTTTTTCTTACCTTTTTTCACAGTTGGAAAGAGTTGAGCTACTGAATAGAATTCCTCTTATCCCACCTGTGAGTCCCAGATTAGGTGAGATTCAAAATATTTCTCTGAGGATTACTCCAGATATTGCAAATGGAGAAATAGGCTTTACTAGCAATCTTCCAATTATTCTTTCTGAGCCAGAAGAATTGCCTGCTTCAGTGGTAAGTAAACATTTTTATATTGTCCCTTGATATGGAGAACTTATTGGAGAAAGCAAAGTTTGCTATATCCACTGTAACATTTGAAAGTTAATGTGAGAAGGATCCTTCCTCTATCTTATCCCAAATATTCACCTGATTTAAAAAAAAAAAGTAGGCAGTAAATATCTAGCAAGAGTAATGTGGTAGTCATCAGAAAAGTGAGGTTGAACTTTGCTTTCTCTGTAAGCATGTAGAACTGGTTAGGTCTTGATGCCCACATGCAGCAAACGATGCTGCAGACAGCTTAATTTCTTTCACCAGCTGCAAGGACACTCATGTAGAGTAGGACAGACACTCTTCCCAAATTTCATGGAAGTGTCTATGTATTTTATGCTTGACTTACATGTGAATATATAATTTGGCTTGCTGGGTCTGTTTTCCAATAAATATGCTATTTTTGTTTCTCAGTACCCAACAAAGCATTTGCAAAAGCATTGTCATCCGAGTGCTCTAATCCCAGCCGAGAAAACATTATAAAATATCTTTTCTTACACTTTCTCTTTTTTCTTCTACTTGTCTTAGATGAAATCTTCCCTCAAATTCTGAATCAGAAAACTTGCTTTTCTTCCTCAGAGTAAAACTGCTGATTTCCTTAAGCAGAGTACAGGCTAGAGCTGTACTATAACAGCCTGAGTAAATCTTGGTGATTGTATTTAAAACCTAGACTGTGTCTTCATGAGGTGGGCACTGGTTAAATCAGTCATACCAGGTTTTTTGTGTTTATAGGTGCTAAGTGATTTCTCATTTTAATGGTCTGCCATGTCCATTGAGTATGCAAAAAAAATATATGCCCAAATATATAATGAGTAGATAATAAAAAAGAAAAGATTCAATATATATTTTCATTGATATACCATCTTTGATTTCAGATCTTATACACAGGTATAAACAAAAAACCCAAGGTAAACATTTTGAGGCTCATTTTCAAACAGTGATTTGCAAAAGGTTAATTGCTTTTGCATCTAGTTTTGTAAGGCACATCAGTCTCACGTATTTTACAGGTTTCCATTGCATTGCATCGAGATGGTACTGATGGTCAAGCAACAGTGTTTTGGAGTTTGAAACCCTTTGGTCCTAATCACAAGGCAGTAACACAGGATGATATAAGTCCTTTTAATGGCTCTGTTGTTTTCCTATCTGGACAAAGTGATACTACAATCAACATTACTGTTAAAGCTGATGATATACCTGAAATGAATGAAACCGTGTTATTAACTTTGGACAGGTATTGTACCCTAATCTTTATTCATATATATGAATTGTGATACTCAATCTATATATAACAGGTTGGCACAGTATTAATTGTAAGGTGTTGCCTACATTGTGTTGATAAGTGCCTGGAGGAATATTGGGCCCTTGATTCAGACAGTGTATGGCATCTTCTTTGACTTGTGATCATTGTACGAAACCATGTTGTGCTTATTATCTAATGACTTAGTTTTGTTTCTATTTTGATTAAAATAATGTATGCTACTAAAACAGTTCATTTAGCTCTGATCTTTAGTTATAGCTCTTGGTAATAACACTTATATTTTCAGAAAAATAATGTTTAGTAAGATAATGGGGAAAACTGTAATGAATAGTAGAAAGCAATACCTAACTGTGTTTTTCTCAGAAGAAGGTTTGTAGTCAGGATGTTGTTGCAGAAGTAGATACTTCCATCGCAACAGCTGGCTTCCACAATAAGCCAGTGTGACTGTGCCTCAGCTACAAAGGGAGCAGTGGTGTTTTTGAAGCACAGTGTTGTTGTCTCCCTTCTGTGTGACATCAGGATTGCAGGATAATTAAGGGTGTAAGAAGCCTCAGGAGATATTATTATCTGCATGTGAACAGGACTCAGAACACTTGAATTATTTAAGGTCCTGGAGTGCATAGACTTTTTGTTTTATTAGCTGGAGAATCTTATCTATTTCTTCAGTTCTGCTTGCAAAACTCAGATGTATATATAGTTTAGAATTACTACCACTTCTGCTAATACCTCCTAATAATCTAAGGTATATTTTTCCCATTTATTTTTCTGGAAACATGCTAAGAGAGATCTGCCAGTTGCAATGTCTACATTGAACATCTACTACTTACATAGTCCTTACCTTATGCAGAAGTATCCCTGTCATATGTAGGAAGTACACACTAGCTCTTGGGAATTTTAACACAAGGTACTCATGTAGATCACATACCAGCAAACCAGAAACCAACTCCTCAAGCTGCTGCTGATCCTGTTTTTGAGCATTGTTCTGTCACACAGGAAAGATGCCATTCCACTGCAGGATTGGCCTACTTCTTTAGAAGCTGGCTGGTGGATACATCTTGTTCAGAATTAATTATTTCATTCTATCTTGGTTACACATTGTGTGAAAAAGATGGTTCCGTTCAAGACAAAACCAAATGGAGACTATTGCAAGCAGTTCTCTGTTTTTCTTCCTGTGGATGAAACTGGTTTGCCTGAAGGTTTATTAGAGAGTCTATGGCACAAACAAAAAAAACCTAAGATTAGAAATAATGATTGAAGTTGTGAAGAAGTGATGTAAGGTGGCCTAAAAGCTGAAGTTGAAGGGTAGGACATAAATAAGTACATAGAGGAAGTGGACCTCATAAAAGATTAGCTTTTTAAAATTGGACATTTCTACTGTATGTGTAACTACAGATTTCTACCACTTACTCTGAGTAGTAACCCCATGCCTTGAAATTTATGTCTGCAAAGAGGATTGAATTGGCAGCTGAACAAACACATTCACTGTTCTGCTTTTGCTATATATGGTGGGAGTAGCAGGTCCTATTGATCATGAAGTGGCTGGTAAAAATTGTGCCAGCAGTAAGCAGCTTTCCCATACTTGGCAAGGTCAGAGAGTGAAGTAAGAAACAGGTGGTCTGGCCAGGAAAAAGAAGTAAATAAGGAGGAGGTAAATCTGAACTTTTCTCTAGACCTGGATAGTGTCCCTCAAGGCTATGAGTGAAAATTGGCAACTTTAACATAAGCAGAAGCCAAGAATGAAATGACTGCAGATTGTCCTTTCAATACTGGAGATGACTTTTCAAAGGGTACTGGCAGGGTGATGTGTGTAGACTTGTGGTATTGCCTTCTACACAGTTTGTATTTTCTGGATGAACTGAAGATTTCAGTTTCCAAGGCTGGCAGGCAGCACCTCACAGCAGTAGTGAATTGCCATGAAAACAAAGATGCACTGTGCTGTGGATGTGCTTGCACTGTTTGATAAACCGTAGCATAAGTCAGTCAAAAAATAGAGTGTGATCCTAACGAAACTATAGACATAGAAATGCGTTCATAAGCATTCTATTTATTGCAATTAGTAATAACATGGGGAAAACAATGCAATAATTAGTTCATACGAGGATGTATTATTTACAATTAAGTGGTGCTGTTACTGCAGTTTATGTTTTAAATGAGCTTTGATTCTACCCATAATTACAAAGGAGACCTTTCAAACCATTAAAAACAGTATTTTCCTTCCTTGCTCTATGGCCAGGATCTGTAGGCCCTGGATATTAAAAATAATAATGAATGCTGTGCACAGAATGGATGCCAATTTATATCACGAAGAATATGCTTACATAGAAGACAGATTAGTCATAAAGAAGCAAGACAATCCCGTACCTGCTGAAGCTTCTTCATATTTTCTTTCTTTACTTTTCTTTCTTTTCTCTGTACTCCTGGGCCCGTAGGGTCCCAAACCTGAAGTAACCAGGTTGAGAAAGCTTTGCGCCCCCGTTGCACAATGTAATTTCTCAGATTACGGATAGTGTTGTACGACACGGACTCAGTGATGATTATAGGCCCAGGCTCCCCTGCTGGTTGTGAGGGCCCTGGTTCCCCATCATCATTAACTGGGCATACTGATTTGGTCTTATACTTCCTCTGCTGCACAGGGGCGACTGCTGCTGGCTGTGACTGCCCTTGCGGTTCAGTTGTATCATCTGTGAGTTCTGCTGATGCATCATCAGACTCCTCCCTTTTTGGGCAAGGAAAGAGTTTCCCACCAGCTGAGGAAGTGTATTCCCTCAGCACCTGGCACATCTCATGTATCTCTTCCACCAGTACCCCCACCCAATCTGGGCAATTCACCTCTGAGGTGGGCTGTCAGGGGGGGTCAGGCTCAGGGGCAGCCTCAGGCTCTGCGGCAATATCCCTAGTCTCTGGGGCAGCATTCCTATTCCCTGGGGCAGCTGTTAGAGTGGTTGCCCAGGGCAGTCTCACCTTATCTTGGAATGCAAAATGGAATAGACCTATCAGCAACATCAATCACTGTACGGTGGCATTAGTGTTTAGAGAGTAGCTGAACCCTCTGCGTACTTGTAAAGTAGGCCCAAAGAAATGGGTGAAGGGTTGAGAAAAAGCTTCCCCTGTTGTCATCTCCTCACAAAAGGTAACATTACCAAACAGACTCCAAAAATATGTACTCACGGTGTTAAAGCCCTGTAACCATGTGCCCGTCATCCAAAGGACATGAAAAATCCATAAATTCCTCACCTTACTGACCCATTGTGTGAACTGGATAACAGCCACAATAGCCTTAGTTATAGGACCCATGTTTAAATAGGGAGCTGTGAATGGGAAAAATGTGGCCACGAGCATGTGCCTGCCAAACCAAGGTACCATGGTGCTGCTTAGTGAGGTTTCTATGTTCAGCACACTAAAGTAGGTTACCCAGAAACTTATTCCTTTTGCACCTTTTCTCTCAATACCTTTGAGCCCCACATTAGATGCCAAGATCTGTCTTGGTTTGAAAGACAAGTGTCTGCTAAGAAAGGTGGGTACCTCCCTTAGAATAGAGAATGTGAACCCCCTTCCCTCTGAATTATGATAACTTTGGAATCAAGGGCTTTCAGGCAAAGATATGGGAAAAGGAATAACAGTTCTCTACTAGTATCTATAACGAGGCACACAAGCAACAACAATAGTAAAAACAAACAAAACCAAAAACACGGTGGCAGATGTCCCTGGGCTGCCAGGCACTTTCCCGTTTGGCGCAGTCACGGTCACAGCCAGCAGGGGCGCTGTTGGCTCCCGGCTGGGCAGGGCAGGTGCGATGGCTCCCGCGCAGCTGCAGGGGGCGCTGAGGGGTGAGGTCAGCTCTGTCTCCCGAGGATAATGGCGGACAGGCTGGGCAGGGCCTGGTGTGCAGCAGGACAGGCTGGGTAGCAGGGCGGCGTGCAGATGGGTGGACTGGGCAGTGACTCAGAGCAGGGAGATGGAGTGGCAGAGCTAGCTCACCTGGGGTAGCCAGCAAAAGAAGTGGAAGGAACTCCATAGTTGTGGCAGTGCATTCAGGCAGGCAAGGCACAGGGCAGCAGCAGCTGCGAGTGCAGCTGGAAAAAATGCACCCTTCAGCAGGGGAAAAGGGGGTTGGAATTCTGTGTCCCTTTTCCAAAGGCAAGCTCACCCACCGGGTAGACAAAGCAGTGCAGAGCCGGGCTTTTCCCCAGTCACAGCCAAAAGGAGGCAGTAGTTTTTTCCCCTGCTCTCTCCTCCAAATCTGGCGAGTGAGTGAGTGAGTTACCGATGACCAGATCTCTCCTACCCTCACCACACCCTGGCCACATCCTTTGTCTCTTAAATGGTCCTTAAATATCTGGTAATTGGTTACCTAGCAACAGAATGGGGAAAAACTCCGCTTCCTCCCAACCTTCAAAAGTAATGTGGAGATTTTTATAGCTGTAATGATTTCTGTGATGTGATACAGGCTGAGGTACTGAATACTGTTTTCACCTCAGTCTTCAATAGCGAGACAAATTATTCTCAGTGCAACTGGTCCTCTGAGCCGGTAGACAAGGTCGGAGAGCAGAATAGACTTCCTGAAATCCAGGAGGAAGTAGTTAGTGACTATCAGAGCCATTTAGATGGTCACAGATCTATGGGACTGAATAGGATCCACCCTAGGGTAATGAGGGAGCTGTTGTAAGAGCACTCTAAGCTGCTCTCCGTCATTTATCTTCAGTCCTGGCTCACTGGGGAGGTCCGAGACAACTGGAGGTTGGGCACTGTGATGCTCATCCTCAAGAAGGGCCAGAAGGAGCATCTGGGGAGCTACAGGTCTGTCAGGCTGACCTTTGTGCCTGGCACTGTTGTGGAACAGATAAGCTTGAGGGTTGTCCCATGGCCCCTACAGGACAGCAAAGTGATCAGACCCAGCCAGCATGGATTTAGGAGGTTGTGATCTAGTGATCAACCTGATCTACTTTTATGATCAGGGGACCTGCCTGAGGGATGGAGGGAAGGCTGTGGATGTTGTCTACATGGACTTCAGCAAAGCCTTTGACAGTGTGTCCCCGCAGCGCTCTCCTTGAGAAGCTGTCAGCCCAGGGCTTGAGCAGGTGCTCTCTTTCCTGGGTTAAGAACTGGCTGGATGGCCGGGCCCAGAGACTGGTGGTGAATGGTGCTACATCCATTTGGTGGCCAGACACTTGTGGTGACCCCCAGGGATCAGTGCTGGGCCCTGTCCTGTCCTGTTTAATATCTTTACTGATGATTTTGATGAGGAGATTTACCCTTTATAAATTTGTGAATGACACTGAGTTGGGTGGGAGTGTTGATCTGCTGGAGGGTAGGAGGGCTCTGCAGGGGGACCTGGACAGGTTGGGTTGATGGGCTGACACCAGTGGTGTGAGGTTCAACAAGACTAAGTGCCAGGTCTTGCACTTGGGTCCCAACAACCCTCTGCAGAGTTACAGGCTGGGGAAGAGTGGCTAGACAGTGGCCCAGTGGAAAAGGACACCTTTTCTGAGACGCCTGATAGAAGAGAAAGTTTTTTAGGCAAGTATGTTTTTAAGAGTACCAATAAAACAAATTCACAGTTCCTGAATTTTGGGGTCCAAAACTAAACACAGCACTGGAGTCAAATCTATGTTTTGCATTTACACTTTTAAAAAATTTATTGTCTAAATTTACTCAGGACATTTTTGTGTTTAAGAGATTACTTAATGACAAAAAAGTTTTCAAATCATGGAAGACCCATTTAAAGCCCTGCAGACTGTCTATGTGCCTTAATTCAGGGCATAAGTAATACTGTTTAATGCAGTTTGTAATATTTTTCTAACTTGGGAATTCCTGTGATTAGTGCCTATTTCAAAACCATGTTTATCTTTCTTAAGTAATTTTTCCATGATGAAATATATGTGATGTTATAAAATTTAAGTCTTTCAGTGTAAAATGTTGGCTTTTACTTCAAGGCTTTGGTCAGATCTTGTTTTGTTAGGGAAAAAGTTATTTGAATTTGGTAGTATCATGTTTATATGAGTGTTACTGGATAGCTACTGCTTTTATTACTTTTTGAAGTACTAACACCATTTATCTTCTGCTGTGAATAACATAAATTAAAATGGCCTTCAAAATCAGATAATTTGTGGATTAAAACTGGGGAGAGGGTGTTCCCTCTGATGAGAAACACTGGAATTTGTAATGTGGCCGATCCTCCTTGAATACTATTCTTTAAGGCTAGGTCACTAATTAAGTCAGTAGATAATCCTGAAAAAATCATAAAAGTGGTGAACACAAATCTAGGAAGCAAACTGAATAACATTCCATAGGCAATTTGAATGCACCTTTTCTGAGATAGCTGATACAAGAGAAAGATTTTAGAGAAGTGTGTTTTTAAGAGTAACATTAATACAAATTCACTGTTACAATTCAGTTTCTCATGGACTCTTCAAAACATTCACTTTCTTCAGAATTCCAGTTCTTGATTCATAGTGATCAAACTCAAATGCACCTCTTAACAATTACTGTTTTATTTGTGGTAGTATTTATTTCATAATTGCTGTTATTTTAAACTGAGTCAAAAATCTTCTTTCTGTTATTTTGTAGTACTATGCATTTAAAAAGGCGAGGAAACATTTTGAAACTTCTCTTGCTTGTCCTAATTAATCTGTAGTTCTTGCTAAGTAAGAATTAAGGTGTTTTTAAAGAAAGAATTTCTGTGATGACTAGCCTTTTCAGATGAGATTCGTCATATGGGAAGTGGGGGCAGCCTTCAGTCCGGGGCATAAGGCAAGGTCGTGATGGTGGGGCATTTTAAGCCAGGAGCATATGTCTGGTTTGGATGATGGTCAGGGGGTCAGACACAGCTCAGTGATTGCCAGGCAGGTCCACAGCAAGAAGAAAAATCCAAAGCTGACCCAGGAAGTCACTTAATGGATTCTGGTCTAGGGCTGACATGAAAATTTGTATGTGTGTACCTCAAAATGTAGACACAAGGGATCATGTTGTGTTCATTGCTTATCCAAGTCGGAAGCCTGCACCTTGTAGCTTCTGTTCTGTTTTGCATGACTTATTTTATCATGGAATCACAGAATAAGCAAAGTTGTAAGGGACCCATCAAGATCATCAAGTCCATCTCCTGGGCTTGCATGGGATGCCCCAAGAATCGCACTATGGGCCTGAGAGCATTGTCCAAGCATTTCTTGAACTCTATCAGGCTTGGTGCTGTGACCACTTCCTTGCAGAGCCTGTTGCAATGCCTGACCACCATCTGCTGTTTTTGAATAGTAACCAACATTTAATATGTCAGAACACTGGTAGCAACCTGGCCAGTCATGCAGGAAAACCACGGTCAGATCCATCAACTGTCAGTCAGTCAAGTGACCATAGTTTTGAAAATGGAATTGGGCTGGAGAAAACTCCAAAATAATGGGGTTTTTATGCAGTGGATGGGCTGAATCTGACCTGTTGCTTTCTAACTTGCAAGTTCTCTAGATTCCAATCTGGTTTACACTGTGACTGTTAAAAGGTAGTAAGTATTGCCAGTCTTCTCAATCCTTTCAAAGTACACCTGGAGATGCTTAAAGTACCTCCTCATGGCACCTTGGGACTGTTCAATTTCTGCTAGCCCTTGGATTTCTGTAGAGCTGCCATTGTGCATTACAACATGATACTAGATTCTGTTGATACTCATGGGTTAACAGACCCTTTTTTGTCTGAGCTCTGACTGTCTGACTCTCACAGCGTGGCTTCATGAAGGTGAAACAGATGCTATTTCTGGCATTCACTGCCCTTTCACTTTCTGATGATTGTGTTTTAACCACTTAAGCTTGTACATACATACCAAAAACGCAATTGATAAAATGATTAATTTGTATTCTCTGCTGTGGACTTTTAAAATTGTATTAATACTTGACTGTTTTGGAAAACTTTTGCATATATTTCTGAAGAAAGGGAGAATGTCTTAATATATAGTATTTAAAATGTAGCCTTATTGGAAATCAATGAGAAATTTCTATGAAATCAGACCTCCTATTTGAAAGAATATAGTTGCCAGTGTATTTGCTTTATTACCTCAAATTTTTGAATGAACTCTTATGTCTATTGAATTCTGAACTTGAATTATTTTTTAATTCAAAATTTCGTTTAATAAATGCTTTGTTAATCTATTTATACAATTTTAATAGGAGATACTGGTTTTATGTTTAATATACATTTATTTTAGATTAAGGAAATAATCTATACATAATTTAATAAAATTAAATTTCATACCTTTCATTGCAGAATAATGTCTTTTCTGACTTGATTGATAGTTGTGTTATGTGTGCTTATTTTCTTATTCCTATTTCCTTTTTTTGGATTTTTTGGGTTTTCTTTTTAGGGGGTGGGAGGTTTGTTGTGTTTTTGTTGTGTTGTTGGTTTGGGGTTTTTTTGGGGTGGTGGTGGTTTTTTTTTTTTTTTTTTTTTTGGTGGGTTTTTTTTGGTTTTTTTGTTGTTGTTGTTGCTGTTGGTATTTTACTCTGGTAATCTAGTTAACTGAAAAATTGTCAACAATAATGTTTTATGTGATTTTGTGCTAAAACAGTTTTTGATGCGTATGTGTTATAACTCCCAATGTACTTATCTGTTTTTATCATTACTACATCAGATTGATAAAATAACATATAGTGGAGGCATGTTGATTGTATTTATTTTTTTGTGTGAAGGGCTAGTTATAAATGTGGGCTGCTGGTGCAGTTGTGAGCAGACACAGAGGTTGGCAGTGATGGAGCTGTGGGAGGAGGGCTTGGTAGGGTATACCATGAATATGCCTGGACATCCTGAACTGGTCATGGGGTCATTTCTGGGACTGCCTACTTGCTAGCATTTGTCAACAGGAAAATGCCAAGCAAGGAGGTTCCCATCAAATAAACATTATGTCTTTGGAAAGGGAAAAGAAAACTTTGTGGTGCTGTTGTTATTATTATCTAAGACTGGTACTATTGAAATTCCAGGAGGTGGCACTTTCATTCTTCCCCCCCCCCCCTTCTTTCTTTCTTTCCTTCTTTCTTTCTGTGTTAACAGGGTAGAGACAGAAAGGTTTGTCGTGTACTTTGGGTAAGTACAGTGAATTGTGGTTTGTCTTCGGTGAATCAATGCTTTGTTTTATAAGTGATTGGGTTGGACATCAATAATGTCTTTTCCTCTTGGGAATCACGTCTTCTGCATGTCTTCAGAAAATGCTTACTTTCCCTTTGGTTTTTAATTTAATGGCATGAGTTTCTGGATTGAAGGCTTATTTAGGATTTGTGAATGACGAAAGTTATTAATGCATGACTCTTTGTTCGATATTCCTGCACTAGATTGCAATAATGGATTAGTTGTCTTAAAATGCCAGAAATTCAATTTGTCCCAACTGAATACCTGAGCTGGCTGGAGCTGTAGAGAAGTTTTCTGTGATCAAAGATGGGCAGTTATCTTTTTTTTTTGAGTGACATACCTTTTGTTTATGTTAACACAAGTTATTGTGTCTGCTGGCATATTTTTTTTTAATATGCAATAAATATGACATATTACCCTTTTAAATAGATATTTCCTGTTTGTTCATTGAATTTTTCTTCTGGAAAATGTGGAAGATGCACAGGAATTCATAAATCAACATTTAATAAGCTATATCAAAACCACCTGTCTGAAGGTGCATTCTTGATGCATTTTTCTGTAGTAGATTTTCTTGCATTTTTAATTCAATGAACTTAAAATAATGTAATTGAAAATTAGCGTCTGAGGAAATGGATGCAATAAATATTATCTCTCTTTGTTTAACTGATTCTGGATCATTCCTTATGTTTTGATCCAAATACAAAATGGTATTTAATGTGACTCTAAATTTTTAGTACACAATTCTATTTCTTTCTCTGTGTTGTGTGCGTGTGTGACTAATAAACCCCAGAACTATCAACTATAAAAAATAATTAGAAAACATAGTTACTACAGAAACAAAGGTTGGGATTTTTTGCAAATGAATGGAACACACTGATATGTCTTTCTTACATTTTTTGTAGGTACTTGTTTTAATAATTTATTCATAAATTCATAAGGATTCTGATGTCCTCCACATAGACGTGTATTTACTTACTAAAAAGAACCATCACTCAAAAAACCCCTTTTTTCCTTTCCCAGGGTCAGTGTGGAAAATCAAATACTGAAATATGGGTTTACTACTCGTGAGATTACTATTTTGGAAAATGATGATCCTGGAGGAGTGTTTGAATTTTCTTCCTCTTCCAGAGGTCCCTACAGGATCAAGGTAGCTATCTGAATAACTTTTCGTAATCATTATGGACAACTAAGTCTTAGCAAAGTGCAAGTAAAATGCTGGATCTTTTTTTTTACAGGAAGGGGATTCTGTTGAACTGCAGATTGTCCGCAGCAGAGGAAGCCTTCTCCAGCAGTTTCTGCGCTACACTGTAGAACCAAGGGACAATAATGAATTTTATGGAAGCACAGGAATTCTGGAATTTAAGCCGGGGGAAAGAGAGATCATAATTACGCTTTTGACAAGGATAGATGGGATTCCAGAGGTAGAAAGGAATATTTTCCTCTCTTCAGATTGCCTTCAGAGCATAACAGTTTGTCACTTACTAAAATATAGGAAAATATATTGGAACAGAACAAACATTAAATGCTTTTCTACAGAATGTATTCTCAGGCCTCAAACCAGGGGTGCCTGTATAACTAGAAGGTATCTTTGGCTTTAATAGGCCTCAGTGGATTTTTATTTTCTGTTAATTGATACTTAATTGTGCATCCATATGAGTTTTTGACATCCATGACATTCTGTAGTATAGAATGCCACTGTTTAATTGAGTTCTGTATGAGCAACCACTTTCTTTTGTTTCTTTTTTGGTAAATACCTGCTAATTGAACTCAGTGCTCCCCAGTCTACACTAATGTTCTCTGTACACACAAAGGTGCAACACTTGTTTTCATGTTCCATGATGCATCTCCTGTGAGCTTTTATTCAAGAAACACATAAAGTACAAAGTCACATTAGATTAATAATGCAAGCTGACACATTCTTTTTAAATTAGCTTAATGTCAGTGGTTTTAAAATCTTTGCTTTCACTGTTAGAGATGACAAAGATGTACAAAACCATTGTGCATGTAGAAAGTGTTTTCTTTTGTTGAAATTGTCCTCTCTTTCTGCTGAATAAATCCTTTAATTCTGACTGAGTTTCCCTGTTGTAGCTGGATGAGGCATATGCTGTTGTACTCAGTGGCTACAGTGAAATGCCAGGCAAGCTGGGGAATGCCACAAGGGTCAATATAACTATTTTGAAGAATGATGATCCACATGGTGTCATTCAATTTCTACCCGATGGACTATCAGTCACAATAAAGGAAAGCAAAGGAGAAATCATCTATGCTGGTAATTCTTTTTATTAGAATTACTGCTTTCACTGCTGTTTGCTCCTGCAAGGCTTCTTTTCCCTTTTTCACCTTCCTAGGACTATGTCTGACTCAAGTTTCTGCTCAGGGCTTTCCAGTGGGGTGCAGTACCAGCATGATGAGCAGTGGAGATTAGAGCAGAGGAGGATGGGCCTCGAAAGCCATAGTGATCAATCCAGTAAAAAAATAGCTAGAGAATATACCAGACAGGAGGGACAGAGAATTGATTTATATGCAAAGTACAGCCTGGCAGAAGTGGTTCTGTCTGGGGAGCATGAGGAATTGGATGCTATGTGAGAGAAGAATAAGCTAACTTTTCATATGTGTGACTTCACTTTATTTATCTCTATTGTATCAAGTACAGTTACAGCTAAAAATAACAAATTTGAGCAAGTTTTAACTGCTGCAATGGTTTATCATCATGTGGCCTTTTGTGTAGGGCTCTCACATACTATTAGTTTTGCAAGAAGTGGATTTACTTACTATTTCCTTTCCTTTTTCTTTGTCAGCTTTGCTGACCTTTTTGGTTTTGACTTGTGTTTTTCTGGAGAGAAGCACTGACTATTCGTGTTTACATTTCGTAGCCTCTTACAGAGTTGTAAGAAACCAAGGAAACTATGGCAATGTTAGTGTGTCCTGGATTGTTGACCCAGCATGTACCAACGACATCTATCCAGAACAAGGGACTATTTTCTTTGATAATCTGGAGTTTTCAAAAAATATAACCATTTACTCTCTACCAGATGAGGTAATAATTTTTAGAGTGTTTTTGTGTAAACAATGTGGAACGAAAGTAAGTGCTAAAACATTGCAATTTAAGCTCTGTTTTTAAAGAACCTGATAATTTTTTGTGAGAAGAATCAAAATACTTGGATAGAAGTGAGTTTACTTAAGCAACTCATGAAAGAATTTGAGACACTGTACATTTCTATAAACAAAAAATTGAATCTGTCAGTAGTCAAGTGTGGTTAAATTATAATAATAAGTAAACTACTTATTTTGATAGCAAGAATCCTAATTTTGTATTTTTAATACTCATATATTTGAAGTAAGATAAGAAAGAATGAGAATAATTAGCAATAAATAAATAAATATAGCTGTAAAAATAGGTAACATGTATCAGTATCAGGAATCTGCAAGTTAACTTTTGCATCACCTGTGCAATAGTAAAGATGAGGGGATTTATATACAAGGGTTTTTGACTGATAACGATTTCTTTGTAAGTGTATAAACTGCCATTTGTCATCCTTCTTGACACACTTATGAATCAATAAATAAACACCACCATACAGAAATCCTTGTTTTGTTAACCTCCTCAGCTGTTAATTTTAATTTCTTTATTGTTTTGTATGCAAGAAATTAATTTCTTAATGCTTTGTCATTCAGGTACCTGAAGAGATGGAGGTATTCATAATCAGATTATTCAATGCCACTGGTGGAGCCAGACTGGGAAATATAACCAGTGCATTTTTAAAAATTACAAGGAATGATGATCCCATTTACTTTGCAGGTTAGATATTACTGGTTTTAAATTTTGAATTCAAATTCTGCCCCAAATAGATTTTATTGATGGAGCAGGTGATTGAGAAATCTTAATCCTAGTGGAGCTGCTGTTATAGGATATACTCTTTTTTGTTGTTGTTGTATTGATTTTGAGCTTTTTTCTTTTTTTACTTCAGAATTTTCTCTCATTTTATTTCATTCTTCTTGTTGGTGAGTCTGGGATTGGTTAGGTGGCTAAAGATGATATTCTCTTCTGTCTGCAAGTATTTCCCCACCTATCCTACATGTGCCTTCTCTTTCCCTGAGGTGAAGGATCCTCTTGTGGAGGATTAGGTGAATAGGCCACATGCAAGAAGATCAGGCTTGAACTCTGGGAGATTTATTGCTTGTGTGTTTTCAGAACCTCTGACAGTAAGAGTTACAGAAGGGAGTGTTGCAAACTTTACAGTCCTAAGGAATGGATCTGTGGATGCTGCTGTTGCTGTTCAGTATATTACTGTTAATGGAGATGCAACAGCTGAAGAGGGAGACTTTGTTCCCAGTGGAAAGAGCAGTGTCATTTTGTTCAATGTCGGAGAAAGAGAGCAGAACTTGTCTGTCTATATTAATGATGATGATACCCCTGAAACGGATGAAGAATTTTATATCTTCCTTTTGAACTCAACAGGTAAAAGTAATGATTCAACATATATCTTCCTTCCTTCCTTCCTTCCTTCCTTCCTTCCTTCCTTCCTTCCTTCCTTCCTGCCTTCCCTCCTTCCCTCCTTCCCTCCTTCCTTCCCTCCTTCCCTCCTTCCTTCCTTCCCTCCTTCCTTATCATAAGGCAAAGTATAAATGCCAGACATTATATGAATAAGGTTTTCTTCAACATTTCTATAAAATTTCTGTAGAAAGTTTGTTTGTATTTTGATCTTGACTTGTTTAATTGGAAACAAAACTTAATTACATGGCTGAAACTGTCCAGCAAAAGTAACTAGTGTTAAAATCACTTTCCAAGTGCTCCAAATTAGATGGTATTGATTTGACTCATCAGTAAGAAAATAGGAGTTAAATATAAGAAATGGGTAATTTTTATTAATTATCAGTGTATAAGGTAGTTCATGTGTTTCCTGTGGCCAGCTAGAATTCGCTCGGATACGCAGCTCTCTTACAGAACATCAGCTTCATGGGAATCATTGGACAAAGCCATTCTTCTCACTTCTTAAATTTTTTCTTCAGTAATCTCCTTCTACTTTACTAACTTTTTCAGGGTCTGCTGGTATTTTCTTTTACCATTCCATTGGAAATGTGATGTCTCTCCTCCTGGCACACATTTCTACAAGAATGGGCAAAATACAGAATATTTCTAGATGCATTCCTGAAAGAAAAGAAAAAAAAGTATTTATTATTTTTCTTTTTACAATCTGTTGCATGTATTGGCTTTGATTGTTACATCCCTTTCGCAAATTATGTTGGACCATTTACCTCAGAGAAAATACAAATAGAGGTATGCAAAATTTAAACCATAAACACAATGCTCAAGTTGAAATAAAAACAAGTCTAGTGCTCTTGAGAAGGCTAAAAACTAGAATGGGGATGGAAACATAATGTACCTCTGTGGACATAGAAAGGTGTTGAAATGTCCCTATTGTGCTAATATACGCACTGAAATCCTACTAGCTTCCACCTTACTTCACAGGTATCTTGTATTTTTTCCTTTCAGATGGGCTGTGATATGGCTATGACAAATCTCTTAGAGGTTGTTCTTGCCTTGTATTTAGTTAAAGTGCAGTATTTCTATTCTAGGTCTGAAAGAGAGCTGGGATCTCTGAATATGTATCTCTTTCTTCCAACTTGGCCAATTGATCAAACATGAAGTACTGCCTCTCATGCAATCCTTTCTGCTGAGAATTGCATCTTCTCTGGTCATGCCAGATTTTTTTCTGCAAATCTATGTTCTTGCTCTCTGCATTATATGCTACTTATATATGATTTATCTGTTACTGAATATCTCAAATATTGATTTTCACTGACTTTCTTTGCATGAAAGCTGTTGGTGTGAGAAGAAAACACATTCAGTTTTACAGTTACCTCAATTTCTGATTCCAGTTTTGATAAAATTATTCACCCTCTTTTTAGGCGATACTGTTATCTTTAATGCTGGAGTGGCTACGGTTATTATTGAAGCAAATGATGATCCTAATGGAATTTTCTCCTTAGAACCTATAGAGAAGCCAGTGGAAGAAGGAAAAAGTAACACATTTTTGTAAGTAACATTTAAATAATACCCTTGCCCCTTTCTTGAGCACATGTATGTATGTATGTGTGTATTGATGTATATGCTATTTTATGGATAGTACTGTGATCTAATCCCACTTTTTGCACTGCTGAAAATGTATTTAAAAAATTGCTCCACCAAATTTTGGATTAAATTATTTGTAAACATATTGAGGACATAAAGTCATAATATCAAATAGACTGTGCATATTAAAATATGTACAGAATTCCTGTTAAAATGTGAATAGATAAGATTACAGCATAGGGGGTTTTGTTTTATTTTCATGAGAGTGTAGATACAGAAGAATCTAGATGAATGAGCAGAATATAACCTGGACCAATGGAGATGTAAAAATATTTTCAAAATAGAGCTAAATACAAATATGTGATTAATTTCTTTTTGCACCCTAATTTGAAGTCTTACCCTACAAACAACCTATATTACTTTGTTCTTTCTGTTAGTTTGTTTTTCTTTTGTCTGTAAATTGCAGATAGAAGCCTATAGTCAAAGTCCAGATGTGGCATTCTTCTAGGCTGAATATATTTTTTCCTAGTCTGACCTGCAGCTGCTGGGATGTATTCAAGGAGGGGAAGGGCTAAGAAATTAATTTTAATGGCATCTGACCTTTTTATCTTCCTAAAGTCAGCATGTGCATATAAATAGACAAAAATACTGATTTTCAATAATAAAACTCTAGACAGGGTATAAAGAGACATTTGTTCAGTGTTAAAAAAAAATCTGACAATGTGAACAGCTAGGGAAGAGGCTTTCTTCACAATTATTTCATTATCTTTTATATAGTTTTATTTTATTTGATTGATTGTTTTAAGGCCTTGAAACAGATGTCTATGATTGTGAGTTACATCTTTATGGGTGCGTTGCACATCTTAAAAAATAAAATAGCTGTTAAAAGAGTGTATGAAGTATACACTCTGTGGTTGTTTTTGTTATGCTGTGCTTTGGGGGTTTTTTGGTCCTTTTTAATCTTATTTGCAGGATTTTTTTTTTTTTTTATCGATGGTGTGAAGAGTGATGATTTGAACTAAGCCCATTTATATACAGGTGCTTTATGGAAGCACATGATACCAAGGTCACCAACATTTGAGGACCTGTCCTGGGGTGACATTATGAAGCCACTTTATTCCTTAACCGTCTGCTTAATGCCCAGGGCTGCTGTGACTTTAGGATGAACCCAGGGGCTGGAGCCAGGGTTGGCTCAACCGAACCGAACCGAACCTGCAGGAGTCAGTTAAAGGGCTCGGTCCAACGGCTGGGGAGAGACGGGATGGAGAGACTGTGGTGCTGCTCTCTGCCCTTTTCTTCTTTGCGAGCTTGAGAAAAGCGTTTTGTTTGTTCTTTTTCCTGCCCCGGCCTCCCTATCGTCCTTCCCTCCTCTCCAGCCCGGGGAGCCCACGGGGTGGCCCTGGTGACGTCCAAACTCCAGGAGGAGCCACACCAGTGGGTGAAGGGGCAGAGCCACCAGATTCCATTGGCTTTTTCTGCCGTGAGGAGGAGGACTGGCGTTCAGGAGGCCGCGAGGTTTCTTTTTCCGTCTGCCCTCCTCTAGGCGGCTGAGTGGACTCCCCCTCCCGGAGACTGGGAAAACCTGTTATCAGCTCCCTTTGCAGGCGCCCTTTTCATTTTTTTCCTCCTCTTTGCTTTTCCCGGTTTTATTTTGTGTTAGGACATAGTTTAGTTTTTTTGTGCTAATGAATAGTTCAGTTTTTCCACTTTCACCTGCTGCAGTTAAGTTGTTTCATTGGCAGAGGGAAGAGGGGAAAGCCTTTTTCCCTTTGGGAGGAGGAGCCCATCCCAGAGCACCTCCTCCTGACAACTTTGTGTCCAAAACTGAGATAGGACCTTGCTTAGTCTGTATTCATGAAATGCATTTACTAGGAAACTGTCTCTTCCATACCCTTAAAATGATTTGACTTTTGTTTAGTACATAACAAAAGGGTCAGACTAGTTTATAATCTGGCCAGTGAGAACTCCTGTAGGAGCACTGAGCACTAAAGAGAGTAACTGGAATTACTGCAACAGTTCTACACAGATGGAATAGAACATCCTGCTTAATGACAGCAAAAGGAAACTTTTGGAGGCAGTAAAAACATAATTGTGTTTCTGTGCCTAGACTGCTTTACTGAATTAATTTTTCAGACTTGTATAATAATGCTTTATATAGCTTTTTTTCTTTTTACTGTGCAAACACAAATATTCTTTTTGTATGTAAACATACTTTGTTAATAAAGGAACTATGTTCTTCAGTTTTCATTTATAATGCCTTCTGAAAATTGGTGAAATTATGTTACCAGATAGCTACACAAACAAATAAAAGCTTTTTAAAATTTATTATGTTCTTAATTTGGAATAATCACAGATTTATGAAGGGCCTAGTATATAACCCAAATTAAATACAAATATAAAAAAGAATTTAAGGAGCCTTGATGGTTAAAGAAAAAATGTTTGTAGTTAAATGCATTCTCTTTCTTTAAGAGTTGCCAGCTATCTCAATTTTTAATGTTAGTTTGCTGAACTATACAGTAATTTTCATTGTAAAATAATAGACATGCAAGACAAACTCATGTTCATCTTAACAGTACGACTTTGCATGTACCTTCATTGATTACTTTCTAAGGTATCTGTGGTATTCCTGTGTGTAGAATTATTTTGTGAAATTTCAGGCCCTTGAAGAGGATTGTATTATCATTCATGGTTCTATTTGTTGTTTGTGGTTATTTAGAACAGTGTATATGATTTCCCACAGTAAGGATGATTAGTGTAACCATGTTTTCCATTGTTAATGGGGAATGCTGATGCATACCGGCCAGGACATTCACTATTTCTCTATCTCTGAACAGGATTTTGAGACATAGAGGACACTTTGGGAATGTCTCATTAACCTGGCAGCTGTTTCATAATGACTCTACACTGAAGCCAGGAGAAGAGTTCTATGAAACTTATGGGACTGTGTACTTCATGGATGGTGAAGGATCAAAGCCAATAGTGCTCCATGCTATTTCAGATAAAATTCCTGAATTCAATGAATTTTACATTTTAAAGTTGGTGCAAGTTTCAGGTATTGTCTTCCATTATAACCATTCCCTTCCTATCTGGTAAAAAATAATTATATTTAATCAATCAAAAAGAAACCAGTCCTGAAAAGAGCTTTGCCTTCAATCATGTCATCCTATAGTTTTCTGGTGAGATTTTAGGATTTATTTTTCATTTTATCTTAATTTAGATATATGAACAGAGTTTTGGAAATCTGACCTTTAAAAAGGATGCCTTTTAGTGTTTTTAGAGATGTAGAGCTTTGTGTAGAGCTGACAAAGTGAAGGTATTAAAGGTTATGCATATCTACCGTAATGGAGATTGGCTGGTTTGTTCACTTTTTTCTAGAAATTTCTGTAAAGTACAAATAGTTACCCCTTTGTATCACTTAAATTGCAACTGCTACAGGCCTGCCACTGAGTACAGTTCTAAATCTGCTGGACTCCTTCGAACTCAGTACTATTTATGGTCTTCTGTGCTGAGCTACAACTGAAAATATGTTAACATTTCCCTGAGTGAAATCCCTGAACATGTACAGAGGATTTCCTACTTATTGGTGCATGGAGGTTCTACATTCACACCATGATCTTTCTGTCATGAATTCTTACTGTGAAGAAGTAGGTGACTAATGGCAGGGCTCTGGAACAGTTTTAATACAAAACTGGTTACTGATTTTTCAAAGCATCTCTGCTTTAGAGGCAGTGAGTCAGATGTTGCCATTTCATATTTGTGTAAATGTTGGAGTAAAATGAGATCTGAATTTGACCCCACGTTTTTCAAATGAAAAAAAAAAGCAACCTGTCTCATTGCTAATTCAGAAAATCAGGAGCTAACCTTGTTTTAGCTGAAAGACAATTATATTTCACAGCTGAAAAATAACATAACTTGTTTGCTATGGAAATGTTCTCTATAGTGTTTTAAAACCACTACAGTTAAATTATGTTAATCCTAAATTGGAGAACTTTCTAAGAGTTCAGAGATTCTTTAAAGAAGATTTAGCCTATTTAAAAAGGTATTTTGTTTCAACATTTTAAAATACTTAGTAACTTTTTTCAGAACAGTAAGGTTTACTCTTAACTTCCATTTTGTAGGTGGGTCTCCTGGTCCTGGTGGGCAGTTGTCTGAAACAAACCTTGCTGTAACCGTGATGATCCCTTTCAATGATGACCCTTTTGGAGTCTTCTTTATAGATCCAGAGAGTCAGGACAGAGAGATAGCCGAAGATATTCTTTCTGAAGATGATCTTTCCTATATTACAGACTTCACCATCTGGAGACAGCAAGGCACTTTTGGTGTTGTCCGTTTAGGTTGGGAAATCCTGTCTAGTACATTTCAAGATGGACTACCATCTATGGTAGATTTCTTGTTGCTGGGATCATTTCCAAGTTCAGTACAATCTCAGCCCCATATGAGACGCCATCACAGTGGAACAGATGCTTTGTATTTCAGTGGAAAACAGGATGCATTTGGAATTATTGGTCTGGAATACCCATACAATGGAAACACTGCAGTAACTAATTTTACATTTTCAGCATGGTTAATTCCTAATATTAATACTGATGGTTATATAGTTGAAAAGGATGATGGTAATGGAACACTATATTATGGTGTGAAAATCCAAACAAATGATTCTCATGTTTCTGTAGTGCTTCATTATACAGCTTTAGGATCCAATATGACATACATAGCCAAAGCAACAGTCCTGAAATATCTGGATAAAAGTACTTGGGTTCACCTTCTGATTACTCTGGATGAAAGTATAATTGAATTTTACATGGATGGAATTCCAGTTCTAGGAGGAATTAAGAGCCTTAAAGGAGAAGCAATTGCTGATGGTGAGCCAATAGATTGTATTATTTTTCTTCCTATGTAAAGTTCTATGAAATATGAAGAGTCTAGCTCCTTGAAAGGTGTGTGCAAGATTCTGAAATTATTTTATCTGATTAGTTGGTTAAAAGGAATGCATAGAAAATTCTAGGGATTTTTAAAAACCATATGGAAATAAGAGCTGAGAAATTTTCAAAAAGCATCAGAACTGTAAGAGAGCTTGGATTGCAATAATTTGAAAATATTAAATAATAATTATATTTCTATATGTACCTTACCATGTATACATATAGATATATTTGTAATTAATTTTCGTTAGATTTACAGTACTATGACTAAGAAAGAACATTTTCCCTCTTGATTTCTGAAACAAAATGCAATAGTGTTTTTTATTGTAGTTGTTTATTATATTACAACTAAGTCATTATTCTGTAAGCAACAGAATTTTTTAGATTTACGCAAGCATGTATTTACATGGTATATGAAATTTTTGCCCATATGTTTAAGGATGTTCCAAAGAACATTAGATGTGTACTTCAGTTTCTCTACTTGGATGTTCCCGGATGTGGCTTTAGTCATAGATAACCATTATGGACTTTGACACTTAACTAGCATAGTAGTGAGCATCAGAATAATTCCGTTATATAGTCATGTATTACATGGTGGTAATGCATTTATCTTTACTCATTCTTTTCAGTTTCTCACTCTTCCATGTGTTTTGTTTTTTTTTCATGGCAGTGATCTCCATCCTTTTCCTTTCTTTCTCTCCCTATCAGTTTCACAGCTTTTCTTTCATGGGGATAGGCAATGAATGATTATCAAATTCTTGAATACAATCTCCTCTGTAATCAAAGAAGGAAAATTAAAAAAATATATAGAGGTTAAACACATATACATCCACATGCATAAATGTGCACAAACAAAGTGAGCATAAAGAGGAGACTTCATTTATTCTAGAGTATAGGATTTTATTTCTGCCTTTAATTTCCGCGTAGTTGAAGTCTAAGAAATTTATCCTCTCTAAAAAAGTAGTACCTCTGCAACAAAGTAGTGCCTCTTCAATTAATAATTTCCATCAGATGTGCAGTACTGTAGCTGAGAAAGGATTTTTTCCCCTCAGTTTCTAGAACAGCAATGTGTGAAATGCAGTAATGCTTTTGTTGCTAGAAGGATATGTCTGAGTCATTGTAAATTTTCCATATTAGTGGAGATGACATGTGCTCTGTCTGGAGATACTACAAGTATAAGGTAAGGGTTTAATCTCTCTCCATGTAACGTTGGATACTATGGTGAGTACACTCCCCTGGCTTTTTTCACCATGCTCTGCCTATTTTCTTGGGACCAATAGCCGTTGCTGTGGTTGCTTGTCTCTAGAAGTGACACTCAGTGGCACATTTTCTTCCAAAATCAGAAAACAACCGAAGATATATGTCCTATATATTTTAGAATGACAGGAATGAGTATGAGCTACATATAGCTAGATATATTAGCTACATATAGCTACATAAAGCTAGAAATATTTGTGAAAAAGGCAGCTTTCATCGTCTGACTTCCTGACTAGGACAATTGTTTGGAGAGAAAGAAATGTTAACACAGTTGAAAAAGAGCTTGGAATTTGGTGTACATTTCTGAAACCTCTCTTCCACTGTATTAAGGTACAAGCATGTCCAGAGTGGCTCATCATCATCAGAATGGATTCACTGTCCTACCAGAGGGATACAAAATGGGCAAAGCAAATATTTGGCAAAACAAAAGTGAGAGAGGCTGCACCTGGGCTCTGCAAATTTTTAATGGAAAGAGAGAAGTTTCCAAGATTCACTAAGATAAGGGATGATGACAATGTCCAGATAGAATTAGTAGGATGAAAACATGAACAGTCCAGGAAGGAATCATTTTACCTGTGATGATCTACTTGTAATACTGAGATGAGGCTTAAGGAACCTCCCAGTCTGTAAGACCAATATGATAACTAATCCAGGGATAGTAAACAACTTACCATAGATTTTTTAGTAACTACATGTATTAGTGATTTTGAAAAAAAACCCAATAACATGAAAAAATTCTAATTTTCTTCTCAGGTCCAGGAATAGTGAGAATTGGAGCAGGAATCAATGGCAGCAGCAGGTACACAGGTCTGATGCAGGATGTAAGGCTTTATGAGAGAAAATTGACACAAGGAGAGATCTATGAACTCCATGCAACACCTGCAAAGGCTGATGTACACCCTGTCTCTGGGTATTTGGAGTATCGGCAAGGAGAGACCAATAAATCATTCATTGTGTCTGCAAAGGATGACAAAGAGGAAGAAGGAGAAGAGTTATTCATCCTAAAGCTCATTTCTGTGTGTGGTGGAGCTCGAATTTCACAAGAAAACAAAACAGCAAGATTAAGAATACAGAAAAGTGATAATGCTAATGGATTATTTGGCTTCACTGGAGCATGTATTCCTGAGGTAAGATGTTCATAAGGAGAAATTTTAGACACAATAAAACTAATGGCAAGGCTAACTGACCTTTAAAGAGCCTTGATTCCATATTGTTACTTCTTGTACTTTAGCAAAATTTTCTAGAACTTGGAATTGTGTAAGTTCTGTTAATACAGCCACAGTCACACTGGCATTTGTAATATCGCCTTTTTTTTAATCACTCCAAATCATGTTTATTAAGAAAATTTATTTTAATACATAAACTGAAGACTAAGGCCTAAAGTTTTCTAGAACTGTTCTTTTTCCTATACTTTTGTAACTTCTGAGGTTGTAACCTGATGTCGTCAGGGAGAGAGTTCATTTTCTTCTTGGTACCCTGTACAGTGCTGTGTTTTGGATTCAGGATCAGAATAATGTTGATAATACAAGGGTAATTTGGCTGTTGCTAAGTAGGGCTTCCGGAGTCAAAGACTTTTCTGTGTCTCATGCTCTGCTAGTGAGGAGCTGCACAAAAAGCTGAGAAGGAGCATGCCCAGGACAGCTGGCCTGAACTGGCAAAAGGGATTCCATACCAAAGAATGTCCTGTCCAGTATATAAACTGGGGGAGTTACCTGGAAGAGAGTCAGTCATTGTTTGGGAATGGGTTGAGTATTGGTCAGCAAGCGGTAACCAATTGTGTTGTGCAGCACTTGTTTCTCCTGGGTTGTGTTACAGTCTCTTCCTCCCTCATAATTAGGTCATCATCGTTATCATCATTTTCGTCATCATCATCAACTTTTGTTGTTGTTGTTGTATTAGAAGTAGTTTAATCCATGAGGTTTACCTTCTCTTTCCTATTTGGCTCCCCACTCCTCAGTGGGAGGGAGAGGTGGGGAGTGAGCAGGCATTAAACTATGACAGACTGGGCTACGAATTAAAATATAAGATATAATTTTCTTTATTTGAGACTAGATTATTAAAAATATTTCTATTTTATTTTTTCTGTGTTGCATGATGTATTTGAAAAAATTCTACTACAGGTCATTCACTGACAAGGTGTGATGTATTTTTCTACAATAATTTTCTGACATAGGCTATAGACATAAATTGATTTTATTTGATATTAATTCACTTGATACTGTCTGTGAGTTGCTGTTTTTCGACATTAAATTTTCTATGGTGGTGGCCATCATATATGCAGTATATAATCATGAATCTTCTTTTGAGAGGAATGAAATAAACATAATTAGTTTTTAGTTTTTCAATCATTATGAGTGAGAAAGACATGATACCTGTTTCTGTTATTATTAGATTATTTTGGAAAGCAAATTTCATAATGCTTTCCAATTTGGGAACTCTTTTGACCTCTTAAGTAGATCCTTTTTAACTGAAGTCCTTGTAATGTGTTTGAAGGCAACCATCTTGCCTGAGTGATGTTAGTTTTCGGTTCAGTTCAGTTTGCTTTCCAGGTGCCTACCATTTGCTATCATAATAGATTCCTTCAGTTTCAAATTCCACTGATAATTCTCTGATGCCACAGATCATCAACCAACCACGAAGCAAAATAAAAAATTTATATAGCATGTTAATTGTTTCGCCCTTGTGTTATGTCCAGAAATTATGCAGATACACGGCATTGTTTTATCAGTAGTTTAATTTCTTTATGTCCATATCTATCTGTTAGGCAGCTGAAGGCACATTCAGTATCTTCACTGTGTTATACAGCAGCTCTGAAATTTATCTAATGCTTGAGATAGCTTTAGCTTTTCTGATAATTTTCAAATAAAATTATTTTCTATTTTAGTTTGATGATCATAATTATTTAATATAGAATTTAATAGATACTTGGCCAGTATTAAAACCTGATTTGTTCCAAATATGTGAAATCATTGATGCTGAAGGCATGTTCTTTGTGGAGACAGAATTGTAAATAACACTGTAGCACAAAAAAAAGTTTTTCAGTTTTTCCTGAATGATGACAGTATAGTTTAATTTGAATGTATCCGTTTTGTTTCTCATAGTGTTTTTAGTCAGCAAAAGGAGGAATCAAAGTATTTATTTAATAAAATTTCTAATAAAAATTAAAATAATTTACATTAATATAGAACAATAGAGTAATCTGCTTTTGACATATACATTTCAAACATATGTCTGTCTTTGTGTCCAAAAGAAACAACAGGGTACAGTTACTGGCTTGCCTCAGGGTAATGTAGCTAGAAGCTATTGCAATTTCCATTAAGATTGTTCTGACCACCATCAAGTTCAGTCTTAGCTTCCTATGACTCCAGAAGTGCTGAACATGACAGCAATAAAAAAGTGCTGCACATTTGACTAGCATTAGAGAATTCAATCTTCTACATTTATTCCTTTGATTTACTTTGGTCATAACAAATATGTCAATTTCTTGTTTTCTTCCAGATTGCTGATGAAGGTTCCACTATATCTTGTGTTGTGGAGCGTACAAGGGGAGCCCTAGACTATGTGTATATAAATTACATTATCTCACAGGTTGATTCCACTGGCATTAATTACTCTGTTAGCGATTTTTCTAACAGCAGTGGCACTATCACATTCCTTCCTTGGCAGAGATCAGAGGTAAACCCTACCTTCTTATTAACTATTCATCCTGTCCTTTGCAAACCTGCTGGAAAACACCTTCTGAGGATGCTTGACTGGTTTTCACACTGAAGAGTTTTTCCTTCACATAGTTTTTATTATATTTTGCAGGGGATTTTTCATCTTTGGCATCTAACTAGTGATAGGATAGATGCCTCTGTATCTGTGTGCGCCTCACTTCCAGCATTACTGTACATGCATGAATGCTTAAATGCACATAATATGTAAGATATGTTTGCATATATATATATTAAATCTATGTATATCTATATGTATACTTCAAGTATAGGTAGTCCTCGGCTAAAATAGTGGATCCAGTTAGTTTTGAAATTGGAATATGATCGGGTTTTGATTGGAGTTTTGGAGCTCAGTTTTATCTCCATGACAACTGAATAGATGGCAGTCAACTTCACTGCTGTAATCAAGTATCTTGCAAGTGTTTTTTGCCACATTCTGTCTCTTTTAATTAATCTTTTTCTGTGAATTTGACCCTGATCCACAGCATGGGAGTTTCACATTTATTTGAAGAAGAGGTGCGGGACCACCATACTGTAGAAAGTTCATGTGTGTTTTGTATTAATGTTCGTTAAATAGAAAGGGTGGATTGACAGTAGAAAACACTATCTTTAATTTCACTTCTACCGTTCTGCTGAAGTCTGTAGGGACTGAGTGAAACCTACTGACATCATTTGAAAAGATCCCAGCGACTCCACTAGAACTGTGGATCTGGTCCCAGCTAAACAATGATACTGATTATGGCTTGGCAAAAACTCGTGATTTTGGAAAATAGTATGCTCCTGGCACAGTTTATTCAGCTTTAATTCTCTATTGAAACTGCATTATTGCATTACATACAGTCATTTAAACTAAATTTACCAAGCTTTTCCAGTCTAGCAGCATGGATAAGACCTGTCTTATTTTATATAGTGGCAGAAGACACAGACTGGGAGCAGTTGCTCATCAGGTGAAAAATCTGAAGAGAATTTCCACTGACGTTTGTAAACTACTCATTCCCATGGCTCTAAATATGATCAGCTAAACTTTTTCTTCCGTATATTTGTCAAATCTTATCACAATGTATAGAAAGTTGGAATTGTCCGAGATTAATGTATTAGTCTGTGCAGAGCAGGATGTGTTACATGATAGTAAGATCTCGAATCTCAAGTGTCAGGTAGCATAAAAAGCTCACTTCACTTGCCCTCTAATTTGGATTAATCACTGTAATGTCTCTGGCAACTTGGTAAAGATGTTTTTGGAATGGGTGCTCTAAAATTACTATTGTGGAAGTTAGGTTAAATTACATGGAAGGCAAAAATATTCTCTACATTACTTTCTGAACTCACAGCAGATACAGCTGCTTGACTAAAAACTTGATTGTTTAAAGGGTTATAAAGCTCTTAAATGATATATGTTGCATAGTTTGATTTCTCCCTGATTTGGTCCTTCTCTAGGTCTTGAATTTGCATGTTATTGATGATGACATTCCGGAGCTAAATGAATATTTTCGTGTGACATTAGTCTCTGCATTGTCTGGAGATGGAAAGCTAGGTTCAACTCCTACCAGTGGAGCAAGTATAGATCCAGAAAAGGAAACTACTGATATCAGCATTAAAGCCAGTGACCACCCATATGGTAACAATGTTGAAGATGATACAGTCTTATTGCAGATTTATGTATACTTCTAGCTCAAGAGGTAAAAATTTGCCTAGCCTAGATAGATGAGGAAGCAATGCCAAGTATTACACTTTATCTAACTTGAGATTAATTAATAATTTTTGTACAATAATGAAAGCCAAATTACATATTCTTGAGAATACTACAAAAAAGGCATCAAAACTGCCCCGACCAAACATGTCATCATCCCCTTTCGCAAGCAAATAAAAATTGCATATAGTTGATTTTATGACAATTTTTGTGAAATGAGAATTCCTAATGGAGAGAGACATTTAAGCATGCTTGTTATTATACCAATAAGTAGCCAATATTATGACTTATTTGGGTTATTTTGGGAAAAGTTGAATTCATTCTTATGATATGGGTTTTTTAAACTGACCTGGATGTCAGTGAGAGAATGGTACATAGCACATTTCTGTAAATAGCATGATTGAGTCCTAAAGACATATTAATATTTTTTAAAAAAAATCATAAACATTGACTATAAATATTATTAATACTTTTGTTTCAATTTATTATTCTAATTTAAATTTGGCATGAGAAGCCATGTAAATAATACTTTTTGTCTTTCAGGTCTACTGCAGTTCTCAGTGGGACCACCTCCTCAGCCCAGGGATGAAATGATTCTGCCAGCTTCTACTGTCCCCCATATCACTGTTAAAGAAGAAGTTGGACACATCAGATTATTGGTAGTTCGTGCACAAGGGCTTCTTGGAACAGTTCTTATAGAATACAGGACAGTGCCACTTACTGCTTTCAGTCCTAAAGATTATCAGGTATGGTGTACAATTACTGTACATTCCCAAGGTGTACAATTATTTCAGAATTTAATTAAAGCTATTTGTCCTGGAGATAGTCATAAGTTCAAGCATTTTAGCTGAGCTGTAGTTCTTTTCATAGAAACAGTTTGTTTTATATGGTGCTGTGATAGATGAATGCACAGTACTCACTATAAAAATTTAAATCAGTGTGTGCTCTTTGTCTCCTTTCTGTACAGCATGTTGTGTTTCCTAGGAAAAGCCTCTGGTTTTGATTTTGATATCCTTAAGAGAATTATCAGTGCATCAAGAATGGATATTTCCTATTGTTTCTAAGTATATAAAACTTTATATGAGCATACAGGTGCATGTACAAGTGAAGATTTTATTTGTATGCACTAGGATTTGTCCATGTTGAACAACATAGTTTACACATATCTGTGTTTGCTTGTCTAACTGCTGTTTGTGAAGAAAAATGTAGATGAAGATGTTCATAACTCAGTGAATTTAGATTACTATTTCTTATAACAAAGACTTGACAGATTTTTTTTTAAAGCTAAACTGAAGAAAAGTAGATGTTTTGGCAAAGACAGAAAGAATGAAGGTTGTATTTATTTTTTAATTTGGATAAAAACATTAAACTTGAACAAAAATGAACCTTTCATATTTCAGGCTGTTTCAGGCATGATGGAATTTCAGCCTGGAGAAAGATACAAGTACATTACTGTTAACATCACTGACAATTCTATTCCTGAACTAGAAAAAACTTTTAAAGTAGAACTCTTGAACCCAGAGGGAGGAGGTAAGGCACATACATCAATCCATTGGTTGTATTTTTGTGATCTTTACTCTTCTCTTAAAATCTAACCTTGTGAACTATTTCCATGTTATTTCTAAAGACAAATATCCCCACAGCCTCCAAACAGCTGCAATTCTTTTTAGGAAAGAACTGTCCTTCAGATGTTTTGTTAATCATTGCTGTAAACCACCACATCTCAAAGAAAGTATATTACTACCATGGATTAGGTCATTCAGAGGCAGTTGTTGCTTTTTAAATGATGTAATTTCATAGTTGGTAGAGTGAATTAAGGTAATGAAAAAAATATTTTTTTTTTATTTTTAAGTAGTCAATATATAAGGTTTAACAGCCAAAGGTGTGTTTTTTATCTACCACTTGAATAAAACTGGAGAAATTGCAATAAACTGGCTCATAAGTGATTAAACTGGATTATAGCATTAGAAAATGGTGGATTTTGAGAGGCCTAGGGGTTTAGCTGAGTTGGAGAGTTAGCTGGAAGCTAGTGTAAATCCTGCTGTGAGATGTTAGTCTTACAACACTTGGCAAACATCAGTGTTCCTGCCACATAAAATCACTTCTTTTGCCTTACAGAAATTATTTCCATTGCAAAATATTTATAAGAGAGATTATAAAGCTGGTTAGAGGAAAATAAGTAATTCAAAATATTGAGAGCCATAAAGTGCCTTTTTAACGGATATTATTTTTCTAAGCAATTCAGAATTGCAAGTGTGATGCCTTCGGGAAAGTTGCACATAGTGCAATGTGGCACTATGGTGATACCACTTCTGATAAAAACGTCATACCTTTCATGCATGTGGAATTTTTGGTCAAGTAGTTGTTTTAGTTAAATGATCTTTTCTTTTTGAATTTTTTTGGTCAGAAAACTTACAGCTAACTTTAGTAATTTACCAGAGGCAGATACCCTCTGAACATAATCTTTTTGGGCTTTCCACACACCATTGCAAGCACAAAACTTAGGGTAGAGGCTCCATAACTTAAGCTGCCAATTTTTTCAACTTTCTGACACAAGTTTTTGATTTGTGAGAAGATATTAGGATAAGAGAGTTTGACTAGGTCTAGCAACTGCTTCCCTCTCTCCCTGCCCCATTTCTAATTTCTCCCTTACAGATCTCAATTAGGAGTGAAAAAGAGGTAACAGAGAAGGAAAGAAAAAAAAAGATAAACGAAAGTTGTATGTGTTTTCTTTCCTTCTGACTTCCTATTGCTGTTTCCAATGCAAAAAATTAAACAAGAGGTGGCATATTCAAATTTTCTTCTGGCTTTTATCAGAAATTCTGTATACTTTCATTTCCAAAATTGACACTTTCTTAGAATACTTCCCTCTCTTTTTGTGTTGTCCAGAAATGTTTAAATTACTTTCTGCTTTCCCTTTATAAATGTATATATGTGTATATATCTGTATGTCTGTCATCTTAAAGTTGCTGAGCTCTTTAGAAATGATGGAAGTGGTAGTGGTGATGGAAACATGGATTTCTTCCTTTCAACTGTCCCTCAACATGGTAAGTATTTTTGATTAATGCTATCTTTTATTTATAATTCTAATATCTGTCATAAATTTCTATGCTTGATACAACTTGTCATAGTGTTTCTTTACGTGCAGTTAGAGCTTGTTAATTTATATTTGACATAAAGGTTTGTCAAAACCATTCTTTTTCATTTTAATTTAGGTGTAATTTCACTAGTAGTCAGTATTTAGTGTAATGTAGAGAAAAACAGGATCTTATATCATCAAAACTGTATTGCTGTAAAGCAATGTAGTAATTGCAGAATTAAAGTTTGCAAGAGTATTTTTGTCTGAACATTGTCAAATTTTCCTGGGAAAGAAAAACAAAGGCACTTTTTAAATTGAAGTCTATTTTGAAACTACTTGATTGCATGCTTTGATACATTCTGTGTATGACTTTGATCCCTGCATGGCAAAAATACTCTTAAAAAAAAGTAAGTTGTGATAGATTTTTAGAGAAATAGTTTGGTGTTCAGTTTTTTCTTTCATTACTTCAAGTTTCTATTTATGTCATGACATGCAGAAAACAATGATAATTTAATATTGAAAAAAACCCCCAGATGAAGAAATAAGAGAATATGTGGGAAAACCCTGTGCATATAAGACTTCAAATAAAAACCTAAAGATGTTAAAATCTTATACGTGCACTCATTATGCCAATAAAGTAAATTTTTTGTTGTTGTTTGTTTTGTTGATTTTTTTTTGTTTGGTTGGTTTTTAAAAAAATTTGTTTGTTTTTTTTGTTGTTGTTGTTTTCTTTGGCATTCTGATTCACTTTTGCTTGTTTCCAGAATGGTTTTATTAAGTGCCAGGTTATTTTTCTCTCTGAGCAGACAGTTATCTCACCAAAGACAATATCTATAGTAGTAGGATTTACTTGACTTGGTGTTTTTACTTTGTTGTTTATTCCAGCTTATGTTAGGATGAGACCTGCATTCATCTTGTCATTCTGCTTACGCTGTGGTTTACCATAGAACTCCTCACTGTCCTAAATGCTGCTCCATTTTCATTCATTAAACCTGTAGTTTTAGTTTGGTTCCTCCCTTAAAATAATAATTTTTGTTGCATAATTCCATAAAAGGACTGACAGAACTGCTTTACTGAAAGTCAGTTGCTTTTCCATATAGTTACCATGCTTTTAGAAAAAGTAAAAAACAAAGACAGAGCATGGATACTCCAGTCATACTCTCTTTTGTATTTTTGTAGAATATTTCTTTAGCTGTTCTCCTTCATGCAAGAAAACATACTTGATAAAAATAATCCTTTTTGGAACTTGAACTTAACAGCTAGCTTGGGAATTGCATCCCACATCCTTGTGACTATTGAGGCTTCTGATGATGCTCACGGTGTGTTTGAGTTCAGCGCTGAGTCCCTCTCGGTGAATGGAACTGAGCCGGAAGATGGAGATAGCGATGTTGTGCTGCAGGTTAGAAAGCTTTGAGTCGCATATTGCTGCATGGTATTCTTCTGTCTGTCTATACTGGTGTTGTGTGATACTTTTGTCATTAGACTATGGGGTTTATAACAACTTTGTCACAAGCATCTGTTTTTCCAGTCATGCAGTGTTTGCTGATGTGTATTATTCAGCTTGAAGCTAAAATAATAATAGGGACTACTATCTTAAAATAAGGGTTGATAATGCAACAAGTTCAGCAAAGCCAAGATAATACAAATGACATATTTTTAAAACACACTTATCATTAACTCATTATGTTATTGTCTTTGCTTAGTTGCATTTCACAATTCTATATTTTTCTTTCTCATAGAACAAAAATATGCACATCTTTATATGTTTTGCTTAGGTTGTCAGAAGTCATGGGGCCTTATCTCAGGTGACACTGCATTGGATCATAGCCTGCGATCTTACCAGCGACCTGATCTCCACAGATGGGAATGTAACATTTGATGTTGGCCAAGTGAAAGCAAATATTACAGTACAGGTTGCTCCTGATGATCTTCCTGAATTGGATAAGGTGTTTTCAGTTTTGATCATCAATGTCTCCCGTGGTCGTCTTGGAAATCATACCAATGCAACATTAACTATATTAGCCAATGATGATCCATATGGAGTCTTCATCTTTTCTGAGCGAAACAGACCGATAAAAGTTGAGGAAGAAACAAAAAATATTTCTCTGACAGTTATAAGGGGTGGTGGTCTCCTTGGTACAGTAATGGTGAAATACAGAACTATTAGTGATGGGGAAAAATCACCCTTTCTTCCACCTGATGTTGTCAGAGCAACAGAGGGAAAAGACTATATACCCATTACAGGTTATGTGATCTTCGCAACCAATGAAAGTGAGGCCACAATATCCTTGCCTATTTTGGATGATGATGATCCTGAGAGGTCAGAATCTGTTTTTGTGGAGCTAAGCAGTATTGTTTTGATCAAGAAAGTTCAGGATCGGCCAAGTAAGTGTCTTAAATAAAACCTACAATTTAAATATAAAGGTTAGTATTTACATGTAACGGGAGAAAACGCAGCAACATAAATGAAGAGCTCTACCTCTGCCAAACTCTGTGTAGTTATTTCTGAGTTACCTCACTTGTGCCCTGTTGGCATTTATTTCCTTTGACAGAGTATTTTATTGGAAATGCATGAACATTTCTTTATCCTTTTTGCATTTGCATCTTATCCAAGGTCTGTCAGGCCAAATATGTTACAGTATTTGTTTGTCCAGTAATACCAGCTCATTTAGCATTGTTTCTGAAAGTCCAGTAATAGGAAATAATTAAGCTAGTTTTTCTTATTAAAATGCAAAAGAGTCTTATTTTAAAAAAATGATTTAGAATTAGTGACATTTGCTGCTTTCTTAGTGTTGACTATTTTTCATTCATTCATTTCTTATTCAAATAAATTCAGGTCATTACAGTCTCATTTGTGCTTCAAATTCAAATTCTTAGCATGTTTAATTACTGCCCTTACCCTCAGATTAAGGGAAACTTCAAATATAATTCCACTTGGAGATGAAATCTTACTTACATTTCATCATATCAAGAGTAAAACTGAAATTATTCTGAACTGTATTGATCTTACTATTGGCCTTATGGATAAGCAAATAAATAAATAAATTCACAGTACATCTTCTAAAAAAAAATCGCTTGTATGCTCTGCAGCATGCTAGAATAATGTTACTAAAAATTGGGATTTTTCACCAGAATGTAATTCAAACACAAGTATTTTGACATGGTTTGTAGTTATGCTTTGTCCAATTATAGAAAAGATCATTTTCATGAAAACTAGAGGCAACTAAACTGACATGTGTGCCTATGAACTCTATAGCCATGAACAGCAAGCATTTCAGGCACCCCCTCACTATGTTTTCTTTGTATTTCAGTTATAAATTCTCCTCGACTTGGATTAGGGGGTGAGACAATAGCTCATGTGATTATCAATGCCAATGATGATGCTTTTGGAACACTTCAGCTTTCAGCTTCAACTGTGCGAGTTGCTGAAAATTATGTTGGACCAATCATTAACGTAACCAGAACTGGGGGAATATTTTCAGATGTTTCTGTGAAATTTAAAGCTATGCCAATAACTGCAACAGCTGGTAAGAAAGAAGAATAGCTAAGTATGGAATCTGTGTTAAAGCTGGAACAAACAAATTTGTATTGAATGGTCTATTATATAAAAAATACGAAATATAAAGTAGTAAGGCATTGACTGTGCTTAGCAAACATGAATCCAAGACCTAGGGGAGAGTTTATGCATTGTCACTGAAGAATCTAAAAGTGAGATGAGGGAAGGAGTTGGGGTGTTTGTTTACTTAGTAGCCCACCACCACTTAACACCTGCCCCGCTCAAAGTACTGTAGTAGTATATATAACTACTGTTTAGTCCCATGTACGTTTTTAAACCCACCATGCATTGTTTAGTTGGGCTTATTGGAAAGAAAATGAGAGCTGGGGACTCAGCTGTAAAACAGATGTGGAAAAATCAATCAAAACCCAAGGAGACTTTTACTTCTGCAAATGGAATGTAAACTTCTCCAGCTGGTCCCTGTTGCAGAGAAGGTACATAAAGAAAAGAGAAAACTTACGAAGTCTGGAGGATCAAAACCACTTAAACAAATATAAACCGAGCACACTGTATTTCTTCAACTATGTCCAAATTGAATAGTTAGGTGGTACATGCTCTGAGAACTGGCATTTTAATTTCATTTTTATGTGACAGACTGTTATAAATTAAATGTGTAGGTAGATTTATATCAGAGTATGCTTTCAATCGGTTTCTGAAGCCGAGCTGTGATCTAGTGTATCACAGCTGTTCCTCTAGACAGTCAAGACAAGTTGCCTAAAGTGAGGTCACCACACAAACTCGGTCCTTTACGGAATCTACTTTGAAAAACATTCTTCTGTTCACATTTATCTCTCAGAAAGCCAGACAACAATTATAAATCAAAGACAGACACATCTTGGTATTGTGACCTTGTAAAAGCAGACAATAAAGGACCTTTTGTAACTATATCTTGGTCTAACAGTGGACACTCTGTTTTTGGTCAAACTAAGTTTTATTTTAATCCATCCAGATATCTAAAAGGCGATTGGAAGTAAAGAAAACCCAAAATAACCCAAAAACAACAACAACAAAAAAACCCCGCTAAAAACCCAAAATAACCCAAAAACAAACAAAAAAAACCCCAACCAAACAATAAACCCCTAAACCAACAAACAGAAAAAACCCCACAAAAAATCCCCCCAAAAAACCCAACCAACCAATAAAACCCCAAACCAACAAACCAAAGAACCCACCAAAAATCCCCTCAAAAAACAAAAAAAAACCCAAACCAACCAACCAAAAATGTGTTGTCTGGACTTAAAGGAAGAAAGCCCATAAAAACACAGAGGAATGCATGTATAAGCAAAGAGAGGATGGGTGTTACTGATAATGTTCACCACACTGAACCATAAAACACTGCTATTATCTGAGTTTTATTGTTTTGGGTTTTTTCATTTACAAATCTAGGTGAGGACTACAGTGTAGCTTCATCAGATGTTGTCTTACTAGAAGGGGAAACAAGTAAAGCTGTGCCAATTTATATAATTAATGATATCAATCCTGAACTTGAGGAGTCATTTTATGTTCAGCTGCTGAACCAAACAACAGGAGGAGCCTTGCTTGGATCTTTGACGAGGGCAATCATAACTATTGAGGCTTCTGATGACCCCTTTGGATCCTTTGGTAAATGAGTGCATATTTTCTTTCTTCTGTTAATTTTTTTTTCTGAGGGTTTGTGGGGGAAGTGCTACTTGGCAACTGAATAAAAACATTCAGAAGTGAAAGTGTGGGTATAGAGTGTAACGGAAAAATAAGATAAATGAATTCAGACATGCAACAAAGGAGTAATGGGAGTAATCATTTACTATGACAAAATGATATTATTTTGTCAGCTGATATAGCAAGATTTTGGAATCTTTTAATGGACATAGATGGATTTTAGTTTACTTTTCTAATTCTTTATGAATTAAAAGTGCCACATTCCAATGCTAGGTTTAAGCCAAAATCTGCATTCTAATATCTATTGCGTAAACACTTTGATACCTTTATTTTATTAGATAATTGGCTAAAGAAGATTAAAAAAGCTGGGGAAACTGAAAAATATAAAGAGAAAATAAATTACATTCTCTTATTTTCTGTCAAGTACTTTAATTTTTCTTCTGTCTGTTATTAATAAAATGAACTGTTCTCACTTTACAAAGTAACTTTCATTATGCAAGTTTTGAGAAGAATTTCAGTGATTTAAAAAATTTAATCATTATTTTAGAAATCTACCTCTTTTTTTTGTTGGGTTGGAGTTTTTTGCTTTGCTTTGGTTTGGGTTTTTTTGTTTCTTTTCCTTGCTTTTTCCTTTGGCTTATTCTTTTCCCCCTTCAGTACTCTACTTAGTTCTTGTTGTTCCATTAGAAGGTGGGAAAGAAAGAGCACATCAGAAAAAAAAATAGTTCTAGATGAATAATTAACTTAATTCTTAAAAACTTAAAGTATAATATAAGAGAGACTTTGGGTGCAATAGGAAGAGCATTGCCTGCAGGTGGAGGGAGGTGATCCTGCCCCTCTCCTCAACCCTGGTGAGGCACATCTTGAGTGCTATGTCCAGTTCTGTGCTCCTGGATGAAGCAGGTCTAGCAGAGGGCTACAAAGATGACTCAGGGACTGAAGCATCTCTCTTATAAGAAAGGGCTGAGTTGGGCTTCTGGAGAAGAGACAACTGACTTATCAACGTGAATGAATATCTGAAGGGAGGGTGTCGAAAGGACTGAGCCTCTTGGAGGCTCTGCTCAATGGCACTAAGCAGTAGAACAGAGGGAACAGGCAGAAACTGATGCACAAGGAGTTCCACCTGAACATGAGGTAGAACTTCTTTACTGTGCAGGTTACCGTGCACTGGAACAGGTTGCCCAGAGAGGTTGTGAAGTCTCCTTCAGTGGAAACATCCAAGAACTGTCTAGACACAGTCCTGTGCCATATGCTCTGGGATGGCCTCTCTTGAGCCGGGAGCTTGAACCCAATTATCCATTGTGGTCCCTTCCAACCTGACCCATTCTGTGGTTGTGTGATTTCTACTTAATATATTCCATGTTAAATTGTTGTGATTTATTTCTTCAGTAAGTGACGTGAAACCTGGTAAAGAGTTTCTTTGCTGGGAATAATTATGAAATTATATTCTAAGACCTTAGAAACAATTCATGATTAGCCTCAAAGAATGGGTGTGTTGGAATAGACTTTTTGGATGAGGGCTCAGTTTTCATGCTAATCTTCTCTGCAGATGAAAATATGAGTATTGAAAGCTTGTTTTTAGATTTAAACCTGATTAAAAGGGATTTACCTATGCAAATAAATGCAATCAAGTAAAATAAAACTCTGTACTTCAGGAACTGATAAAGTTACTTTCAATTCTGTTGTTAATGCACTACATCTCCCTATGGTGTATGCCAGTTTTTCAGAATACCGAATTCACTGTGGAGGAGCCTGAATTTGGATCAGTAACCATAAATCTGCCAATAATCCGCAATGCTGGGACACTGGGTAACGTTACTGTTCAGTGGGCTGCAACCATTAATGGACATCCTGCTGAGAATGACTTGCAGGTCACTGCAGGGAATATTACTTTTGCCCCTGGGGAAGCCATTCAGATGTTGCAGTTGGAAATCCTGGCTGATGATACTCCAGAAGTAGAAGAAGTAAGTAGAGCAATTATGTCTCTCTTGAATAGTATTAGAGTTTAAGAAATGTGTGAAGATCAAAATAAGAAATATTATGGCAGGAAGCTGCAAGGTCAGATTCTACTTTGCTTGTGATTATTTTTAGAAATGGCAAAAATTGTTTAGCTTCATTCTTTTTCTTTTTTTTCTTTTTGAGATTGTCCGTGTAGAATTAACTCAGGCCTCCAAAGGTGGTGCTATCGGGTTAGATGGTGTGGCAAATATTATAATACCTGCCAATGATAATCCTTACGGCACAGTTTTCTTTCATCAATCCTCATATCGAATTCAGGAGCCACTAGAAAGAAATTTACTTGCAAATATAACAGTCAGGAGAAGGTCTGTATAATATTGGCTGATTTTGAGTCTCTTTTTTTGTCTTTTTGGTTTGGTTTGGTTTTTGTTGGGTTTTTTTGCTATAATTTTAAATGTCATGTCCTTGTATAAGTATTTGCATCAATTTCTTGTTCTATTTTTTTCATATATATCAGTTTTGAACTAGTTATCTGCTTGTTAGAAATGTAGATAAAGTACTTAAATGTAGTATACATTTGTAGTGTAAACCCAGTGTACATAGAGTACTTGAAGTTTTATCTTGTCTGTTAAATTATCAAGTTATTTAAAGCTGCAAAACAGCCTGTTCCTTTGATGTGAACTGGAGGATAAACTGCATCAACTATTGTGTGCTGGAGCACAAAAGGAGAATAGGTTTTGCACATGAGATATAGGAGGAACGATGACAATACTAGACAGCACAGGCTTTTTCTTCCTTGACAGTCATAGAAAGACTAATTCCTAGAAACAAATGTTTGCAAACATGCACACTTCACAGATGCTATCCAAGTTATAAACAATCAAACTTGCTCTCCAAAAAAAAAAAATCCAGTTACTCAGTTATTCTGGTACTAGGTTCAAGGGAAGTCACTGTAATTAGCTATTTGTAACTTTTCAGCAATTCAGAAAGGGTTAGCTAGTTTTGTTCATTTTTATTCCTAACCCAGTAACACAGAGAATATTGGACACGCTTTGCCAGCTAACATAACATTTTTATTTTAATGTCTTTTAGTGGAGGAAGATTTGGTCAGCTGCAAATACTTTACAGCACTTCTGAGATTGACATTGTAGCTCTTGCCATTGAGCAAGGTGAGGATATCCTGGCATATTACGAGTCTCCCGTACAAGGAATTCCTGACCAGCCATCCAAGACCAGAGTGAACGTGTCGGCAGCAAGTGACCCACTCTATGCCTGTGCAACTCAGTGCCTAAAAGAACAAGCATGTTCAGCCTTCACATTTTCCAGTGCCTCTGAGACTCCTCTCTGCCTTTGGCTGACAGCAGAGATCAGGCCACTAAGTAACAAGTCAGGATTATGGACCTACAAGAAAAACATCAGCAGTGCATCCACTCTGTTAGGCACACAAGCCATTGCTGGTAGTGATTATGAGTCTATCACAAGACAGTGGGCCATCATGCAGGAAGGGGAAGAGTTTGCTAATCTCACAGTTACCATACTCCCTGACAGCCTACCAGAGTTGGATGAAAAATTCACCATATCCCTTTTGAAAGTGGAACTGATCAACATCTCAGCCAGCTTAAAAAATCAGCCAACTATTGGACAGCCAAATACTTCCACAGTTATCATAATGATGAATGGGGATGCCTTTGGAGTATTTAAGATCTACAGTGTCAGTCCCAATGCAACAGAGGAAGGTCTGTATATTGAAGTAGAAGAACGCCCTCAGGCCAGCGTGCAGCTAATGGTACATAGGACAGAAGGCAGCCTGGGACAGGTGGTAGTGGAATGGCGTGTTGTTGGTGGAACTGCTACCCCAAACGTGGATTTTGTGGGTGTTGGTGAGATTCTGGTGTTTGCTGAAGGTGAGGCAAGGTTTTGCATTGGCTTCTCTTTTCTAAAACTAAAGAAAACCACAAAACACACACACTCAGAGACTAAAAAGAAAAAGAAAATATGAAAAATATAAATATTGAAGCATTTTTAAAGAAATATTGCAGTGTGCATTATAAAGATAATGTTTTTACTAAATAAATAAGGAATAATACTGCTGAAATAGTTGTTATATTGAAGATAATGAAAATGAGAATCAGGCCTAAATGGTCTTTTGTTAATCTTCAGTTGCTACAGTACTAATTTTTAATTAGATATCTTTTTAGATTCTGAGATTTTACTGATTTTGCAACATAGCAAGATATTAAAAAAAAAGTGAAGACAAGATCATGGCAGGCATTACTTAAATACTATGCAATATGGCAGATGTATTTTATATTTTCAAAATCTGAGATGATCAAACAGTTGTTTGGAAGACAATCTATGGGAGTATAGTAAAGATTGTAGTGTTCATTTAGCTTGCTAAATCATCTGAACTGAAATGAAGTGCTGCCAGGAGTCATTAGGAAGCTGACATGTAATTATATTAGTGTTCATAAGTTTACTAAATCTATTTTCAAAATACTTTGAAAGGCAATATAACAAAATAATATTTGTGTCTGGTAAACTGACATAATCATGAGAATAGGTTGTGTACATGCAATGACAAACAGGATTGTGTTGCAAATTATAATGTATTATAGAGATTGGTAATTGGTTGTGTTTGCTGCTTCCGTTGCCATTCTTTGATATTCCAGAAGACAGGTAACTAACACAATGACAGCCTATTTTAAATCATTTTCTGGTCCAGTAAATATATACAAATATATATAGTAAATATATAACAAATTTCATGTACATATCTCCATATATGGTTCATCAGAAAATGTATTTGCTTGGTATTTTTTTTTACAAGACCTATATTCCCTTTTTCTAATTAAAATTTGAAAGCCAGAGAACTTATAAAGCAAATAAGAATTCTAAGCATTCAGAAATTACACCTACATTGTTAATTTCTACATAGTATATATAATAATTTTTGGTTACATTGCCTAATACAAATTTTCATTAGTAGTTGAATAAATCTTCAGAATGAAATTCAATAACTTCCAAACAGGTAAATAAGAAAAGATTCTTCATGTCCTTTTTTAAAGTATTTACTGCAAGAGTAGATTATTACATCTTTTTAAAAGGTGATTTTCATGTGAACATGTAAGTATGCATATATTCTTTTACTTGTAGGTGAAACAAAAAAGATGGTCACACTGACCATTTTAGATGATCCAGAGCCAGAGGATAATGAAAGCATCATAATCAGTCTGGTCCATACAGAAGGAGGGAGTAGGATTCTGCCCAGTTTCGACACTGTCACAGTGGTTATCCTGGCAAGTGACAATGTGGCAGGAATCATTAGCTTTGAGACAGCTGGAAGGTCTGTTATTGGTCATGAAGGTGAGTTATTTATGTTGACCACACTGTTTAACATGAGCTTCCATCTCTGTGCTTTATCTTGATAATGATTCAGTGATTGTGTAACTGTTCAGAGAATGCTAGCAAACAGAGAATAACCACATACTTAGCACAATTTCTTTGGATTTTTAACTCTTGCAAACATAGCATGTAAATGAAATCTATGGAAAAGATGAATAAACCATTTCCAAAATCATTTTATATATTGCCTTCTATTCTTTCCTTTCTTTTTTCTGTAGGTTATGCCTTGCTTCTATTAGTATTGCATTTCTAAGCTCCCTTTAGCATTTTTCATCTTATTAATTTATACTATATTCCAGAGCTGTATATAACTGCCATCATACACACCAATTTCTAGTCTTAAGCAAATACTATCTATCAGTGACTTACAATTAATTTTAAACCATCTAGAAAATATTCCCACAGAAAAAAAAACAGGATAAAGTCTTCTAAATTTCTAAAATTTTTCTTTATATTTTTTTATGGAAGCTCATTTAAGGAGTGTGACTATCTTGATGTCATCACTCAGTCATGACCTCATGTCATCACTCCGTCGTGACTAGTGTTTTAAGAGAGCATGTTGCATGGTTTACCTAGGGTTTAATAGAGTTTTGCATAGGACAGTAACAGTATAAATGGTGACTGTTTTTGGTAGCCTTTTCTGGAATCTCAGTGTATTGCAGTCTCATACTTTTCTGATGTGTAAACCGATGGGTAGAGAAAATGAACAAAACAGAAATTTTGCTGTCCAGGAATGTGTGCAATGAATTTTCTGTTGGCAGAAAAAGGCTGTCTTCAAAGAAGATGGTCTATTTTTTTTTTTTCACATAATGAAAGGACACCATAAGCTTTTGGTTTTTATTTAGATATGGTTTGTGTTAGCTCTAGTGTGCCCAGATTCTGTCCTTTATTACTCCACATTACTGATTCTGATCTGCCTGCCAAGCCAGCTGCAGTCTGGCAGTCTAAGAACAGATGTTAATGAGCACAAGGAATTAATACAAACCATCATTTTCCTGAAGGTTACGATGACCTTGTATATTTTCCAGTGGTTAAACATTATTCATAGTATGCTAGGAAATGCTTGTTATTTGAAGCTGAAATCCTCTGTTGTATATAGTGTGTATATAGTGCTATAACAGACTCCAATTTCTTCAACTTGTGAAAAATAGTGCATTGCATTATACCAAAACCAGCCAAACTTGTTCCCTTTGATTAAGAAAAGGGAAGACCTATGACCTTCATATGATTTCAGTGTTTTTATTTCATTTTCATTATCAAGTTTGTTGTTATGAAACATTTTCAGGCATAAATCCAAATATTGTTATCTTTTATCTTTATTATATTATTGAACAATTTCTCTTGAGCGACTCTCTATTATTTTCAAGCTGTGCATATTATTTATCACTGTGATGAGGAAAGGGTTGAAATACAGAAGATTGGTGAGGAAAGAGACAAATAAGTTCATTTTGGAATTGTTTTCACTTTAAGACCAACCCTGCACCTGGGAGATGTTAGAAAATACTCAGTGTAAGAAAATTCATGTGTTTGTATTTGCCCTGGATTGTTGGCTGTCAACTGAAAAGAAATGGAATTTCCTCACAGAAGGGAACAGGGTGTTGTTAAAGACTTAAAAGCCTTTGCCATTGACTTGGACCTCTTTGTAAGGGGGGAGGGGAGTTAAGAGGGTTGGTAAAACACAGCCTGGTGAGGGATTTGTCCATGGTCCAGGGACTTTGATGTGTAACACAGTGCTCAGGCCTCCTAATACTCTTTGCCCTCCTAATATGGAATAAATTTACAGGTGTGTGTGTCTCCATTTTGCCAGTTAAATAATGAAATAAATCTTCACAGCTGTGAATCACAGCTGTCTTGGTGCCTGCATATATTCAGTTTACACAATCACCATACTGAGGGCAAGGGCAGCATTTAAGTACAGGCAGAGTATGCAACAGTCATGTGGCTATGACTGTATTACATGAAAACACACTGTAGTAGCTTGAGATAAGGAACAACGGAAAAATGGATGAGGTCCCCTTCTCCTTCATAAATGCAGAAATCTAAAGAAAGATTTAAAGTGGTAAAATATTAAAAAAAACAAGACAAAGCAGTGAAATTAACCTAGTAATACTTTAAATCTTCAGAATTAGTATTTGTGTTAGTATTTTGTACTGGATAGGAATAACAAAGATTTTGGTAAAGCTGGCTGAGCTTTCCATGGGTCAGTAACTGACTACTGGAGGGTCTTTAATTGTGACGAGTTGCTTGGATTGCAATGTATCAGGGCTCTGCATCATAAAATATTGTGTTCCATTCTTCAGTGAAAATTTGTTGTATTACATAATGTTGTATTGAAATAACCTTTGTCTAAATTGTGTGTTCTGTGATGATACTAATTATTTTTCTGTCAAATACTCATTTGTTTGCAATGGATATGCAAAATTCTCAAATAGGATAGAATAGATTTCAGGGCAGTGTTAAATGCTATGACAAATTAGCCTTAGGGGAACCTGTAAACATTCAGTCTGTCTTCAGATATCTGACTCTAGAAGCAGAATTCTTGTGATGACAATAAATTTTGAATTCCTTTGTACTCTTACAACTAGCGTGGGACAACTTAAAACAACACTTAACTGAAGTTTGAAATTATGACATTGATAACTTACGAATTCTACGTATTGGAAAATTGTTGTATACAATTTTTGTATTACTTCTTTGCAATTTTATGTCTTCAGTTTATTATATTAAGGTCTCTTGAAGTTTGTTGTTCATACCTCTCTCACTGATAGGCAATATATTGGCATCTCTCAGATATTTCCTTACCAAACAGGGAACCCATCCAGAAAGTGACCAATTTTTTATCTGCCAGTTTTAAATGTACAATACTGTCCTGTAATATAATACACCAGAATAACTAGATAATCATCCCAATTTGGTGTTCTTTTAGTTACACAGTCAGTGAGAGTAGCTGTGCTGCTCAATTCTGTATGCCATGACTAAGAAAACTGCATCTGCTCTTTCACAAATGTATCTCAGTGTTTCTCAATAGGGTGGCTTCTAAGTGTGTACATAACACAAATTAAAAGGTGAAATTATTCCCAGTTTTGTAACACCAAAACAAAATTCAAGTCAATTTATAGCAATACTATGAAAGTAATTTTCAGTCATTTGAGGATGGAACTAAGTTAGCATGATTATTTACAGGCACCCCAAAATTATAAATTTCTGCATATTTAATTTCTTTGAAAACTAATTCTACACTGTATGTACTGGCAAACTTCCATTCTGTGAACTGGAAAAATGTTATTGACGTACAGATGCAATACACTTATGTATTATAAATAAACATCTCTCCTCTAAAGTGAATGTATTGCAAAATTTTACTAATGTTGCCTGCTGATCTATTTCATATCAATGTTAATTTTGCATGCCCATATTTAAAATATTTAATATTATATCAAATACGTATTTTGTATGAATGCATATAGATATTTAATACTGTATAAATTATATAAATTTTCTTAATTTTTCTAGTTTTCTAAAGCATTTACTCTTTAGAAAATGTACCAAATTAACCAAATAATTTGGTTAATTATTATTAATGTGGAAAAAATACCATAATTACTTCTTATAGATACTTATTGTCATTTGATACTTATTACCTCTGAAATGATAATAAATTGTTAAAAATGTGTTTTAAATTATGAAACATTAATGTTTTGCTTTTAAATACGGTCCTTTTAAAATTATGAATTGTTATTCTTTTTCTGGATGTTTTCTAATACTGACAACATTTGTAAATTCCATCTCACATATACAGAAGTTGCAGGTAACTATAAGCATTTTTCTTCATGCACTCTCTAAAGTCACAAGACACTGCAGATGTTAGGAACATTGATATTCCTTGCCAGTTACCTGCTGTAGAAAACTCTGTGTTAAAGCTATGTGCACAGCACTTGTTCTGTTGTGTAGCTCACCAACAGATACTGCTCTTGGTTTTGGGCATGTTTTGATAGCAGTTATATGTATCAGGTTCTTTTATATTTTGATAGTTCTTTCAGAGAGTGAAATACAATCAGAAGAAGGAGGAAAGAGTTTAGATTTGTGGGGATTTTGTTTCAATATTAAAAATGAAGGTGTTACATAACTAATGGGAAGCTCACTATTAAAAATATTAAGGTTTTCCAGAAAAAATATTTTAACTGTAATTCATATTTTTGGCTTTTCATTTTAATAGTTGAATTGTAGAAGACCAAATCTGAAAACATTGCATCTTGTGCTTTGTTCCTAGGAGAGCAACTGCAATTCCATATTGTAAGAACTGCCCCAGGACTGGGAAATGTTACTGTTGAGTGGAAGATAGTTGGACGTAATGTACAACAAAATTTTGAAAACTATTCTGGAATACTCTTTTTTCCTGAGGTGAGTCCATAAGCAAGTCTAATGGCTATAAGAGAATATTGTAATTTGAAGTGAGCTGAGGAAACAAGTATGCTTTTGTAGCAGTCTTTTTTAACTTTAACTAAGTTTATAGTTTTCAAGTATTTTAACCTGACATTTCTTAAAAGTATTGTTCAGAATACATATGATAGAGTGGTATTACTTGTACTCTATACTCTAATGACTATCCAGTTTACCAATAAAATTTATAGGGGACATTGAATACAACATTGTATGTTTACTTGCTGGATGACCATATTCCTGAAGAGAAAGAAGAATACCGGATCATCCTATACAACATCAAAACAGAAGGTAATGCAAAACTACAGCCTGTTATATCTTAAAACTACCATTTAGCAATGTAATATTTTCATGTGTATTAATACATTTTGGAAGTGTGGGACTAAGGATATTGAAAATGTTGCAAATTATGCAAATTTTTTCCCATTTTATTGAAACGGGCTTGATACTTCTGTGTTTATATGTATACATATGACAGAGATGCCATAAAATAAATGGATATTTTCATGTTTGTAAATAATCTTGTCTATCAAGCTGTCTTTCTGATCTGCCTCTGAATTCTGGGAGGTCAGAATATTTTACTCTTCCATTGAAATTATAATGAGAAAAGACGCATGAAACCGCATCCCTTCTGAAATACCCTTTGTTAAACTGGAATGAATGTCTAAACACCAAAGTAACTTGACATGGGTGATGTTGCTGCTAGGTGCCTTGCCAACTTGCTTTAATAATTTGTTTACTCTTGTAATCCTTCAGGATTAGTATAAATTAATGCAGTTATTGATCAGGGCAACACCTGTAGTTACTTTTTAATGGAAGGATTGAGAAGTTGAATATAATTTCAACTTTTGGAATGAATTCCTAGAAAAACTTTCTCTTTCCTTTTACAATAGAAGTAGCTTAAGAAAGTTGATATGCAGCACTGACTCTTTAGGTTTTATGACTTCTTAATACCGTCTTGAACTCTATACTTATTATGCATATAATTCTTACTGTGACTGAATGTTCCTGTGTTTGTTATAGAATCCAATTACTTATAAATCCAAACTGTCTGTAAATGACAGTGAGCACATCATGTGTTTGGTTTGATTTCATTTGCCGAGTTACTGGCTAATAATAAGAGTAATATAAGACAAAGCTTTTTTTACATAGCACTTTGTTATCTGTGGTCCATTGATTCTTTTGCAGGTGTTTCTCCTTCTGGTGCTGCTGTTTTGGATAGTCAAGGATATGAAGCCGTTCTGACAGTAGAAGCTAGTGATGAACCACATGGAGTACTTAATTTTGCTTCTCCATCCAGGGTAGTTTTACTTCCAGAGGAAAACAAAACAGTTCAGCTTTTTATTAACAGAGAATTTGGATCTCTAGGTTTGTATAATATCTCCAAGGGAAACTACATTTTGTTTTCAAAATCATTTGAGAAATGAAAGCCATGACAGGGAGGCTGGAAATTTTGGAAAATCTTGGAGACATTTGATATTTGCAAAACTTCCAAGTCCCTTGCTGTAGGCTTGGAAACCAAGTTTTAGTTAAAACTGAAGCCATAACCTTTACTTCCACAGCAAGGGGTCTGGGAGCGATGACATAGCTAGCTGAGTCTTAGGGTTGTACTTTTACGTCTTTAACAAATTTGTCTTGAAGTGTTAGTCTGTCCAGAAGAAATAAAAGATATGAGAAAAAGAGCTTATATGGGATTGTTCCTACATCATCCCCTCTATAAACTTCCAGAATCTGACAGGTTAGGAATATCCCATGGAAAAAGTTGCATTGATGCCTCTGAATTCAGTTTATGCCTCCCCTAAGAATTCTGTGTTTCTTTTAAAATCAGTTTGTCCTTTTAAAATTAAATTAAGTGGTAATAACTTCAATAATTTGCTGTGTGCCTAAATATTTTCTTGTGTTTGTTTCCTGAGGATTTTGACTTCCATTGAGAGATAACATGGGTAATAATTTTCTATTTATATTTTTAGACTATATTTAGACCTCCGTGGTAGTCTCTCTTCATTTCTTTTACCTGTTTTGAGTTGAAGTGACCAATTAAAGCAAACATTCAAGATCTGGACACAACACAGATTTGTAAAGAAATTTTAATGACATATCTATGTTTTCCCATTTCTTTTTTAATGTCAATCAGTATCTAAATTACCTTTTGAACATCACTCAGGAAAATACTAATTTATTCTAAGTATCCATTGTAAATGTAAAATCTCTCAATTGAACTCCATCATTATATGTTGAAACTAAGATTCTTTTATACCTTATGTTTTATATCATACAGAGTAGCTTTGAATTTCATTTGCCATTTTATCTCCAGGATCACTCTCTTTAAATTTGCAACTTGACTTACTCTTTCATGTTAATGAGATGTGGCTTTATTATATTTAAAAAAAAAAAAAAAAAAAAAAAAGTCTAACTTGTTCTTTAGTAAAATTTACCAGTGTGTCCCCTCCCCTAACTTTTATTCTCTATCAACATCTATGTTAGTCTTTCTGGGAAGGAAACTATATTTAGCACTGTCCTTAGCACCTTTCTTAGACATCAGTCATTCCTGAAACTCTACTTCCCTTGGCACCAAACCTGGTATTAATAATACATTAGATGTCTCAGGTATGTAATGTAATATTTGCAGTCCACAGCACCTCAAATATATGTATATATTGAGACCTAACACTTTTTTGAGTCCTGTGATGTTGGACAAATAATTAAAGGCTGGACTGAAAGCAATAAATCCCAGTGGCTCCTGATTAATGTTTTAATCCTTCTGGTTTACAGTTATGCTTTTCATTTTATCAATGAATATTTGATCTTTTTTCTTTGTCTATTCTAATGTGCATTACATAGGAATTGAAAAAAAAAGGGTTTTCTTCATCCCATTTTGAACAGGTGCTGTCAATGTTACATATGCCACAGTTCCAGGATTGGTCCCCTTAAGTAATCAGACAGAGGGGACCTTGGCTGAACCAGGAGCTGACTATGTGGCTGTTTCTGACTCAGTGATTTTGGAAGAAGGAGAAACATCAGCTTCCATAAATGTTACTATTCTAGAGGTAAACGCTGTATCCTTTCACTCTATATTTACCTGTGTAACAACTGAAAAGCAATATTGTGGAACCTGAAGCTTGTGAGCTATATTACTCAAAGTTATAGATTTTATTGTAATTTAGAAAGGCTGTTTTTGTCTTTAATGATAATATCACAGAAGGACAAATAAGAACACAATACAGTGCTACTTACAGTTAAATGAAATTTAGCTCTCTCATTAAGACTTTCTCTTCTGATATTCAGACCAGTGCAATTCATTGCTTGCTACAGGCTCTTTCTTTATCAGTGGTTGGTATTTGTGCCTTTAAAATTGAGCAGAAATATATTCATGTCTAGTTCAGTGTCACCCCTAGTCTTTTCCATTAAAGAAAATGTCTTGCTCCATAATTCATTCAAGATAAAATATTTTTTATGAAAGTATTCCAGAAACATGGAAACATAAATCAATTCTAGTGTTGCTGTAAGGTTAGAGGCTTCTAGTGTGTTACTTTTTGGCAACTTCTGTAGCTGTTTCTTAAAGGAAATGAAAAGAGGATATACTGGATTTGTGTTTTGTAGGATGATGAACCAGAAGTGCAAGAATTCTTCTTGGTTAATTTAACTTCAGTGGAACTTGTCATGAACCATTCAACTTCCTCCCCACCTAGGCTAGGTAAAACAATTTACAAACAATTATTTTTAATTTTATTTTTATGTCAACTGAATGCACATTATTTTACTCTGGCATATCATTATTTCACTTGCCATTTACCAACTATGCCAATATGAGGCAGGGTATTCTGCAAGAAACATTGCAGAACATCAGATATAATCATTGTTACACTGGCTTCTTACTTGTTAAAGCCCTGTAAAAATTATAAGACCATTTTCATAGAGGAGTTATTTAGTAATTAGCAGTTGGAGAACACAGTATTCTCAAAAGTTTCATTGGCAATGTGTTAATGTGATTTTAATGTCCAAGTACATAATGGAAACAAGTATGAACAAAAAATTCCTTCAAGTAGTTCCTTTGCTCACTCTTTCCAAAGTATCTTTTTATTCCTCTTCATCAGATTTCCTTTTAGGAGTCATGATCTGTTTTCCTACTCTTCCACAGAACTTCAGTTATTGTTTGCTTATTATGTCCTCATTCTGCTTCTGAACCCAGTAGAATAGCTACCATTGGCTTGAAAGACTGTTGGGCTATCCTGTGGTATCAGCGACTAATTATGCTCATTACTTCTAACATTTTCTATGACTCTTTTTCCTTTGCATGCATATTGAAGCGACAGAGTTAATTCGTTACAGACTGAAAGGTAACTTGCAAGACTGATTGCCAGTTTGTAGACACTGAGCTGTGATTGTTTGAGTCTAAAATTTAAAATATAAAAAGAGTAACATTAAAGTATAAAGGATTTTCTGAGTTAAATTGTTCTGGGTGCTGTATGGTCTCACCTACCGCCATAATGGGTTAGCAGTCTGTGCCATGACCATTCAACTCTGATGTACTTAGGATGATTAGATAATAGTTTTAATCCATTAGGCAAAAGCTTTTCCTCCTTATAAAATGTCACAATTAATTCTTTTATCAGACTACTTTCTAATGTTGTTTTCTGTTTTTCGATTTTCTTTGTTGTGATTGTGGATTGAAATCCTTGTTGATCCAATGAATTAGTTTAGGATTTAGCAATCCCATACCCCTCATTAAATCTTTAATATATTTCTAAGTGTCTAATATAAAAAGTAGTGCACATGATATTGACATGTGCACATGATGTTGACATGTGCAGTCAATCCAACACATCTGGAATATATTGCAAATGCCGTTCCTTGTCATAGCCATGTGCATGCAGGATTTGATGTAGGTCTGGGATGTCTGTGATATACAGTTAAACACATGGAACTTAAATGACCTTTATTTCTTTTCTGAGTCTTCTTGGATATGGAGCAGAAACAACAAACATAAGGACAGTTCTGTTTTCTTCACGCTCCTCTTTCTCCCTCCCATCCTCTAGAAAAGGTGGAAAAAAAGGCCGAACTCTAATACAAAAGTGCAAGGAATTAAGAAAATGGAAAGTGTTCAATACTTGAGAATGACAAAAGAAAAATGAATAAACTTAATGGATAGAGGAAAGACTTAAGCTGGGGTAGAGTGGTAGGCGGGCATCGGGGGGAGGATGAGAGGTCTGATGCTGAAAGTGAAGTATTATGGATCTTGAGTGACTTGATCAAAGGAAAAATGGAAAGGGAAGGGACAAGGGAAAACACGAGTTAGGAAGCTGAAGGGTCTGTATTCACTGTAATCTCTATGGATTTCTAAACTTCAGTAACATTTCTGCTGTCTGTGTAGAGGTGTGGCAGCTGATGCTCATGTTCATCACTCTCCTAGTGTCACTTTTGGATTCATATCAGTGATCTTTTACCTTTTTCAGTTTCATCTGTTTAGATAGAAGTCTTTCTGATGGATCTAAAAATAGTATATTTACTACAGAATCAGTGGAGTAAATTTGTTTTATAGAAACTGTCAGTCTTCATTTCTTTTTAAATTTTTATTAGAAGTAAGTTGACATAAACTAAGGTAGTCATTTGATGCTGTTTGAAAAAATTAAGGCATTATTTTCTCAGAAGAATCAAGTTCTGACTCTCAAGTTCTGATCCCTGAAATTAGTGGACATTCCTGGCTTTAATCCATTATTCAGTATTTTCACAGGGCAATACATGCAATAGTCTTTCAGAGTTTTTATGAAGATACATATGTTTTTATGGAGTAATAGAACGTTACAGTACATAAACTACCTGAAAGGTATAGTTCTGTTTTTATAGCAGAATCTGAGATGTGTGCCATTAAGGTTTATGATCAGGCACTGAAACATGAATGTGAGATGACATACTGGATAATTAATTATTCTTTCTTACTAATTTTCACTCCCACACTCAGAATGGCACAGTCTGAAAAACACTAAATATCATCATAATAAAAACACACAAGGAAGATGAATTAAGACTATAAAGCAAGATAACAAATCTTGCTTTTGGCATTTTCTACTTCTTCTGTGCCATGGAGTTTTTCTAAATTTTGTTTAGTCTTTTTTTTAAAATGTATTAATAAATATAACAGTGGTAATTCAAGGCACTGTGTTGCTGTTCCAATAATAAGCTAGTAAGGACAGATTTTCTTTAAGACCTTCCAAGTATTTTGCCCACTTCATTTTCTCCTTCACATTTTGGAAATGGAAAATTATATATTTCTTCTACAAAATTAGTAAAGATATAAAGAAATGCTTCTGTTATTCTTGAAAATAATGAAACTGGACTATATTTTTCTTACATATTTGTCCTGTTTTCCATTTTAGATGTGGAAGGTTTAGCTTCGCAAATTATTATTGATGCTAATGACGGAGTTAGCGGAGTAGTTGAATGGGAAAGCACAAAGTAAGTCTTGTCTCCTTGAAGAATTCCCTATGACAGTGAATGATTAGTGTTGCCCAATTATTTTCATTTTCAGTTAACAGTAAAACTCCTATTAACAATTGGATCACATCTTTGAGATGACAACACATCATTCAGTTCTGTGGAACTGGAAAGATAATTTCTGCACTAGGAACCAACATTTATAGTATGTTTACTCAGAAATCTTATGCTAGCATGTACTTATTTTCACTTTTGTCCTTTGGTATTGTGAACTTCCATCCAGCGCCCCGGCTTCTGCATCCATATGGGCATGTACTTTGGCATCTCCCTGATCTTTTTCTCTGATTTCCAAGAGCTAGATAGAAGACATCCATGGCCATAGACAGGCTTGGCCTGCCACTAATAAGCATGGTAAAAGGAAAACATCCTATAGCTCAGTTTGCTTTTGATGAGAAAGAAAGGTATAAATGGTTACATTAAGCAGTGGTAATGATGCTGATTCTGTAATGGCTCCTTTTTCTTATAAAGTAGAGGGGATGATTTTAAGTGAAAATATAACAATTATCTACCATCTAATTAAAAGAACATGCTCAGTGAGCACTGAGAATTTGATTTGGTTTTTCTTTTAGTTTTGAAGTTAATGAATCTCATGGGAATCTGACAATAATGGCATACCGAAACAAAGGATCTTATGGCAATGTGTCTGTATTTTTTTATGCCCAAAATTTGGAGGCACAGCTCGGTTTGGATTTTAATGTGATCTCAAGGGTAAGAAGCAAATTCTAATCTAGTAGTTTTCATTCCTTCAACTTCCTCAAAAGACCATCTTCTTATTTATTCTGCAGAATGGTCACTAGTACATCTAGATTTTTAAATTTGTTTCCATTGCTCTGATCATCTGAGTAGAATGAGATAGAATTAGTAATCTTATTTTAGTCTTTCTTTTTTAGTACTGAAGCATTTTTAAATATAAGGCACATTGTAAACTTTCAAACGTCTATTTCAAATACAACATTTCTTAGACAAGAGCATATAAGATTTCATGTAGGTTTTAATATTTTTTACAGCAGAACTTTCAAAGTGAATTGCTCTTGCTTGTCCTCGCTCTGCAGTGTGCTGAACTGTTTAACTGTTTTGCTTCTTTTTCAATTAGTTTATAAGGGACATAGAAATTACTTCTTTTCTTGCCTCTTGTTCCTCCCTGTTTAAGACAATCCTGCTTTACCTTTGTTTAAAATTTCTAGTGTGTTATGAGCTGTTCAGTATTCAATGTTTTCTGTGTTTCTATGCTAGACTCTTTTTTTTGCTGATGGAGAAAGGAATAAATCTGTTGTTGTTGTGATTTGTGATGATGATATTCCTGAAGGTGATGAGAGATTCCAGTTAGTTCTTACAAATCCCTCATTGGGCCTGGAATTAGGGAAGAACACAACAGGTAAAACTTCATTCTGATGTTCTCGTTCTTCACAATTGTATCTCAGTCACTTTAACTTCATTCTTCTGAATAATCATATTCCAGAAATTGCTAGTGCCCTGCTATAGTAAATCATTAAACTCCTTGGGAAAGCTCTTTAACATCCCTGTGAAAAATGTAAAACAAAATAATATGTAAAATAAGGAGTCAGGAATTGCAAAAGCTGGTTTTTTAAATAAGACAGTCTAGATTCTTCCTCACTAGAAATCTTCCTAGATAAAGCAAAATACTGACAAACTCTCTTAAGTAATACCAAGGACTTAAAAACAGTGCACATATATTAAAGAAAGAATGCATTTATGTATATATTTTTTTATTTATTGGTATATGTGTACAATTTGTTTTACTATATTAATTAAAGCATATTTCTATTATTTATTTCTCAAAAGCCACAATTACTATATTTGCCAATGATGATGGACATGGAGTTTTGTCATTCAATAACAGTGATTACTTCTTCCTAAGAGAGCAAACAGCTCTCCATCTGATGGAAAGTGTTGCAGTATTAAATATTATTAGAGAGCCTCCTCAGGGAATATTTGGAACAGTGTCTGTTCAATTCCTTGTAAGTGAAATTAATTCTTCAGAGCCATCAGTGGATTTGACCCCTTCTCAAGGATACATTGTGCTGGAAGAGGGAGTCAGATTCAAGGTAATATGATAGTTATTGCCCAAGAAGTGAAGAAAGCTTTTTTAAAATTATTTGAAAGATTTCAGAAATATTTGTGGTTTTGCATGTATAATTTTTTTCTTATGTTTTTCTTAATTCTCAGAGTAAACTGAGTTGTGGGAGTGCATAAAAATTTAATGTGCTTTTCTGTAGATATTTCTCTCTTTGTACTAGTTCAAGTAGAGTGAAAACAACATAACATACATAATATAATGTATCCATTTGACCATTTATTTGTATGTATTTAATACGTAGTTCAAAGACGAACTTCGACATGAAGTCATAATTTACTACCGTAAATAATTAAGGTGGAATTAAAAATCCAATTCTGTGTTATGTGACCTGAACTGAACAGAGTATGCTGCAGCAAAGGCAAAAAGTGAACAACTTTCAGACTTTTAGAAATAGAACATTACTTATTTTTCTGTTGGTATAAAGGTACTTCTGTACTGTCCCCACAAGAATGTCAGCTAGAAAATGAGCTAAAGTGTGTCAATAACAGATTAGTATGTTATGGTTAGTGGAGTAGAATCTGAAACAAACCTGTCTGGAAACACTGGTTTTCAGTTTCTGAAACTAAAATACATTTAGAACCTCAGTGATGACCAGTTTAGCAGATCTGTGAGAAGTAGGGAGTAAAAGATTTCTCAATACGGTCTTTAAATATGGTTTATTGCAGAAGTAAACAGAGATCAAAAAGGTTTAAGGTTTACTTTAGTTCCAGATCTGTCATTACTAAATAATTTTTTTATGGCAAAGTTACATGTAACACTGTAACTTTCACCTCTTTGGGTAATGGGGAGAATGACAGTGAAAACTCTTCTTTCTAGACAGTTCTCTGCTGATTTGACATCACCTTGAGACGATCCTATGCTTATCATATGCTTATGTGGTGCTGTGGAAGGAAAAAAGCATTAAGAAGAGAATATTTTAAATATTCCTCTATCACCTTTTTCCCTTCTTTTTTCCCAGTACCAGAAGTGTAACTACCCTGTTGCCCATGAGCTAGTTCAGTTGACAACAAAAAGTTAAGTAAACCCAACTTAACTAAGCTGTGTTAGGATATCAGGTTTAGTATTCATAGTATGTAATTATGAATTACCAAGCAATGTGTGGAATATGTAGTAAACAGAAGTATGAGAAAAGGATCAAAACCTGTTACATTTCAGAGGATCTTTGGATAAGAGGAAAGAGGTCAAGATAAATAAAATTTTAAAATAAAAATTTAAAAAAAAAAATAAAAAAGGAGGATATGCCCATGTTAATGTTGCACTAATGGAGGTCACCAGAGGGATTACTTCAGAACCTCGGCCTGAACTGTACTTGTCTTACTCCTGCTTTCTCCAGTGTCAAGAGCTTCTGTTATGCTTCTCTGCTATCCAGAGCCGTACTGAGAAAGAAGAGAAATAGCAGTGTGGTCTGAACAGCACTATCATTGTTAGCTATCAAGTCTCAGCTTGACAGTCTTTCTATGCTTGTTTCTTGTCAGACACTGCATATTTCTGCAATCCTGGATGAAGAACCAGAAATGGATGAGCACTTTGTTGTCACCCTGTTCAATCCAACTGGAGGAGCCAGGCTAGGTACCAGAGTGCAAACTATGATTGTGATATTACAAAACCAGGCTCCACTGGGGCTCTTCAGCATCTACCCAGTTACAAATAGGTACTAAACCCTGATTCAGTTAAAAGGAGGTTTTTGTATTCTGTAGAGATTGTTTCCCTTTAAAAATATTTGGCAATCCAATTGTAAAATTTGTGATTTTAAAAAGTACACTGCCTGTCAAATGTTATTACTGCAATACAGAACAGAAAAACACTTAAAATGTGTGGCTTCAAAGTCGCTGAGGGTTGCAGAGGCTGGCTGAGAGAATTCAGGCAGACGAACCAAGATGGCGAAAAGGGAAAGTTTATTTACAAGAAAGGTCTTTTATATCCATTCATATTCTAGCAACTATTGGTCAGCAAAGAATCCACCTCCTAAAACCATTGGTCACAACTAAATAACACCTAATACCAAACACAGAGATTAAGAAAGTAAAAGAATGCAGCTTATCTATGTTCTCTCTGAGAGAACAGAAAGAGTTCTAAAACAGTGCAACCACAAAAATGGAATATTAGAATATTAGAAATGTTGATTTCTCTATGTATTTTTTCTTGAAACAGTACTTCATTAGTCCTTAAACATTTCACTAATACTAATCCATATTAAGAATTCCAAACTTCAGACAAGTGCCCAGGGAATCACAAATTTTGTAATTTTAGTATTTATTTAAGCTTGTATAAGATACACCATCACTCAGGGCTGCTTTTCAGAACCAAATGAGCCATCTTACTTGGACTAACTCAAGAAGTGGCCCCTGGAAATCTCATGAGGTTTAACAAAATGAAATGCAAAGTCCTGCCCCTGGCTCCGAGCAAACCCCAGTACAGGCTGGAGATGAACAGATGGAGAGCAGCCCTGCCCAGAAGGACTTGGGGGTGCTGTGGGTGAGAGCTGGACATGAGCCAGCCATGGGCACTGCCAGTCCAGAAAGACAAGTGTGTCCTGGGCTGCATCCAAAGCCCCATGGGCAGCAGGGGAAGGAGGGGATTCTGCACCTCTGTGCTGCTCTGGTGAGATCCCACCTGCAGAGCTGCCTCCAGTGCTGGGATCCCAGCACAGGAAGGACATGGAGCTGTTGGAGCGAGTCCAGAGGAGGCCACTCAGTTGATCAGAGGGATGGAGTTCCTCTGCTATGAAGAAATGCTGAGAGAATTGGCATTGTTCAGCCAGGAGAAGAGGCAGCTTTGGGTTGACCCAGTTGCAGCCTTCCACTGCCTAAAGGGAGCCTACGAGAAAGTTGGAGTTTTTGCAAGGGCATGTAGTGACAAGACAAGAAGGAATGACTTAAAACTGAGAGAGAGCAGGTTTAGATTAGGTATTAGGAGGAAATTCTTTACTATGAGGGTGGTGAGGCACTGGCACAGGTTGCCCAGAGAAGCTGTGGATGCCCCATCCCTGGAAGTGTTGAAGGCCAGGTTTGATAGAGTTGGAACAAGGTAATCTTTAAGGTCTCTTGCAACCCAAGCCATTCTATGATCATATGAGCCTATGATATGGAATGATTTCAGAATTCTGAATCATCATGCTTCATCTGTACAGTTGATGTGTTAAATTTCAGGCTGGTTTAAGATTTTGTTGAATTTCCTGTGATTTTGTCAAGGTCTTATGTAAAGAAACATTGGACAACCTAATCAGTGTTAATCCATCGCAGAGCAAACCCAGTATTTTCTTTTTGTTGCATACTCTGTGCTGAAAATATACTGTAAGAATCTTATACTATAAAAATAATACTTCTTAAAATTTATTTTCACATTTTCTACATTTAGGACCAATATCTTCACAGTTGAAGAAGCAAACACTACTGTTTATTTGAAAGTGTCACGGAGTAATGGTCTCAACACGTCTGTGAGTGTTGAGTGGGAGACATTGTCGGATACTGCATTTGGCATCAGTACGTTCCCTTTATCAAGAGCATCTGTTGCTGTTTTCAGAGTGGAGATAGCCTGAATGTAACCAAACATACAAGGACATATAACTTTGGGATGAAAATTCACCCATAATATTTCTATGATATCAAAATTCATTAGATAAAAGATCTTACCTGTTTGAGGGTCAGCTTGTCATCAGCCACTGCTGTCAGAGTTTCAACAATCCATATTTTTCTTCCTGTTGCTTATACATTTTCCCTAGACTTTGATTTATAAAATCTGTTCTTTACTATCTATAATTCTGGATATTTCTGACGTAATAGAAAAGACACTATTTTCTGTAAGTGTTAAATGACTAGTCAGTTTAAGAATCTTAGTGCCATGACTACTTATTTTGATGAGGGAGACAATGAGGATAAACACATTTTTAGTTTCTTTGTCATTTTTTATGACTTCTTATCTAGTTAATTTTCTCACTACCTAAATTCTAAACTGAGTCACTGTGAATCGCGCTCGGACTGCCTATGCATTTTCCATACGTAATTGTAATATATGAAGAATGCATTTATTAACTCTCAGTACAGCCTCAGTGCTATACCATCTCCATGCATTTACATGCAGTTATACCAGCTGTTTAGAGGCAACTCAGAATATAGTTTAATTGGTTAGAGCATAGTGCTAAGAATGCCAAGGCTGGGTTTGTGGGTTTGATCATTGTATGAGCCATTCACTTAAGAGCTGGATTTGATGATCCTTGTGGGTCCGTTTCAACATAGAATATTCTGTGATTTCTGATAGTAGATTTGGTTTTGGCAAATAAATAATGAAAATGGTGTTGTAAAAGACATCAGGGCTAAATAGTTTTTTTCTTACACTGTGTTGCAGGGGGTAGTATCAATGTCCTGTCTGTCTTGCAAAGCTTTGTGGAAGAGTCAGCAGCTAGCTGGTGTTTCTTTACATCGGGAGATATCCTGTATGGTGTGCTGTTGCGTACGCCTCCAGCTGTGTTTTCTACTCTCTACCAGTGGAAGGGAGTTTTTGTTGCTGTTGAGGTAAATTCATGCTTACAAACACCAATCATGCTGCTTAATAAAACATTGAAGTCTCAGTTATACTTTTTTCTTTCTCTCTCAGAATTTCAGTATGTGGAATCCTAAAAGCTGTGTGTCTTTCCAAATTCGTGCCTCTCCCTACCTTGTGATTACTCATGGAGGAGCCAGACAGGGAGCTTCCAACAGCAGCGTGTATGCATTCATTCCTGGACGAAAACTATTGAAGGTAAATCTGTTTTACTTATTAAACTATTAAATAATAGGGTTAGGAAGGAATTTTTGAGGCCCTGCTGTCCAGCCATGTTTAGGGAAAAAGCACTCTGTTCTCAGCTAGTTTGGCACCTAAACAGTCTGAATGAGTCAGTGATATAAGTTATTGTCCTGATTTAGCCCAGGACAGAGTCAATTTTTGCAGTAGCCCAGAGGGGGCATGGCTGAGACCCAGAGCTTATTCTCTACCACATCATGTCATTTTCGATGGACAAGAGAAGGGGTTCCTCCTGGGGGCGGGGCTAGCGTGGGGGCAGTTCATGTATTGTCAGGTTCTACATAGTGAGCATTTTCACATGGGAATCTGTGCCTCTCTTGTACCCACTGTTATTGTTGTTGTTGTCACTGTTCATTTTCTCATCACGTTGCTGTTTGCAGTAAACTTCTTATCTCAACCTGTGATCTTCACCTTTTGTGTCTCCAAATCTCCTCTCCATCCCACCGCAGTGGGGAAAAGGAAGAGGCAGCATGGTTTGGAGTGTCTCAGTTGGAACACTGAATTGGGAAATACCATTCCTAATCCACAACACTTATTACAGCTTGTTGTCTACTGTTTGTTATAGTTATATTTTGAGGGTGAGGTAAAATTACCTGAAAAGTGAAGAAAGAAACTGTGGAGCAATGAAGTCATAGAGCATTATCTGAAAAATGTATGATAAGGCATATTAATTTTGTAAAATGACCCCACATTTATTTTTAAAATTCTAAATTGCATCTATGACGTTTTTGTACATTATTTTATATATGATTTTATATATAATTTTACAGTTGTTAAAGAATACGTGCATATATGTATAAACTTTTTACTTGAACTGACTTCCAAATTTTTGCCATATTTTCCTTGTAGGTGCAGACCCTCTCTATTTTGGATACCACACTTGTCAAACATTTTGCTGTGGATGAAGAAGACTATTTGGTTTTTGTGAGTGACACCACCAGTTTCAGTTCCATCCAGGTTAGAATACACTTATCTTCCATGGCTTTGATATGCACAGTTTTGTTAGTTTTGAGTTTGAAATATAAAGTAAATATGGAAAAAAGTAATTATATATTCCTGAAAAATTACTTATGAATCTATTACAGATTTATAAGACGCGAAATTCTAGACTTGTTTAAATGTAACAACACTCCCTATATTAACATGTAATTTAGACTTGGTTTGATTATATTGCTACTGTTATTTCTGTTTTGAAATCTATTATGTTAAACAGGTATAAGAATAGAATAGCTTCTGACCATAAACCTGTTCATCTGAAGAACAGGCAAAGGTGCTCGCAGTAAGGTAGTTACTTACCAGCATGCTTCCGCCTTAATGAAGGATCCACCTTAGAAATAAGGAATTCAGTTAATTATGTCTTTCCAATTTTTCATCAAGACACTTAATTTCGTTTTTCTTAGTGCTAGTTATAAATATATTATAAAAAAAAATTCTGTTTTTACAGGTTTTTCAGTGGAATAATGATGTATTTGTGCTGCATCATCAGCTTCCACTTTACAGAGTTCTGAGCATTGCCTTGTTTCCCCGAGGAGGCATTATGTACTTATTAGTTTCTTTGTCAAATACCAGCCAGAATGTGCTCTTGTACCAGTGGCTGAATAATGAGTTTAGGAATCTTCATCAGCTACCAGCAAAAGAAATAAAACATATAGAGGCCTGGACTTCTGGATCTGATATCTATTTAGCTGTTGCAAAAGGTATTTAGCAGAAAACACACACTGAGTTTGCTAAGTATGTGCTGGCTTGTTTGATAGCAAAGGCATTTGGGATAAAGTGGTTTAGATGGAGATTAAAATATTACTGGGGGGTGACAATTTGCTGATAAGCATCTTCATGAAATAATCTGTGATTTGTCCTTCAGAAAATGAAATCATTGTGTTTGTTCTCAAATATTTATGAAACTGATGAAACATTTTCCCAAATACAATAGGAAGTAACTCCTTTCATCTAGCTGATAATTGCAGACATTCTAAGCTTTTCTGAGCTTTGTTATATGCAAAGTTTGTTGTCCAGCAAAGTACATTTGTATTAAAAGTGCTTAAGACATTGTTTTTTGTCTGCATCCCTATGCCTATTTAAATTTGTATATTGCATTTCATAGGCTTCTATGCAGTCGACTGTTGTTTGGGATTTTTAGTGTTCTTATATGTGACTGTGTGCAGAAAAGCCCTTAAATAATGCAATTGAATAAATCATCTGGTGGGATATCATCCTATGGAGTTATGCAAGTAAAAAGGAAGATATAATCACTGGTCTCACTTTGTAATTAAAGCTGCCATTCTATGCCTTTGAAAGGCCACCAGTGTGGGATTTAATTAACAGGCAGCAATATAATATAAGCTTTGTCATTTTTGTCCTTTGTAGAAACTGGAAATTCTGAAATTTTCGTCTGGGAGACAGGACAGTCTACCTTCAGATACTTTCAATCTCTTCAAGTCTCTGCTGTAAGAAACATCCATGCTTTCATGCCTCCTTCGGGTTTAGGTAAGATTGTGTTTATAGGACTGGAATTAAAGAAATGTATGCATCCATTTTTTCATATTATCAGATTTTGAAAGGTACTTTAACAATTGCACTGCTAAGGGCATTTCTGGCATTACAAGAACTTTTAAATATATCACTGAATATTCTTTTTTTTCTCCTCCTTGCTCAATGTAGTTCACATCCTCATCTCTGGTAAGGACACAACAGCACTGTACTCCTGGAACTCAGAAGAGAATCAGTTCTCTCTGATGCTGGAAGCCCCATATGCAGATCATATCACTTCAGCTACTGCAAGATCCCTGAACTCCAGCAAGAGCTTGATTGCTCTTACTGTAGAGGCCAGCTCCCAGATTTATGAGCTGACTACTATCTCCAACCAGTCAGATTTTATACCTAGGTAGGTTTTTTGATTTATATAACTTTTTCTGAGCTCTTGCATTCCTTTTTCTGTGATACTATTTTTGTTACAGTGGAGACCATTATAGACACCTGTAGTGGTGTGTTTATTAACACTAAAGAGAATTTTTCACAGGTACCCTTAGGATAACCTGAAGTCAAACTTCTTACAACTTGCTTTAAAATATGGAATAAAAGGACTTGCAGTTAGAATAAAAGCTTCATATTGAAGCGTTTATTTAGGATAATTGAAATTACTTTAATAAGCGATATCAATTACTCTACCTTCTATTGTAATTAAGAAAAAAGACAAACCCAGCACTAACCCCACACCCTTTAAACCTCAGTTACTTACTCAGGAATAAAAACAACACTTTTAGCATCAAAAATGCTCACTAAATTTTCAGTAGTGCTTTCAAAGTTCACTAATCATATCCCAAATTTATAATTACTTGATGTGTTTATTTGCATGCTAGTTCAGGTGAGTTGATATTTGAGCCTGGGGACATGGAAGCTGTGATAGCTGTCAATATCCTGGATGACATCATCCCAGAGGAGGAAGAACGTTTTAAAGTGTGGCTGAAAAACCCTAAAGGAGGTGCAGAGATTGGTGTTCACAGTTTTGTTGACATAATTATTCCTTCCAATGACAATGCCTATGGAGTCATTGCATTTGCTCAGGTAAAACTTATAAGGTAAATCATTAAAATATGTATATATCATTTCTGAATAATGGAATGCAAACATACTAAAAGTGCATGTGATGGGATTTTTTTTCTAAAGTCTTATAACAACCTGAGACAGAAGGGCTTTGACTTCCATTTAGCATTGTTACTTGGTTCTATAGATGCAAGGTGATAGAAACTCGGTTCCAGTCTGTCCCTACTGTGGGGTTTTTAAATCTCCTTACATTTAGAATAACCCATTATTTTACCAGATTAATTTTGCGGCAACCTAAGAATTTAGTTTTCAGATGGCACATATGATGTCATCATAGTATCTACTAATTGATGAATCAAGAGAATAAAATAAAGATTCTTTCCCTCTAAAATAGATAATAATTGAGTTATGGCACAGGGTGAGCCCATCTGCCTGACCAAAAGAGTATCTTTGGAGAAAATATCAGACTGAAGGTATTATTTGGAGTGATTAATCCTTAAATCACCAAATGTTGTAGAAGTTAACAGATATATGTACTAAATGCTTGTTGAAGATATAAAACAGAGAATAATCATTACTGAAATGATACATTGCATCTGAACTTTTGTGAGGAGGATGAATAATAGTAAAATAACAGCAGTAAAAATATGCCTTTCTTGAAGGTCTACATGTTTGTTATCTGCTTCATATGATTTAGACATAAAATACTGTACTTTTTTTTTTTTTTGCCTTAGGATAAAGAGTTCTGACATTTTATGTTTACGAAATTTGTGTCTGTTGAGTGTCTCTGAAAATTAAGATACATAAATTTATTCAACAGACTTGCATTTAGCTGCTTAAGAGTAGATTAACTTATGGATGCCCAAAGTCTTTGCCCCCCCTTGAATACCCTGTTCCTTAAAGAAATTTTGTATGAAAATAATTCTTTGGTTCTACTACTGTATGTTTTCCAGAGTTCTTTATTTAAGCAAGTTGAAGAAATGGAACAGGACAGCCTGATCACCTTGAATATTGAACGTTTAATAGGAACATATGGACGAGTTACAGTAGAGTGGATCGCTAATGGGAGCATAAGTGATGTATTTCCAGCTTCAGGAATGGTATTTAATAATATCACTGTTATTGGGGAAGCACTGACTGTGTTATCTCAGACAATAGGTCCAGATGTACTGAGTGAGAAAGATAGTACATGTTAGATTGCCCCACTTTTCTGTTAATTCCTGCTTCCTGGTCCTTTCCTGTGATTCTGGCAGTTTACACTTCTGGCTGGCACATAATAGTGCAATATCACTCCCACACTTCTAGAACCTGATATTGCAGTGCTGTCCAGGTACTGGAAATGTGTATCTGTGGTATCCTATTCCCATCTTCTTTTCTTCTAGCTGTGAGAGACAGCTACTATGTCAAACTATTTGCATGGGAATGGTGGGAATCTGGGATTGTTTGCTCTTTGTCCTGATCTTCTCAATACAATGGAGACCCTAAGTGGCCCAGCAGAATATGACGAGTTCTAGTTTTCTATGTTTCTGAGATTCTTAGATTCCAGCCATGTTGAAACCCAGTGTTTCCTCCCAGCCAAAGCTCTTGATATGCCTTAGGACTGGCAGGAGCCAGTTTCTGTAACTCAAAGCCCTCCACCTTGTGGCCATCTATAGCAGACACAAAGCCCCCCCCCCAAAAAAAAAAAAAGGAGAGAAATAATGGATGGGAAATCAAAGATGCCAAAGCAATCATACTGAAATTGTTAGAGTACTCCTTGAGCATTCCAGGTGTATGCTACATGACTTCACTGCATAGGTTTGCAGGCAAAAAGAGTCAGAAAGGTAAGGTGTAATGTTCTGTGGAAATTTCTGTTTATCCTACACAGTATGTGTAGGCTAAATGTTTATAGACATGCCTTTCTTGTTGCAAAAGACCTAATCAAGTGGCAGGCCCTTTGAATTTAAAAATAAGAATATAGATAGACAAAGCATGTATCAATTACTTTATCTGAAGAAGAAAAAAAAGGTTGAGTAGGCATTTCTTCACTAGGCAATGATTTTAACAGATATTATATGCTCATCCTTCTTTTGATATGTATGTATATGGTGTGTTGGCCTTGGCTGTTTAGCAAATCCCCTTCTAGTTCTCTCTTACTCCCCCATCTCGGCAGGATGAGGAGAAAATAAGGTGAAAAAGTTTGAGATTAAGGCACTTTAATAAGAAAAGCAAAAGCTACTATCTACCTGGATTTCTCCTAGGTTTTTGATACAGTTTGCTGTAGCCTCCTTCTAAAGAAACTGATGTCTGACTGCTGCCCCCAGGGGATGGTGGTAAATAGCTCCTTTTCAAACTGACAAGCTATCACAAGTGTGGTCCCTCAGGGATCAATATTGGGCCCAGGAGTGCTTTAATATCTTCATAAGTGATGTGGGTGATGAGATCAGGTGTACTCTGATGAAGTTTGATGATGATACCAAACTAAGTGAGGAAGTGGACACTTTGGAAAGGAGAGCCACCCTGCAGGAAGATCTGGGTAGGCTGGAAGATTCATCAGGAAGAAATGATGCACTATGGAAAACATAATCCAGGAGTGCAGCACCCACTGGGATCTATACTGGCTGGAGAGTAACTCTGGGGAAAGGGACATGGGGGTTCTGCTGGTCTATACGCTAACTATAAGTGACCTCTGTGGCAATCCACCTGGATGTAACTGGGTTGCATCAACAAGGTCATCCCCAGCAGAGATAAAGCAGTCCTTAGCCTGCTCAACTGAGCACTTGTTGGGCTACACCTGTAATTCTGTGTTCACTTTTGGTCCCTGCTATGGATAACAGATATGGACAGGCTGGTGGGGTCCAGAGCTGGCCACAAATGTGGTCAGAGGACTGGTTAGCCTGTCATATGAGAAAAGGCTGAGAGAACTGTTCAGCCTTGAGAGAAGAAGGTTATGGGAGACCTTATGTTTAGACCATGTTCCAGTATTTAAAAGGTGGAGACTTAATTTTTACAAGGTGTCACATTGAAAAGACAAGGGATAATAGATGCAAGTTACTCTTGGGGATATTCTGACTGGACATAAGAGGAAAATTTTTCACCGTGAGAACCATTGTCCATTATAACGACCCTCCCAGGGAAGTTACGGACTCCCTCAAACTGGCACTTTAAAGGCTGAGCTGGGTAGGATGCTGGGCCATCTTGTTTAGACTCTGCTACTGCTGAGAAAGATTGGGCTGGATGATCCTTGAGGTCCCTTCCAACCTTGTATTCTATGGTTCTGTAAGATATGGATGTGTGTATGTATATGTATTTTATGACTGTTAGAGTTTACAGAATAAAACAGGTTTAACACTGAGAAGAAATTTGACTTTATTTTCCCCTCTCCCTCTAAAACTTTAGATTACATTTTCAGAAGGTCAGGCCCTGTCCACAATCACCCTGACAATTCTCGCAGACAGTGTTGCAGAACTTTCAGAGGCTGTGGAAATCACACTCACCCACGTTACCACTGTGGGTGTTCAAGATACCACAAAAGGAGCTGTCATTGATCCCGAAAGGGCAAGAGCTGTACTTAGCATTTTACCCAGTGACTCTCCACATGGTGTGATTGAGTGGCATATGGAGTCTCTCTTTATTAAAATCACAGAGCCAGAAGGTAAGTCTGTTTCTTGATTCACAGGAAAGAATATATGTTTTTTCAAAGTCACCATCATTGAAGTTATAACACTGGTTATATAGATAGATAGATAGATAGATATATAATACATACATATATATATATATATATATAAAAGTATTTTTTATTGAAGTGTAGCAGAAATATCCCTTAAAATATGTAACTGTGCTGTTTTACTACATACATTTCATGCTGTATTTCACATGGCATACATCAATATTATCCAGCCATTCTTGTTTAAGATGTAAGTTGCAAATCACTAATGCATAAAATACTTCTGTTAATATAAAAAGCAGAACTCACCCATTTAATGGGATCAATATATTGTGTAGAATAATTTTGATAGAAAGATTTTCCTCTTGAACTGGCTCCAAAAGGGGAGCTTTTTGCTCAGAGGGCTAGGGGAAGGAAGGAAGCAGAACAGTAGTGAATTCCACTGCAAGAAAATCATGGCGCTTTTCTGCTTGCAGCTGCTTGTTTGGTTTGCTTGTGTCAGTTTTCCTTCCAGGCACAAGTTGAAAAGGATCTCCCAGGCAGCTGGCCAGAAGAGAATTGCTGTGTTGCTCAGGCTTCTGCCCTCTCTTCTGGCTCAGCTGGCATTCTCTGGAGCTCTTCCTGCAGCTACCTGATGGGCTATTCATACTTTAACAACCTGGTTAAAATTTCTAGCTATTTAATATTCTGTCCGTATTAACAAATTACGTAAACAAAAAATTATTTTTCCATCAGATTGTATTATCACACATTCTTACCAGTTCTATTTTCAGGTGAATTGGTGTTGTCCCTTTTTAAAAACCTGTATCTAATGTAAAGGGATTCTGTTGATTTCTTATACAAACATGCGCATTATAAACATTTATATTTTGAAGTCAGGATTCAAGGAATGTTCCTAGCTTTCACTGGTTGCACAGGGTTTTTTTTCCATTCTTTAAATGTTGTATTTTTAATGCATTGTACACAAATGCTCTCTGTGAAATAATATCTAGTTAATACAAATAACAGAAACTGGTTTGAAGTACAAACCTGTTTACATTTTATCTGTTTCTATTTCTTCATTCATAAATGCAATACTTTTAGCCAGATGATATGTTTTATAATTTACTGGAAAAAATTACAAATGTGCTTTCCCAAAAGGGTGCTGAGACTGACTGATACAAATCTATTTGACTTCTTCAATATTTGAGTTTAGAAAATGGGAGTTTATAGCCACACTGACTGCCCTCAATGCCATTTTCCGTGTTAGAATCAATAGTGATCACCTAGGCATAAAAGGCCAGGCACAGTATTGAGATGGAAGTTTTGAAGGATAACTGAATAAAACCAGAAGTGTTGAAGTAATAATTTGTGTAACACACGTATAAACTGTGGGTGTTCCATATTTTATTCTTCTTCGAGACCAGTTTTTAAATGCACAATACTGCAGATGTAGGTACTGTTTTGTATGTTCACACCACTTGTGTGTGCTTATCTGCTAGAACCCTTGAATTATTCAAGTACTGTTGTGTTGCTGAGCAGAAATGAAGTGGGCTCTAACAAGTGGCTCTTATAGTTAAGTGAGCTGAAAATCAAGCAGGGAAGGGTTAAAAGGGGGGTCCATAGGGCTCCATCGTAGTCCCAGTTCTTTTCAACATCTTCATTAATGACTTGGATGCAGAACTCTTAGGAATACTAAGTTTGCTGACAACACTAAATTGGGATGAGTTGTTGACTCCCTTGAGGGAAAAGAGGCTCTCAAGAGAGACCTCAACAAATTAGAGACCTTGACAAATTAGAGCACTTTCCAATCACCGAACGTATGAAGTTCAACAAAGAAAAGTGCTGGATTCTGCACCTGGGATGGGGCAACTCTGGATGTGTGGAGAGTCTGGGGAATGAGAGGCTGGAGAGCAGTGCCATGGAAAGGGACCTGGGGGTCCTGGTCAGTGGAAAGGTGAACATGAGTCAGCAGTGCCCTGGCAGCCAGGAGGGCCACCCATGTCCTGGGGGGCATCAGGGACAGCATCACCAGCCGGGCGAGGGAGGGGACTGTCCCGCTCTGTTCTGGGCTGGGGCAACCTCACCTCAAGTGCTGGGGGCAGTTTTGGGCGCCACAATATAAGAAAGATATAAAGGTATTAGAGTGCATCCATAGGAGGGTCATGAGGATGTTGAAGGCCCTTGAAGAGAAGCTGTATGAAGAGCTTGGTCTGTTCAGCCTGGAGAAGAGGAGACTGAGGGGAAACCTCACTGAAATCTGCAACTTCCTTGTAAAGGGAAGAGGAGGGGCAGACACTGATCTCTGCACTCTCATGACCAGTGACAGGACTTGAGTGAATGGCATGAAGCTGAGTCCAGGCAGATTTAGGTTGGATATCAGGAAGAGGTTTTTCATCCAAAGCGTGACTGAGCACTGGAACGGCTCCACAGGGAAGTGGTCACAGCACCAAGCCTGACAGAGTTCAAGAAGTGTTTGGAAAATACTCTGAGGCCCATAGTATGATTCTTGGAGTGTCCTGTGTAGGGCCAGGAGCTGGACTCTGATGATCCTGATGGGGCCCTGGAAACTCAGCATATTCTATGATTGTAAAACAATAATGTCTTGAAGTTTTTTCCCCTCCTTACTATAGGGCAGGAGAATTCAACTACTGTTGCCCTACAAATTGTTCGAGAACAAGGATTTGTTGGAGATCTTGCAGTTCAGTTGAGCACTGCACCGAACTTTGAACTCCCCCCCTCCAACCGAGCAACAGAGAATGAGGATTATATACTGGAAAAGAAAACAGTCATTATGGCAGAGAATGCAACAACAGCTTCTGTCATAGTCACTATTTTGCCAGTGAGTAGCATAGCAACTTCCTTCCTATTAATAACTTTTAAGGAAAAGGAAATGGTACCAATTTTACACTAGAAGTATGATTTAACATTCTAGACATGGCTGTGCTGGGATTCTTGCAGCCACCTCTTTTAAAAGACCTTGAGTACTCATCACTGGGAATGAACTAAATTTTTTGTTTTGTTATCGTCCCAAAATTTGCTTATAATAATGACAAAGGAAAAAAAAAAGTTCTAGTTTGCCAGCTTGTTGCCGGTTTAAAGGTTTATTTTACTTTACACATTTCTTAACGGTTTTGTTCTGTAGTTTATAAAATGTTAATTTTTCACCAAAATTATGTATATTCTTTTAATGTATTTAGAATGGAGATACAGATTTTCAAGTTATGGCTTGGTTTCTGAGATGTAGCTGACTTTTCTTGGTAGCAGTAATAGGTGACAGCCAGCACAGCTTTCCGCTGTTCTTGCAAGGCTGGAGTCTGTCAGCTTTGATTTCAAAAGCTCAGCAAAAGTAGTCTTTTTCACCTTTCATATGGTATGAAGCAAGGGATTGGTTATATGCTCCCAAATGCTGAGAGGTTTTGAACAGTGAACAACCTACAAGTAGTCATCTTCCTGCATGTATTATAAACTTGCAAAGTTTCATTAAAAAAAAATTACATGTGCATTTTCTTTTCAGGACAATATTCCAGAATTGCAGGAGGGATTTATAATCAATATTACAGATGTGCAGCTGATTACTTCTTCCTCTGGAGGTCAACCAAGTGTGAAGAGGCTTGGATTAGAAATAGCTGAAATAACAATTGAAGAAAATGATGATGCCAGAGGAGTATTTAATTTTAATGTTACAAAGGTAAATAAGTCTGAATGAAAAATACGTAAAGTGACATTCCAGCAGGACAGTCTGATTTCTCAGACCACTTCTGAAAGTGTTCTAATAGGCTATATGAAACTAAATTGTTCTGGATAAAACAGCCAGACAAACAATTCTTAAGAGGTTCATCACAAATAATACATGAAATTTATTAGAGAGCTGGCAGTGCTGAAAAGGGTCATAAAAACGGATTGGCAGTCATAAAAAGGGACCTCATAAAGTCATCTAATCCAGACTTTTGCTCAGAGCAAGGTCAATGCTAAATACAGACCGTTTTACAAGTAGTTAAGTATTTCTTCATTTATTTTTAACTGGAAAAGAAAAAAGAAAAAGTTTCCTGAGACACTCAGCGGTTTCTTTTTGAATGTGCAGGATATCACTGGAGCTGTTTCTGGTTATGAGGTACCTCCACCACAGAATTTACTGAAACTCCCAGTTGTTCGACAGGCTGGGAGGTTTGGGTCAGCAACTCTGTACTGGGAAGCCATTAATTTAACTGCCAGCTTTGAAGACTTCACACCATCATTTGGAAACCTTACATTTGCAGATGGGCAGGTATGCACTTACTGACAGTTTAACTGACTTTGGGTTACCAGCGTAAGACTTTAGTGTGTTTTCTTCTAGCAAAATTTTCACTTAAAACATTTTATTTATTTTCTTATGTATGTCAATGATGCTCTCAGCTTCAGTTTTTTAACATGAAAAACCAGAATATTCATAAGCATTGACCAAATAGATTTGTGTGTCTTTGATACTTTGGCAAGTGAGGACATAACTTCTAATAATAAACCCTGTTCAACTGCAAATTTGTACCGTAATCCGTCTTCGCTATGGATTCTCAGAATAAGCCTGTACCTTTTCTTAGCTGTCCCCTACATATAGTTTTAAATTTCATGCTGCACCTGAGAATACTTAGCATACACAATGTATTTTGATTTTAAGTTACTATCATTGGTCTTTGGCAAAGGAAGAATTTACATAGTGTGCAGAATTTTGACTGAATATTGACAATATTGTCTACCTTCACTTTCTATTGGGTACCAAAGCAGTGCAGTCTGCTAGTTTTAACAAACAAGATTTACATTGATGGACTTAAAAATCACTCCTGAAGTTATGTCTTCTTATTATAAATATACAAGAATGAGAAGAAAAATGAACAATTGAACAATGTCTGTTTAGCTATTATTAGATGCAGTGTGCCTATTTTAAATTTAAAATTTTTTCAAACAAATCACAGAATATTACAAATAAAATCTTGTTGCTTTTTTTTTTCTTTTTAACATTTCTTCAGGCTACAGGAGAAATAGAAATTACAATCATAGATGACAGTGAAGTTGAATTCCTTGAGATATTCAAAATTGCCCTGGTGAGGGTAACAGGTGGTGCAAGACTTGGGAGTGACACCCTGGTAACTGTTGCTATTCCTCCAAATGATTCCCCTGCTGGGGTGTTCGGTTTTGAACAAAAGAATGTGAGTTTGATTTGGGTTGCACTTTTTTCTGCTCAAGTTGGGTAGTAGGTTTGTGTCACTGGCACATAACTGATTTGTCTTTACTGCAGTGGAAGACATGAATTAATTGAAAGGATATTAGTGCGTCTTCATCTAGCTGTGTCGGATGGTAGTAACAGTGAAAGTGCTGCTGCATAAATATAGATTTCTGTGTGACAGAATCAATTTAATTCACAATACTAATGATTCAGGATATCCTAGATAGGATTTTTGGTGATCTGTATAATAATCTGCGTTGCTGAAAGTAAAGTGTGGAATGAAATTACAAAGCGTATCTCATCTTAGTTCTTGCAGTGCTTCTGCTCTTCATTTTGCTGGTGCTAAGCCTGCTGGTGACATTGTCTGTAATTGTTTTGAATCATAAAGCATACAGAAATCACTTGAGTGATTAATCCTTGCTAGCAGAATTCAACACATTCCTTTCCCCTCTTACCGTCCTGTTCATTTTCACTCCTATTTTTCAGCATTTTCATTGAAAATGTTTTTTGTTGTTTGTCTCAAACTGGTATCCATGTCTGTTGACATTATCAATACAGCTTTTCACTTTATCAATACAGCCTTTCCCACATTCTCCTTCTCTTTCTCCATCAGGTAACAGTGAAGGAACCTCAGACACCTGATGACTCTGCTGCAGTTGTTTTGCTTAATGTAAGTCGAAGTCAGAAGGGACAAGGAGAAGTTAAACTGTTCTGGATTCTTGAGGAAGCAGCCAGATATGATCTGACCCCTCTAAATGGTACCCTTCATTTCAATGAGGTATTTAAAACGTTACAGTAATTTATTTCCTATTAGTTACAAATACTTTCTTCTACTTGTGTGTATTTGTATGGTTGTTGTTGCATGTTTATAGAAGTAGGGGGTTACTAAGTATCATACATTACAAAAATGGTGTTGGTGGGGTTAGCAGTATTCAGGCTTCTTTCAAGCTGTAAAGGAAAGGTGATGTGCTCTTTTAAGGCAGCGTAACATAACCTTCAGGAAGGTAGCTCTTCAAATCTCTGTTGTTTTTACAATTAAAATAGAGAAATTGCAATCTACTGAATGTGAATAATGATTACACAAACATTTATTCCACGACAGTATCAGGCATTTTTAAAAGAAAATTTATACTGAAGGGGTGAGAAGGATAAATGAATGCTCAAAATCTGCAGATTTAAAAAAAGCAAACCTAAAAACACCTTAGAAACTTTCAAACTGCACAGTGTTATTTGATTTATATTTCATGGCAGGTTAGAGCTCTGAAGTCAGAGTCAAAATATTGGATACCAATACTATGTTAATATTGATCTTTTACAGTCTAGTCAAAGTATTTAATGAAGAAAACTATTTTGACAGAGCATAATTTATTTTGTTTTGGTACAAACTTGTTTTTCATTAAATAAATAGTCATTCTGGTTGTTTTACTTTGAATCAGATGGAAAACAGATTTTTTTTTTCTGGTAAGACCATCAGTATTTGGCAAAGTTTTTCTGTCCTTCCTCTACTGATAGGCTTTGAAATTGTTTTTTCCCTGAACTTTCATATATGCTTAAGTATAAGGATACAACTATGTTTGCATGGTATAGTAAATTTATACAATGTATATGCCACTTCCCACTGATAAAAATGTGGATTCGACAGAAATTTGACATGACCAAATATATCTAATCTCATTAATGTGTTAATCCTTAGAATATGTGCATACTATTGAATATGCTTTTCCTGATGGAAAAGATTTTGTAAAGAAAGTTTCCTCTAAGTTGAAAACATCTATGTGAATTCAATTGCAAAGGAATTTCAATCTTTATTCAGTTGAAAATAGTGAGGGTATTTTTAGAGTGACACACAATGTTTGAGAGACAATTTTTACTATTTATTAGTAAAGAAATTTGATATTTAAAATACTAAAGAACATGTCAAACATTCTTAACACTTGATATATTTAAAAATATTGGTTTTAATACTGTATTTTCTTTATTTTCATTTAATATATATTCATGTCTTTCTGGTCTTTACATGATGCAGACTGAGTTCCAGAAGCTGATTATTTTACATGTGATACAAGATGGTCTCCTGGAGGGGAATGAAACATTTGCCATTCAGCTAGTCTCTACTGGTGATGCAGAGATATCCCCTGTAAATGGTAAAGAATTAATTCAGTATCTTCTATTTTTTGACACTTTATATGAGAACTCTTCTAAGTATATTCATATTATTTTAGTCTGCAGTGCTTAACTAATTTGTGTGTACCTAGTTGGTCACAATTTTGAGTGTCTGTCTTTTTTCTTAAGTCTCTTGTCTGAAGAAATCAAAGAGAGTTCCACAGGCCCTCTATGAAGCTGATGCTTAATCACGCATGTCACAATATTTACCAAAGGCACCTCATTGCTTAGTTTTCATTTACCTTAAGAAGAATTGTTCTCTTCACAGGTGTTGCAACCATCATTATTTTGGGGGACGAAGGAGCTTCTGGGGTGGTTGGGATAGCCCCTTCATCCAAGCATGTTTTAATTGGAGAACCTTCAGGAAACTATAATGGAACTGCTCTTATTAGGTGTGTACATCTCTCATTTTTTCAAAGGAAGGACAACAGTCCAGATTCAAAAGCTATGAGTCTCCACACTGGGCAAGAATTTATTGAGTGCTGCATTTTATCATCACTTCTATAATCAGAACTACTTTAAAAATTAGGTGGTTGGTTTTAAAGTAGGGCAGAATGTATGTCATTGCAGTATTACTGCAGAGGTTCAAATATTCCTCTCTGTCTTCATATTATTTACAACCTTGATGCACCAAAAGAAAGAGGATCTTAATCAAAGGAAAAGGGTAAGGAAATCAGTGACATTTGAAGGTTCTCTGTGCTTTCCAGAATTTGATTCAGGATTTGTGCCTCGACAGTACTTAAGTAAATTGCTCTTTTCTAGCATAAGCAATATGGGAACTGGGTTTTTGGTTGAAAAAAGATGGAATTGTTTTAAGTCAACTGAAAACAGAATGAAGAAATTAAAATCTCTTCTAAGAGCATTGTAAAAAAGGATTATGACACTTTTCTTTGGTAAACCAGCAAATATAAGCAACAGAACAGCTTCTGGTACTGGCCCAAGCCCAAAAGGCAAAATGATGCTTTGTGCAATTGGTAGTTTTAGATCACATTGTGTACAGACAAATCTTTATTGTGACTTATTTCACCAAGCCTGATGTTATTAGTAGGGTTTTAGACAAGTAGCAGGCAGAACATAGCTCAGAAAATCTTGAAGGTATTCTAGTGTCCTTCTGCCTTATAGACCAAATTGTCCCTGATATTACCCTGACATCCAATTTCCCTTCTGTTTTACATATCTATCTCTGGAAAAGTAGGATAGAATCAAGAGAAATCAGTTTTCAGACCCCATCTTTAGTCTATACATGGAAAGAAACTTGAAAGACCTCTGGGTAAAAATACAGCTTGAAATGCTTTCCAACACGGAGAAATAAAAGAGAAATTCAGAGGTGTTCTGAAAATGCCTGAAAAGGGAATTCTCATGTTCTTAATAGTGATTAAGTACATTAAAACTCCAGCTTTCATAGTGCTGATAACGTTCCTTCCATGCACAACAGTATGATATACTACCTTTGTATTGGATATTAAATACTAAAGGTAAAAATAAAATATGTGTTTGTGTCCTTACCTTGCAGCCTGATACGTGGCCCAGGGATTTTTGGGGAGATCATAATATACTGGAATATAACACCTCCTCATCAGACAGAATTTACTGAGGTGTTGGGGACCTTGACCATGCGAGATAGACAGTCTGCAGCAGTTGTTGTAATACAGGTATATAACAGATCTGACAGCAGTAGCTGTTTCAAGTATTTTATATTATTTTTTTAGGATCTTGGTTAGAAATTAGTTATATCTCTTTCCCTGGAAATGGTTTAAATCTTTCTAGCTGTTGTTGGTTCTTTTTCCTAGGCTGTAGATGACGACTGTCCTGAGGAGAAGCATTACTACCAGTTTCAACTAACCAGAATCAGTGATGGAGGACTCATAAATGAATCTAGCAGCACAGCAAATATTACCATGGTCGCCAGTGATTATCCATATGGAGAGTTTGCATTTTCCCGTGCACTATTGCAAACAACAGAAGATGAAAAATGGGTATTGGATTAAAATTCATTCTTACATAAAATTACTGATAGATATCAATATTGTTGCTAGAATTATGCTCAACTTTAGAAAGAAAATAAATTTTTCTCTAGAGTGACTGAAGCTATCTGCTAAATTATGTGTATTCTGTACTTGATAAATCAAATTGTTGTTACCTGACAGAACCATTGAAAAGGTGCCTTTAGAACATCTTCTAAAAGCAACTGTAACAGAAAACAAAGCCATTTTTTAATGAAAATATTCTCTTTCCCTCAGGTCAACATCACTGTTGTGCGTTCTAGAGGATCCTATGGCAAAGTACGTCTTTGCTTTCAGATAATAAGTGGGACTGCGGAGGAAGGAATGGATTTTACTCTTTCAACAAGGGAATTGGTATTTGAACCAGAGGAGAAAAATAAAACTATTTTGATTGAAATTCATGATGATGACTTTCCTGAAGGTCCTGAAAACTTTTCATTGATGATTACTGAAGTAGAACTCCAAGGAAGGTAAAGTTACAATTCCTATTTGATTTGTTACAAGCAGAAAAAACAAGCTGTATTTGGATCTGATCTACCTGCATAAAGTCACTGCTAGACATTTCATCTGTTTTACTGTAAAATTTTGTAAAACAGCTATGATTATAAACATAATAGAAATTGGATATATGGGAACCCAATTATTTTAGTATAAAGATGTTGCTGATTATGATTTATTAAAGCTAAAAGTACACACATTAGATACAAGTTGTCAAGTTGCAAGAAATTTCAATAAAAAGATAAAATGAGAAAGAACAAATGGAATATACACATTTCTATGAATAAACTACTATTTTTGCAAGCATAATAATATGAAAAAATGTGACAAAAAAGTCTCTGGTAATAACTGTCAGAAAATAAAAGCATTTGCAGTAATTGGCAAATTGTTATGCACACATCTTAATACTTTCACAAGAATTTTAAAATGTATTTTTATATTTTGGTTTTTTTATGTTCTTGCAAGTGGATTTGATTTTACTGTAAGAGAAAATGGTCTACAAGTGGATCAACCTCCAATAATAGGAAATATCTCCACAGTATGGGTCATTATTGCAAAAAATGACAATGCTGAAGGCATCATAGAATTTGATCCACAGTATATCATTCTACAGGGTAAGTTTACCTTAAGTTCTCACTGTGGTTTAGAATATAAGGCTATGGCATGAATTTTGAAAGAAAATAACTTTTTCTCAATTATTTTTATAGTAGAAGAGGATGCTGGATTAATCATGATTCCTGTTTTGAGAAAGCATGGAACTTATGGCAATGTCACTGCTGATTTTCTTTCTCAAAGTATTTCTGCACTTCCTGACGGTGTTGACTATGTCATCCATAATAATTCTGTCATTTTTTATCATGGACAGAATCAGTCTTTTATATATATCTCTATTATAAATGATGAAGAAAGGTAATTAAGTTTTCACACATTTATTCACCAATTTATTTCTGATGAATTCTTTTTTACTATGCACTAAAAAATCTTCACATATGTCTGTATATAGAACTGTAATTGAAAAACAAATTTGTGCAGTGCTAAAAATGACCTAAGGGAGAAAATCATTTAAAGGGGTCCTGTTGTGTCAAAGGTGTCAAAGGTCCTGTTAAATAATGTAATCAAATAGAGGTTTTAATTACATTACAAGAAATTTTGGTATCAACAATGCTGCTGTGAAGAATAAAATATTTTTCCATATTTTTGTTTCACTTAACACTAGTAGAAAATAGATGATTATTTTTATTTTTGATATCAGCATTCTATGCAAATAGAAGGAATCTTCTATATTGCACCTATGGAGATGAGTTCTGTATTCCTTTAAATTGATCCAATTGGATGCATCATTGAATTACAAAATACAGTTTTAATTTTTTTTTTTCTCTCAGATATCTCAAAATGGTTTTTTTCCCATGCAGTGAATTTGCAGAGCAATTTGAAATCCAGCTGACAGGAGCTACTGGTGGAGCAGTCCTGGGGTTCCACCTCGTGAGCCAAGTCACCATTGCGGAAAGTGACTCTCCCCAGGGCATGGTCCGATTTCTCAACGAAAGCCAAATTATTCTTCCCAACCCTGATGCACCCACAACAGTGTCCCTGGTGTTGGAAAGAACTGGGCAGTTGGTGGAGGCACAGGTGGGTCTTGGCTGTCAAAAACTGAAAATTTTCCTGTGATTAGGTCAAAAAGCTCCTGAATTTTGCTTTGAGAGCTTTCTTAGCAACTGATTTCTAATAGGATAGTTATGGCTTTTTATTAAACATGAATTGCATATAGTTGCAGTATAACAGAAAAGGTTGTTACTCCTTTTTATTATGGTACCGTGTACATTGTTCTGAATTACCTCCTAATCACACCAAAATTATGGTTAGCTTCATGCACTTAATTTAATTCATGAAATTGCTTACTATGAGTTTTCTAGACTATTTTTAACTATTCTTAACTATTTCTAGACTATACAGACCACTTATAAAGTGAAGGTATAAATGTGAGACATGGAAGGCCTTTCACAGTCTTGTCAAACGACTGGAAAATTTGCATTAAAAACCATGAGCTCCTCTTCTCTACATATAAAAATTGCCTCGGTCTTGGATGTTTTCTAGAAGTCATTGGAGAAAAGTGGAAAACAATTAGATGACTGAAATAATATTTATAAAAGGCTGAATATGTGGGAATTGCTGGAAATATTATAGCTTTTAATGAGGCTGAAGAGATACAAAGGATTCATAATTTCCTTCATAATCTGAAGGATTAAAAACTTTTGTGATAGAAAATATTTGTCATTTTCAAACTTGATATCACACCTCAAAGGAAAATGGTTTTGATCATGAGTACTCATCTGTATTTTGCAAAGCAAATCATAGAAGAAAAATAGACACTGGCCTATATGATTCCTGCATGCTGAAGAAATCTCAATTTCTTTTCTATTACTAACATCTAGAATTTAATAAACTGGAATTGTGACTAACACCTCAAAATTTCCATTTGTAAATCGTTGTGTATACTTTTCCAAAGGCTTCTATATTTTACCCCGTAGAATTAATTATGTCTATTTTGTATGCTGTATTAGCAGCAAAGATTTAAACATAGCTAAGTACTTTTGGTACTCTGTCATTTCTTCCCTTGGGATGCTATTACAATATATCACCCCTCTAAATCTGAAACTGATGTCTTCCACAGATTAACTGGGACATTTTAGGACCCAATTCAGAAGAGATTTTGTCTCCCCTGAATAGTGACATTGGTGACCCTGTGAATGGATCATTCTATTTTGAAGAAGGAGAAGGAGGTCTGAGAACAATTAATCTACAAATCTATCCTCATGAAGAAGTTGAAGTTCAGGAAACCTTCATTATTCGACTGAGCCTTGTAAAAGGTGAAACAGAAATAGATCCTAAGGCAAACAGCATTAGACTGATAGTAAGTCATTATTACTTCTCTTCCTTCAGATATTTCTGTTGATATTGGTATTTATCCTGCAAAACTTTTAAAAATGAATCACAGTGATTACATAGTCATTTTGCTTTTTTGACGTTTGTATTATTGTGGTATATTGTGTTCAATTCTGAAAGAAAAAGGGCAGAGAATCTATCAGTAGAAACTGGTATAAAAGCCCTGAGCTGGCTCTCTTATTCGCAGTTTTCTATAGCTCTGTTTGGAGAGGTCATGGGTTAAGCCCACATTTCTATATGTCAATATATTTGTCATCTGTTGTGGTATAAATTCAGATGGAAATTAAACCCCAGTCAACTGCTTCACTTTTGAATGTAGGCAGAGGGATTTACCAAAGATAAATTAGTGTTCTAGGGATACGGCAACTAAGGAAATATTTATAAGGCTGCTAAAAGAACCCCTCAAAAAATCCTTCCTAGAAATTGTATTTTTCTTTTATTATCTAGTCTCTCAAGTGTTGATAGAATTACTGCTTCTTTCTGCAGTCGCCTCAGGAACTCAGGTCACCCCAAATTCTTGTTGCAGCTGGTGGTTCATGCAGATGGACATGGATGAGCTCTCTTTCCCATAGTGCTGAGTTTAAAAACTGATAGTGTTAGAAGAATTTCTGTATACAGGCTCAAGGTGCTTAAACATTTCCTGCTTTAGTATCAAAATATTCAGATACAGCATTTGAAATAAAACTGGTTTTTTCTTCCTTGGACAGGGGAACTGAAAACTGAAAAGGGGACATTTAAAATTTTCTTTCTTTAGAACTGACAGATATGTGCCCCTATAGCATCTAGCAGTGAAAATCTCAGTGGTTTGAACAAGAATGCAACTCACACTACATTTCTAATTTTTTTAATGTTTGTTTACCTTTTTCAGATAGAGAAGTTTGGTGATCCCAATGGAATTGTACAGTTTGCTCCTGAATCTTTAATTGAGAGTAACTATGTAGAACCTTCAGGAGATGAGGGGCCACAAAGTATTACGCTGTTTGTCAAACGAATTCAAGGCATTCTGGGAAACATAACGGTATTCTCACTCTTTTCCTAATAAACAGTACAATCTGAAATCATCCACAGTGTCAGTGTACAGAATAATATCTTATTCTGTGCCTTTCAATTTCTTGTTTCTCAAATTAATTTTTTTAGATGTTGCCTTTTAGACTGAATTTAAGAAGGGCTTAGCCCTAGTATTTGTGGTTTGGAGAGTACAATTCAGTCTTCCCTGGCTAGGGGAAATAAAAGAAAAACAATCCTGCTGTGCTGCTCTCACTTTCTTCCTTTCCCCATTTGCTTTTGATAGGAGAACAGAAGAGACTATACTTTCGTAGTGAGATTTCTTTGAGATCATCACAATTTACTTTTTTAAGACAGATTCAGACCTTTTTAACCATCATGAACATTGTTTTTTACCTAAAACTTTTTAGAAGTCAGTGTTTTAACAGGTATTCATTTAGCTTAAAATAAACTGATCAATTAATGGAAGCATCTGCTGTGTTTAATGAGAGTTCTTCATTCCTTTCTGATATGAGGAATATTGGAAACAGGAAAAACAGCAAGGATATTTAGGTGTAAAAATAGAAATACTTTTGAAAAATGTTCATAGATTGCATATAGTTTTACATAAATCTTCTGAATCTAGACAAAGGAAATCTTTATATTCATAGTACTGTTAGTGGAATAACATATTCTTTTGTAAGATAATCTGTGTGCTTCTTCCTATGCATACCTAAACCAATTTTTATTTTACCCATTTAAAAATATCCTGTTCCATATCCTGTCTATTCTGCATTATGAATATGCAAGTTTCTGACGTTGCAGGTCATTTTTCTTTCTTTTCTGTTTTTCATTTCCTATATTCATTTCAGGTTTACTGGGAAATATGTAGTGAATCTGACATCACAGGTGACTTTCTTGAGACAGAGGGATCTGTTGTCATTGCTGACCAGCAGAGTACAGCTGAGATAATTATCTACCTGTTACCTGATGATGTTCCAGAATTGGATGAAAACTATGAGGTGCATCTGGTTTCAGTGGAAGGTGGAGCAGATTTAGACCATGAGAAAGGCATTTCAAAGATCACAGTGTTTGCAAATGATGATCCTTTTGGAGTGTTTGCGCTGTACTCTGATCAGCAGTCAGTATTGGTAGAAAAAACCCTGGATCGATATGTTCAGATAAATGTAACTCGGCATGCTGGGACATTTGGAGAAGTGATGGTTGAGTTCCGCATCATATCCCTTCATGAAGAAGCACTAATTGCACCCGAGAATGAGGTGGGATTCCTCACAATAGAGGATGGTGCCAGCTTTGGAGTAAAAAGAGTGCCAATGAGCAACCAGGTGCGTACTACTCTTTTGGCTCCTGTAGTATCTATTGTTTCCATTTGTTTTATCACAATACCAATAAGATACGAAACTCTCACTAGTATCCACTGTAAAGAAGCAGAAAAGAGTTTTGGTGTTATGGCTTTCCTATTTATGTAGTAGAACTGGGTTTGAAAATCATATTTTCTGGTAATAATTGCAAAATCACTGTTATGCATGTGTTCAAATATTTAATGTTTCCTTATGTCATTGTTTGGTGTTATTATAAGTTCAATGTATTATTATTATATGTATGCAAATATTTTCTCAGGTTTTCCTTTTGGATTGTAAATAGTGATCTGTCATTTGTGACTCGTGAAGCAGAAGATAAATGTACCTGCAGTCGTCTGTGTTTCCTGTTTGTCATTATTATCACAGACTTACATCCACATTTACATGCTCTTACAACCATCTCAGATATTGTCAATCCTAGGGATTAAAATCAAGCTAAGGCCCACTGTGTTAGACACAACTTTTTAAAATGGTGATAGTTGCTTTACATACTCACATTCCAGCAAGCTGCTGGCATATTACTTTCACAATATTGATAGATTAACTGTAGTTCTTTTGAGAAACATAATCAGAAAAATGCTTGTCTTGAAAATGCTGCTTTTTTGTATGTAAGCAGAACAATCTGCAAATTGTTTTGTTAACTATGTAAGATGTTGAATATCATGTTTTTAGTGGAATTAAATTTCTACCTTTTAAATTAAATTCTCTCTCCCAAAGGCATTTATTTTACTTGGCTGGAATTTGACTCTGGAACTGACTAATGTAAGCCTGGTTACGGGAAGTGCCAAGGATGTGCCTAAAATATTAGGAATGGCAAAGTCTGCTGTGCTGCTTATTCCTAAGGAAGCTGCCAATTCACAGGTCAGTAACATTCCTACAGTTGCAGTGTTACATTCCTACTGCAGAATAAAGATACACTTCATTACAGAAGATACATGCTATAAGAACTCAGTAAAGTTTTCATTGTAATCAATATGACTGAAAACATTTTTCCAGTTATTACTTGCACCGTATGTTATTCTTTCCTCTAATACAAATTCTTATAGCAATGTTTTGATGCAGTTGGAAAAGGCCTCTTCATCTATAAAATGTAAGTAGTGTAAATATTTACATGAAATGGAAGTTCTAAGACTTAAAGGAAAATAACTAAATCTGGACAACATAATTCCTGTAAGTTCAGCAACCCCAAAGCTGGTAAGAGCATGTATGCAGTATTATGTGCAAGAAGAGATGGAGCTTAATGCTGGGTATTAATGCAGATGTCAGTAAATTTGGTAATAATTCAGTGATAAATTTTCCTTTTGTCTATTTTGTAGGAGAGTGAGAAAAGATAATTTGCCTATTTTGATGTGGTATATGTCCTATTGTTCCCTTTTTTAAAGTCAGACAAAGGCAAGAGCGTGCTGAGGTTTTAACTCTGCATGGAGCATTGTTCTGGCTTTTAATTTGCAATAAAACTTAATTCAGATAGTCTTTCTGTATACACTGTTTACAGAAAGTTATATACTATATACTACCGTATATCCATTTATCAATGCTTTTAGGGTATGCAAATTATCTTCACTCCTATTTGCTGCTCAGAGAAAAAGGAAAGTAGATCACAGTAGCAAGAATAATTTTGTGAACTATGTCATGTGGCAACAACTTACTTTTCACTGCATACACAATTAATAACTTATTTTAGACCTATGTGTGTATATGTATATGCATGTATATATATATATAGAGAGAGAGAGAGTAGCACAGTTATTACCTGTGAGCATTGAGGGCAGGCTTGATTTATTTTTCTTCTAAACTACAGACACAGAATGCTATAGTCACTGTTTTAAGTACTGAAATACTTATTCCTTTACCCTGAAATCTAATTGCCAGAAATATAAAATTTAAAAGTATTATTAAATAGCGGTGAAGGAAATATACACATCTGCATGTACATAGATACATGCACATACATTTGTGTATATGCATGCATCCTTATTGTAAGTCGCCCATTTTACAAAATGTAATATGCTTTCACATATGTTATTGTCCATTTTTTTTCCATTTTCTGATGAAATCTGCTATGTTTCCACAGGTTGGCTTTGAATCTGTGATATTACGACTTACAAACATTGTAGCAGGGACAGGTCATGCTGTCATAACCAGAAGAGGAATTTATGGCTCTGTAATAGTTAGCTGGATTTCAGGATGCCCACCAGACCTAGTCACTGACTCTGTTAAGCTAGGCAATATTACTCCTTCATTTGGTGAGTAGTTGCCACAACTCTGTACGGCTACGAGGACAGCAGCTATGACTGTTGCATAAGTGATGATACCACCTTTTAGTTGTTTGTACCTCCACATGTTTCTTCTACTAATGAAGAGTCATTAGAATGAAATTGTATGATCCAATTTTTATCTAAAAAGGGATATATTTATTTTACAAGCAAAAAACCCCCCTAATCTTCATAGACACAATGTTATGCCCCTACAAGGCAGCTTTATACAGGAAAGACCCTTATGAAGATTTCTTCACCCTCAATGGAGTGGAATTGTGACTAAAGTCCCTTTCTCAGTGTACTCCCAGGTAAAAAGAGAATTCCTACTTAGTAGTTTTGACTTTCTCAATCATTCTCCTTTCAGGTGCTGTTGTATTTTCCTCTGGGGAGGAAAGTAAAGTGATTTCATTTCAAGCAAATCCAAGCCTAAATATACCTGAAACATTTGCCATCACTTTAACAGGACTACACACCAATGTGTCTGGTGGGGCTCACCTGAGGTAAGGATTACTTGCACTTTTGAGTTGCACTCAAAAGTTCCAAGAATTATGAGATGTATAGAGGCATATATGTCATACAAATCCATATCAAATTATACGTAGCTAGCAAATTGTAATGCCTTCTTTGATAAATTTGTATGTCTTGTCTCAGGTGGAAACAAATGTCAGTACTGCAGATCTGATCTGACCAGAACTGAAGCTTTTCTTCAATTCCAGTCTGTTTCCTGGCATTGGGATCCAAGGTGCCTAGAATCTGTCTAGAATGATGGAGACAGTTAGGAAAATGAAGAACCAAGATCAACAGTTTTAACCAGGAAGCTGAAGAATGAAATGAACTCTGTCGATTTTCAGTGTCCCTAAAAATCCATATTTAGAAGATCTTAGATAATAAATATTACTTAAAACAAATCAAATTAAATGCTCTAAAAAAGCCTAATTTATATTAAAACCCCTTTTTATTCTTAAAAATTAAAACATTGCATTCAGTGTAGTTTTTCATCTCACTTGTTGTCCGTTCTTCAGAATATTTTCACTCATCCTTATTGAAGATAAAAGTGTATAAAGAAGTGGGCAGAGTGACACTATACGGAGAAGGGTATTGGCTTCACCTTGTTACAATTGGACTGGCAACTCTGAAGGAAGTTAGGAGTGAACCAGATGCCTAAATTCCTTAAACTGACCCTTTCTCCTACTCTTGTCCATCCTATGGACTTGAGTCCTCAGAGCACATGTTTACTGTGCGAGTCAAATACCTCGAGTGTATGAGAGTAGACTTTCCTAGAAAACTTAAGACTGCATCCTGCAAGAGGCAAAGCTCACAGTTACTTTGGAAATGTTTTTGCTTCCTCTGTGGTGTTAGCCAAAACCACTCACTGTAATTGTAGTGCCATTTGGTAGCCTCTGGTGTTGAATAATGAGTCAGTTCTAGAGACAAGGGGACGACACAAGATTTAGCAGTCAGTCTAATATTTTCTAATAAGAAAGGGATATATTTAATATGAACAAAGTAAAGTTTAAATTAATATTGATAACAAGGGTCAGATCTGGGAAAAAGACTTTGAGTAGTACGAGAAGGCAGTATTTCAAAGTCTTACTGTATATTTTAAAATAACTTCCTGTCCTTCTCTAGCTTCCTGGCTAAAACTGTAGACCTGCTAGCAGCTGTCCACAGCTTTCCCTTGTAACAGGAAAAACTGGTAAAAAGCTGGTATTACTCATAAAAACTGGTATTACCCATAGCGACTCTGTTATATTCCTGCATTATGTCCACAATAGGAAGACATACTTTCCTTTGCCTCTCCATTTTCTCAGGAAGAGCATATTTTATTTATAATTTACTCTGTATCCTGTACTGACTTAGGATGCATTAAGCCTGTGGAGGGCTGTTCAATCCAATCATTACAGAAGCATTTTTTAGGGAACCTCTTTATGTCTTGCTTTCTGTGGTTGCTATTTCTTCCCTCTACTGTTACACATTTTTTAATCCACTTTCTTACAGCCATCATTCATTGCTCACTGAAAATTATTCTGCTTGATTGTTTTACTTTTCATTATTCATATTTCCTCTCTCAATGTTGATATTGTTTCTGTTTCAGATCAGGATTTACAACAGCTGAAATTGAGCCAATGGGAATTTTCCAGTTTGATCTTAACTCAAGATCAGTTTCAGTTGAAGAAGATGTCCAGGCAGTCAGACTACATGTCCAAAGGTTGTTTGGTTTTCAAAGTAATCTCACTAAATTGACATATCAGACCATTCCAGGAAGTGCCAAACCACTAGAAGACTTTATACCCATCTACAATGGAGAGCTTATGTTTTTACATTTTCAGACAAGTGCTGTGATAGAAATATCAATAATTGATGATGCTGTGTCTGAAATACAAGAATTTTTTTTTGTAAATTTGACTTCTGTTGAAATTCTGGATGTTCAACCTGTGAACCTTGACTGGAGTCCCCGTTTGAATCCAGCTTTCAGTGTTGCAACAGTTAATATCCTGGCTAATGACGTTCTTCATGGAATACTAAGTTTGGGGCCAGAATTTATATATGTTGAAGAAGATACAAACAACAACACCACCAACACAGCAATTCTTCAAATCCGAAGGACCAAGGGATTTACTGGTGATATTAAAATAACTGTTAAAACTTTTGGGGGAGTGAGTGCACAGAGTGGAGTAGATTTGTATCCTTTTGGAAATGTTTATGGAAAATCAAACTTCACATGGGCAATGGAAGGAGAAGATTTTGAAGAACAGACAGTCTCTCTGACTTTGCTGGATGGAGAAAGTGAAAGCCAGGTGTCCATAAAAATTTTTGATGATGATGAGCCTGAAGGACAGGAAGTGTTTTATGTTTTCCTCTCAAATCCTGAATATGGAGCTCAGATTGTGGAAGGAAAAGATGAACATGGATTTGCTGCTTTTGCAACAGTAATTATTGCAGGTAGTATTATTTCCCCCAGGAAATGATTAAATATATTTGAATTAAATAACAGTAAATAACTATATGTTCTCGTAGCAATTTTCATGCAAATATTAGAATTCTATATGATTATAAGCAGGGTGTTCTATTCCCAAGTCTAATGTTTTCCAGATCAGAGGAAGCACCTGATGCATGAAGCCTACTTAGCACCCCATAGCAGTGTAACTCAAAATACGTCTATAGGTGCTGCTTATCTCTGTCCTTGTCCTCATGAAAGGAGAATGCTGAGCTTAAGTGTAGTGAGATGTGGTAGCATTGCAGGCTTATTTTTCTTTGCCATTTTCTTTGTTCAACCCTGCCTTATGGGACATGAGGTTCCTGTCTCAGTAGATCCATGAATTCCAAAGTCAAAAAATAAGGGGGATGCTTTATGATACAGACCAGTGACTATGAGAAGAGTCACCAATTAACTATGGTATGAAAATGAAAGTTTTCAAGAGGAACCTGTTATGGAACTGCTGGGCTTCCATTTTTTGTTGTCAGTATTGTGCAAATGATCCTTTTTCATAGTACTGTAGTGCTGCATTCAGACTAAAATATTTTGTATTATAACTGTAAATGCTGACCATTTCTTGACAGTTTATGGCACAAAAAGATCACTGCCTTTTTGTTTGGTTTGTTTCTAAAGACCAGATGATTTGTATTTTGACATTTAAGATACTTTGCTTTGTCAGTTCCAGAATGCTTTAAGCTTTTTTTACTTTTTCTTTTGCCTGATTTTTTTCCCTTTTCCTAACTTAGTCTATGAAATATGATTTTGTAAAAGAAATTGCCATGGGGCGCTGGAATACAGGAAGACCTAGTTCCTACTGAGAACATAAGATTACATAAAAGAGGAGAGACAAAAATTTATTAATCCATTATGTAGATAATGCATTATAGCAGCAGAGCTTGATGAAATTTAGCCTGGGTATTTTTTTCTATTGAGTACAGAGAGGCAGTGGCACACAGGTTGCCTGGTGAGGTTGCATGGTCTCTCTCCATCCCTGGAATGTTTTCAAGCCCCAACTAGACAAACCTCTGAGCCATCTGGTCTGGTTTCAGAGCTGATTCAGCTTTGAGAAGGGTATTGGACTAGAGACTTGAGGACCCTTTAGCATGAATTACATTGGCATTCTATCAGCTGTATTTCACATACTTTGTATTTAAGTTAAGCCTTTCACTTTTACAGTGAATGGACTTTGTACAAAAGTATTAAAAACTGCTTCTGTTTTCATTCTTTGCTACTATGTAGTTCATATCTGTAGCGTAGTCATCCTCTGCTTGTGGGGATGGAGGACAGGAATGGGCCTACTTAGTCACCAAGGAAGAGTTTTTCTTTCAGTCACTGTGCTACTGTGAGAAAATTATGTCAGAGCTCCAATTTCCCCTAGCTTATAGACATCTGTCAGGCTTACCAAGTGAATATAAACCAATCTTAACTGCAATATAGGTTAAGTTTTAAAAACAAGTTGGGAATTGGAAATAATTTTAGGCGAACTCCATTTAGGCTAATCAAGAAGCTAAGGCCCAACATCACTGGGAGTTTTGTGTATTTAGGTAGTCTTAAGAAATCAGTGTGGGTATTGAGAACCAAGATTAAGTTGTGCTGCTGGATGAGTGTATGAAACAACCAAGACCACATACGAAAACAGATCATATGAAATACATGTTCCCTTCATGTGCATTTTCTGTTGAATTTACCATGGAAGTAACCAGTTCCTTGGTATGCACATTAACTGCAGAAGTTTGTGTATACAGACAGGTTGGAATTTGAGCTTGTATTGAGCCTCACAGAAGTTTATGAATGTGTTCTACAGTCACACCCTCAGTACACATCCAGAAAGTTGGAACGTGAGACAACACATTAAGCAGAAGAGTCAAAGCATGTACCTACATTTAAGTGTATAGATAAATACCACAGGCTAAATATTTGTGCAAGCACATAAGCAAACACACAGTATCTCTTAATCTTATTATATATATTGACATTTAGTAAGCACTGGGGTGGAAGCAGATTGCCTTTTCAATTACTGGGTGAATCCATCACTACCTGCAAGGAGAAATCCTTTAGAAGCAAGATTTAATGGGGCACTGTAAAGATATTAGTTTCACCTCATTAACACTGGGATTTGTTTTATCTTCCACTGCTGTTTTTCTGAAGTTACTTATATTCTCCTGAGAAAAATATGGTATTTTGCAGCTCACAAGTTCCAGACATGGAATTAAAGATGAAAGAGGAAAGCTGATGTAATAATCTGTGAAAATGAATGGGTTCAATAACATAATGGGTAGGATGAATAAGAAAGTTTAAGTTACATCGTTGGAAGCCCATCTTTATTCCATTACCTACTTTTACAATGCTGCTCACCTTGGCATACGTTGAGGCCCATTTCTGTTCAGACAGAATGTTTTAAGTTTTATGATAAACATAGCTGGAGTGATTCTTTCATAAGGGCATTATAAGCAAGTCTTTTGACATTATTCTGGAGACTACTTCAACATCTAGTCTCTTGAAGTCAAGGGACGCAGAATTCAGTCAGTTTGTTCAATGTTGCTGAAAATACAAGGTTATGTGCAAAAATGGTGCCTGGACTCACATCAGGAAATTACTTTCAAAAATAGTTATTATTCTACTGATTAAAATAAAATTTAGAAATGCTAATATTTGAAGTTCTAGAGTGTGTAAATTAAAAATAGAAATACTAAGAGAATTAAGGTGTCCCCAAATAGTACTTTGCAGCATACTTTTGATACCTGACTGGATTTGTAGCAGTTATGCATTGAAATGATAATTTACTCTCAGAATAACTTTCTTGCTTACTACTTTCATGCACTGTTTCCTACACAGGAAGTGATCTCCACAATGGCATTTTGGGATTCATTCCAGAAGTGCAAAGTGGCCTGGTACTTGATGAAGACTCAGAAAACAGAGAAGTGCTGCTGACTGTCACACGACAGCCAAACAGGTGCAGGCAACAGCTGATTCCAGTGCTCTTCCCGCTCTCTGCAATATGCTCTCTTGAATCACGGGAGCTACTGTTGGAGCAAGAGGTGTTCTTCAAAGAGTTTTAAAATAAGTGTTTGCCTTTCAGCTCCTTTAATAGCTTCACAGATTTTGGCAAAAGGCATTTAAATTGTGAATATAATCAGGTCTGTCACTGTATTGGTATAAAGCCGAAACAGGAAACAACTCAAATGTTTGCCAATTTATACTGTAAGGCAGCAATTGTGAAGGTTTTGCTTAGGTAAAGTATTTGCACTGCTAAAGGTGTAACTCCAGTTCTCATATCTCTGTGTAATGCAAGTAGCTTTGAATACTACAAGGAGCAATCAAGAAGTTATGTAAGTGTCAATATGCTTACGTCTTCACTTTTTTCCTAATACGTATATATGTTATACTTTTATGTGTATGTTAAACAAATATGCTCAACTACTGTAAATTCCTTAAACTTACAGGAAAGACAAATTCTACCCGGCCTTCCAGGCCAATGGTTACTATAGTATTGACGAAAGTACTTGAGCACATCCCTGTTTTCCAAACACCTGTGTCTCTTATTCAGATAATTGCATGTTATCTGAAACAATAATTGAGAAGAATCTGGGTTCCCATATTTGCTTTATTTTCTTCTTCTATTACTTTTTTTAATAATCAAAATATATTTTAGAGGAAGAAATTTAAATAAAGAGAGCTTTTTTTTTACCATTGTAAAGTCATTGATTACCTAATGATAAGTTTTGGATAATAACATAAAATGTACATTTGTGTCTGTGGTTTATGTTTCCTGAATCAGTTGTGCTCTCCTTTCGGTGCATGCATACACTTCTGTTTTGCTTATAGGGCTTTTGAAGATGTGACGATCTTCTGGCGTGTGACCTTTAATAAAACAGCTGTTGTCCTTCTGAAGGATGGCGTGAACTTGGAGAATGAACTTGTATCTGTGCTGGGAGCCACGACATGTGTGGCAGGTCAAACAATGTGCAACATCTCCGTTGAAATAAAACCTGATCATGTAAGTAATTTTTGCTCATTTTTGTACAGCATTGAATTGCAACTTATCAAAATGAAAAAACTCTTCTGATCCTGAGAAACTGATGCTTAGTTTGAAAATAGTAACTTTACATCTGCTCAGTTTCCCTGCAACATGTTTATTTGTAGGCTTGTACTGTCTCCATTGTGACTGGTAAAAATTTGGAAGGAGATAAATATTTAGTTTGAAGAGTAAATTACAGATCTCAGATTTTTATATAACAATAAGAAAAAAAGAATGGATTTATTTCAATGAAATGTTTGTTCATATACTCTTATCCTTCATACAGTAAGTTTTTCATCTATCAAAGCACTTCTTAAGGTGGTTTATGGAAAACATACTCTATAAGTAATATCTCATTCCACAAAAAAGTCTTTGATTCTAACTTGTGTGTAATTTTATATGCCTAAATCTAGCACAGTAATCTGTGAAAACTCATAAAACGGCATAAGAATCTATGAGTGTCTTAAAATCTATTGCTGTTCATATCCACTTTGTGAGTAGTGAAGTTCAATTTAGGAGCCATCATCCACTAAATTGCATTTGTCAGTTGGGTGTGCCTAAGTCTAAGAGCCTTATGAGACCCTGCTGGCACTCAAAAATGCAGCCGTGATTTTATTAACACAAAGCACAGTATTCAGTCATTTTTATTGAAAAGACGAGGGAAAAAAATAGTGTGAATACCTAGTGGTTAGAGTAATCCCTTAAGAAAGAAGGGATTAATGTTTGCCATTCTTTCAAAGTTGGAGAGTTTTAAACTTTCTGAGAAATTATCATAGCGCCCAGGCTAGTGGCAAAGCTAAGGTCTGGGCAGTGGAAAAGGATTAGATGAGAAGGTTTCCATGCTTTTTTCTGACTCAGTTCCAGAAAATATTGCAAGATGCTGTGTGTGGGAAATAGGGATTTCCCATTAGGAAATAGGATGCATTCTCTTAGTTCAGAAAGAGGACCGTTTCCCTTTTCCATCTTCAGATGTTATCTTTACATTACGGAGCCAATGAATACATGTATAGGGCACAGGCTACCTTGCTGAGTAAACTGGGATTTTGAACTTCTTTAGGCCAAAGAAGTGATGTCCATATTTAATGACAGCAGTGCGGAAGCTGCAGTGACATGTAGTTCTGCCCCATGAAGCACATACCTGTGCCATTCCAGCAAGTGCTAATGGAAGGCTAAAGCTCCCCATTCATTCCAGTAAAATTATGCCTGTAATTAGTCAAGAACATTTAATTTAGAGAACTATTTACAATTTAATTGAAAATATATGCTATTTGTCCCTCCAAATATTTCCTAATTCTTCTTCCAGTTCTTCTTTCATAGGTTAGCTTATAAATTAGTAGTAAATATATTAAAAAATGATGACATAATAAATATATTAAGTACTTTACATTTTTGTAGGATACATTCTAGCTTTTGTACGTTTCACTTAGTCAAATGCACTGATTTATTAGCTAAAATCCTAGAATTAAAGTAGGATTTCCAAAAATTCAGAGCTGAAACAAAAGGCTTTTTTAATGTACTGGATTGACCCTGGTTGGATGCCAGGCATCCACCAAAACTTTTCTCTCACTACCCTCTGCAGCTGGACAGGGGAGAGAAATTATAAAGAAGAGTTCATGAGTTGAAATAAGGACTGGAAGAGATCACTCATCAAATACCATCACAGGCAAAACAGGCTCAAATTAGAGACATTAACTGAATTTGTTACTCACAAAATCAGAGCAGGATAATGAGAAGTAAACTAAAATCTTAAAATACCTTCTGACCTCCTCTCCCTCCTTCCAGCTCTACCTCCTCCCCTCCAGCAGCAGAGGGAGTTGGGAAATGGGGGTTATGTTCATTTCATCGAAAGTTGTTCTTGCTGCTGCTCAGGGAGAGGAGTCTTTCCCCTGCTTCACCATGGGGAGCCCCCAGTGAGAAACTTCTTCAGCATGAGTCCATCCCATGGGCATCAGTTCTCCAGGAACTGCTGCAGTGTGGTCATCCTTCCATAGGATGCCGTCCTTCACGGGCAGGCTGCTCTAGTGTGGATCCCACGGAGTCTCAAGTCCTATCAGGAAACCTGCTTCAGTCAGGGCTTCTCTTTCCGTGGGTCTGCAGGTCCCTGCCAGGAGACTGCAGAAGTGTGGGCCACCCATGGGATCACAGCCTCCTCTCAGGCAGCTACCTGCTCTGGTATGGGCTCCTCCATGGGCTGCAGGAGCATCTCTGCATTCCCAGGGTTCTCAATAGTCTGCAGGGGCACAGCTGCTTCACCATGGGCTGCACCATGGGCTGCAGAGGAATCTTGGCTCTGGTGCCTGAAGCACTTCTCCACTGACCTTGGTGTCTGCAGAGTTGTTTCTCTCACATGTTCTCACCCTGCTCTTCTCTGGCTGCAGTTTAATCTGCATAATAAGGGGTTTTTTACTTCTTAAATATGTTGTCACTGAAGTGTTACCGCCATTTCTGATGGGTTCATCCATGGCCAGTGGCAGGAGCTGTCTGGCATTGCCTCTGCCAGACGGGGGGCAAACTTCTGGCAGCTTCTCACAGAAACCACCCCTGTAGCCCCACCATGACCAAAAGCTGACCATACAAACCCAAGAAAATAGTACCAAAAAAAAATTGTCTTCAATGATCACCTTTTTTTATAATGCTATTTTCTTGTAAAGAACTACGTTTTTTTTTTTTTTTTTTCAAATTTGCTACTTGACACGTGCATGCAGTAGGTATAAATAACATCTTTCCCATGATTTCTGGAATCTTAGTAATCAGATGTCTATTTTTAAACATTTTACAAAATCAAAAATGAAGCAGAATTTCTCATTGTAAAATTCACTTTGCTACCTTATTTTCAGTAAGGAAACAAAGTTTCATAGCTTGTATTTTTGGAGTGACATATTTCTCTATATGTGAAACATCACAAAAGTCTATCAAATAGTATTCTCTAAGATCTGGGATTTTCAATAAATTCAGTTGAGTGTACAAATCTACTGAGAGTTTCTTGTAAAAACACGCATCAACATATTAGCATTTAAACCCTAAGGTTGTATGTAAAGTGTTTATCAGAACTTTATCTAAGTTCAATACTTGAATGCTGGCAAGTTAATTAATTGAAGTTTCACAACTGCATACTTAAATCTTTTCAGCTTTTTCCATAAGTGAGTAGGTAGGTACATGCCTTTTTGTAAGGTAAAAAGAAAATGGAAGAGTGAATTTTTCATAAATTGTACATCTGTGTAAATCCATAACCTGGAATATGGCACCCTTGGAGAGTTTACTGTCATGTATGTCAAATTTACAACCACAATGTCTGTACTATTTACATAGCTACTTTAATGCAATAAGTTCCACGTGAAAATCTGGGATTTAATTATTGTGCCTGACAGATTTGTGCCCATTGCAGTATTGTTTTTAGGATATAATTTATTGTACTTCTTGCATATTTCAGGAAGCATGCTTGTAGCAAGTGTTATTGAAATGATCCATTGTGCATACAAACCAATATATTAACATTTTTTTAAAGCTGAAGGTTATTAGTAGGTCTTTAATGATATGAAAATCATCCCTCATTTACAGGTACCAGAATTTGAAACTTATATTTTTGTTGAGCTGTATGCTGTAAGCACAGGAGCTGCTTTGAACAACAGTGCCAGATTTGCTTTTATAACAGTCCTGGAAAGTGATTCTCCTCATGGTTTAGTATATTTTGCTGTGGGATCTCGATTTGCTGTGGCTTATAAGAAGACAGCTTTAATCAGTCTGCAGGTTCTTAGAGATTCTAGTACATCAGTAACCACAATGGTTAGCTACAGCATGCAGGTAAGACTTATTATAATTTAATTTATTTTTATATCTTTTTCTAACATTTAGAAAAGCAGACTTCCAGGTCTTCAGGGAGATGGTCAGTGGATTTCCCTGGGAGACTGCCCTCAGGGACAAGGGAGTGGAACAGAGCTGACAGATCTCTAAGAAAGTCTTCCACAGAACACAGGAGCTAGCAATCCCCAAGAGGAAGAAATCAGGCAATGAAGGCAGGAGACTGGCATGGCTGAGTCAGAAACTGCTGGTCAGACTAAAGAGAAAGAAGCAAATGCACAGGCAGTTGAAGCAAGGACAGGTGAGCTGGGAAGAGAATAGAGATGGAGTGCAAATGTGTAAGGAAGGTCAGGATGAAGCTGGAAGTGAACCTGGCAACGGACACAAAAAATAACAGGAAAGGCTTCTAGAGTTGTGTTAACCAGAAAGGGAAGGTCAAAGAAGGTGTTTCCCCCCGATAAACAATTCTGGAAAATTGGTAACAAATAAGCAAAAGCCTGATGTACTCAACACCTTTTTTACCACAGTCTTCACTGGCAACATTTTTTCCTACACCTCTTAAGTGGATAGACAGCAGGATGGGGGAGCAAAGAACCCCCCACTGTAAGGGAAAATCACATTCATGACCACCTGAGGAACCTGACTGTAGACAAGTCTATGGGATCCAAAGAGACATATCCCAGAGTCCTGAGGGAACTGGCTGATGCAGTTGCCGAGACACTCTCCCTTGTTATTTGAAAAGTCTTGGCAGTCAGATGAAGTCCCTGGTGACTGGAAAAGGGGAATTACTATATGTATCTTAAAAAGGGAAGGCTAGAAAGGAGAACCCTGGGAACTACCAACCTGTCAGCCTCACTTCTGTGCCTGGGAAGATGATGGAACAGATCTTCTAGGAGCTCTGCTAAGGCACATGGAGGACAGGGAGGAGATTTGAGACAACCAGCACAGCTTCACCAAGGGCAAGTCCTGCCTGACCAACCAAGGGGCTTCTATGATGGGGTGATTACATCAGCGTACAAGGGAAGGGCTGCAGATGTCATTGGTCTTGACTTCTGTGAAGCCTTTGACACAGTCCCCCACAACATCCTTCCCTCTGAATTGGAGAGAGATAGATTTGATGAGTGGACTTTAGACAGATAAGAAAGTGGTTCGATGGTCACATCCAGAGGGTCTTGGTCAATGGCTGAGAATCCTGATGGACATCAGTGACAAGTGGTGACCTTCAGGGGTCTGTATTGGGACCAGTGTTTTTTAATGTCTTCACAAATGATATAGGCAAAGGGATAAAATACACCTTCAGCAAATTTGCAGATGACACCAAGCTGAGGGATGCAGTTGACACTCCTGAAGGGTGGGACGCCATCCAGACGCACCTGCACAGGCTTGAGAAGTGGCCCCATGAAATCTTATGAAGTTTAACAAAATGAAATGCGAAGTCCTGCCCCTGGCTCCGAGCAAACCCCAGTACAGGCTGGAGATGAACAGATGGAGAGCAGCCCTGCCCAGAAGGACTTGGGGGTGCTGTGGGTGAGAGCTGGACATGAGCCAGCCATGGGCACTGCCAGTCCAGAAAGACAAGTGTGTCCTGGGCTGCATCCAAAGCCCCATGGGCAGCAGGGGAAGGAGGGGATTCTGCACCTCTGTGCTGCTCTGGTGAGATCCCACCTGCAGAGCTGCCTCCAGCGCTGGGATCCCAGCACAGGAAGGACATGGAGCTGTTGGAGCGAGTCCAGAGGAGGCCACTCAGTTGATCAGAGGGATGGAGTTCCTCTGCTATGAGGAAATGCTGAGAGAATTGGCATTGTTCAGCCAGGAGAAGAGGCAGCTTTGGGTTGACCCAGTTGCAGCCTTCCACTACCTAAAGGGAGCCTACGAGAAAGTTGGAGAGGGACTTTTTGCAAGGGCATGTCCTTTTTGCAAGGACAAGACAAGAAGGAGTGGCTTAAAACTGAGAGAGAGTAGGTTTAGATTAGGTATTAGGAGGAAATTCTTTACTATGAGGGTGGTGAGGCACTGGCAAGAGAAGACTGTGGATGCCTCATCCCTGGAGGTGTTCAAAGCCAGGTTTGATGGAACTCTGAGCCACTGGTCTGGTGAAAGTTGTCCCTGTCCACTGCAGGGGATTTGGAACCACATGGTCTTTTAGATCCTTTTCAGCATAAGCCATTTGTAGAATCATAGATTTTATGATCAATTTTATAATTAAATAATTGGTCATTTTGGTAATTCTTTAAAGTAAATATGTCTGTACTTAACTTTCTTTTCAGGAAATAGTCAAACATTAGCTTTGGTTTTCCATTAGTAAAAGGCATTTTTCTCATTGCATTGTCAAGAATGGGGTTTTTTAGCAGTATGTTCCAGTGGTCTCAAAGAATATGGTCAGCAAGGCATCTAATGTTTTTTTTTAATTTGTTCTAAGGGTCTTGAGGGCCTCCAATTTTGGAGGCTTTTTCATCTGAAATTATGTTTTAATCCTAATGGATATGTATACAACAACTAGACACCAGGACACTTGTTGCGTTAGGGCACAAATTTATTAATGCCAGAACACACTTCGGAAAAAAGAGAGAAATTTCATCAAATTTTATCCAATATTCTTGTAGTACTAAACAAGAAAAATCGTTCTTCTGATTAAAAATAGCATGTGGTAAAATAATTTTTATCACTCCCATTCATTTTGACATGTTTACATCTGTAGCATGAGACTCTTCTAAATGTTGACACTTTTCTCTCTTAAATGCATACCTCACTCATTATTATTGTAACTGATGAAGTTTCCCCTTTAGCAGAGCTGCAAAAACATGATTCTTTCACTTCTTTAGTGTCTGTGAATCCAACAGCAGGGCACAGGCTACAAAAGAGATTCTTCCAAGTTTGCCATCACGTTGGAATAATACTTGGCCTGATCTACTTTGAATATGTGTGATTTTATGCCTAAAATCATTATTTTGGGGGTGGGTTGTTATATACTTACCCTTTATAATAAAATGTTCTTCATTCTGTTGTTATATTGAATGCATATCTGTTTAAGGACCTAGGTTTGCATGGTGTTTCCATGCATTTATTATTTACCAGTTGGCCAGTGTTTCAGTCAGATTGTGTGCTAACAAATTTTCACATTTATTCCACCTAAGAATTCTATATTATTTAGACTATGATTTAGCTGGTAAAAGGAAAAGAAATTGCTATTGCCCAGTGTATATTTAAGCTAAAAGACAGGGGGCAGTCCCTTATAAATTATAATTTTTATAACCAACCTTCTTTGGACATTTTTAGCTTTTAAGGGTACATGGCCAAGTAGTAAAGTTTTGGTATTTTTAGTAGCTTTAAAACAAGAGGCCACAGCAGACAGGAAGGCAGTAACTGGGAACTTACGTCTATTTCATCCCTACAAAGTTTTCTTAGACATTGTTCTTGTCATTAGTGCTTTTATTGCTACTTTTTTCTGTTTCCTAGTTCTCAGTGGGAAGGGATGAACAAAAGGAAACTTCTCCCAGGTTTTCACAGGTGATGTGATCATGTCTAGAGCAATTTAGAACAGTTACACACTGCATTGATTTACCAGGTTCTCCAGTGAACTCCAAAAATGTCTAATTTATTCCATAAATAAACTCTACTAATCAAAGCTAAATATTTTCAAAAGGGCTCTAGTATTTCACAAATAAAAATCCTGATTTTATTCAGTAGGAGACCTTTACTTTGGAGTTAGTATACAAGCCGCACTTATTAAATGGATAAATACTTTTGAAATATCATACAGTTGAATAATAGTTCAGAAAGTTAGTTTCCACATAAGGAAAGTTTATTTTGTTACCAGATATAATGTCAAGGTTATAGCAACTGACAGAAAGGGCAAGACTTTGAAGAATGAAACAGTAACTACAAACCTCATGGAAGGTAAAAACAGTGTTCCTTCACAAAGAAATGAGGCCATATAACATTCCTAGATAAATTCATCTGTCTGCCTTTCATGTGGATTCTATAGTGTTTGCTTTGTGTTTGTACTAAATGGATTATTCATCTTTTAAGGCTTATTATGGGACAGAATATGTCATGAATTGATATTAGTTTGGACACAGATTTCCAAAACTTTTGCTTTGCTTTTATTTAGTTTTCTATATATATGTAATGCTTTTCTCTACCCTAAAGCGAGGGACTTTGTGCTGCAGTCATACTCTTACATCAACCCTTCTGGAATTTACACATCTGCTAATATTTCTGTAGTATTTTTCAGACAGAAAGATTTTGTGGGTGTTGCTCTGGAAAAGAAAGAGTGGGACCCTATTTACTATTGACAACACATGTAATTCTTCCCCTGGGTTTGATGGATTACTAAGTCAGGGAGATAATTCATTTAATGTAATTGTTTCATCACTCGTAACTACTTTGTGGAAGAGGGCTTCATTTTTCACATTTCCTCTTTACCCATTTGAAGTGTGTTCTACAGCAGGTGGTTTTGAACAATTATGTCTGTCATAATGCTACCTAAAACTCTTTCGGTTTGTTTTAAGGAGCTACAAAGACCTGAACCTATTGGACGGACTTTCATATCTCCAGCTGTGGCAGGACAAGATTTTGCCAGAACTGAAGGTTTATTGACTTTTGAACATGGACAGAGAAATGCGTTCTTGTATGTGACTCTGACTCCAAAGACAGGATCTTTAAACCCATTTCCAAAACGTTTCCAGGTTGTACTTTCTAATCCCACAGGTGGTGCCAGGGTAGATGATGTGTACGGTATCTCTAATATTACCATTGTCTCAGATTTGGACTCCTTGCCAGTTTGGGGACTGATTGATCAACTGCATCAGCCACTGGATGACACCATTTTACACAGAATTCTTCAGAATCTGAATGTCAAAGTGGCTACAGAAACTACAGAAGAGCAGCTTACTGCTGTGGTACATATAATAGATAAGGTAAAGACTTCTTTCTTAAATGGCAATTACCAATGGCATTAATTAGAGTATAATAACAAAGCAAGGTATACATATGCATGTATGTATGTATGTATGTATGTATGTATGTATGCATGTATGTATGTATGTATGTATGCATGCATGTATGTATGTATGTATGTGTGTATGTATGTATGTTTATATTTCAAGGCAGATCATATCCAGAGAACTGATGCAGAAGCACAGACTGCAAAAGTAAAAGTAGAAATTGTGAATTCCCACAATCAAGGGAGGAATTTGTCTGCCAATAGTTAGGATGGTGGCAAGAACCCAGAAATCAAATAGATTGAAATGAGCAACCAGTATTAATTTTGCATACGTACCTGTAGCTCTAGATTCTCTACTATGCAAAATTTTCCCTTTGGTGCCATAGTTTCATAAAACTTATTATGGTTTCTTGACTCTTAGGCTACATCTTTGTTGCTTTTAGGCATGGCACAGCACCTACTCATATCTTTACAGCAGACTGTAGTGAGCACACAAGCAAATTCTAGCAGGGCCAGCTGGAGTCTTCTGTGTAGTCTTAACTAAGCACCAGCCTTTTTCCTGCAGTGGCTTTGGGAATTGGATTGTCAGGGTAGCTGAGTGCTTAAGCGTTGAACTAAGTTATATTAAAATTATAGACTAGTTTTATGGTGTTCTGTCTCTTCTGGACTCGTGGAATAATGCACAGAAGCTAGAAAATTGCTAAATACCTAGATACAAAGCATTGTAACAATATCCATACATTTTTGATTGTTGCCACACAGAAAACAGAGAAAATAATGTAAAAAAATCTCAGAAGTCAGCAGTTTTTGATTTGTGAAAGAATGAAATATGCCACATCCTTTCTTCAATAATCAAATCCTCTAGTAAGCGTATCTTTATGTAGTTTTGACAGACTGTGTCTTATGGCTTGGGAGAAGTGATCTGGAGTTGGGAAAAATATTCTGGACTCTCAGAATGAACACTGGAAACACAATGAAGATATCACTAAACCATTGAACATGAGGAAATGTTACAAGCATATTCCTTTGTGTAAAAGTTGTTTGATTTCTTCTCTTGCTAGGTTACAGGTGTAGGTGAAAAGCTGTTACTCACTGGTAAAAGTAGAAGTCTTTTCTATGAGATACTCTGTGCTCTGGCTAGCCCAAAACGTGAGGACACACAAGGATATAGCCTGCTTGCTGAGGTGACTGAGAAGTTTGCTTTTTCTCTGTTGACTGGGATAAAGTGTGGATCACCAGGAGAAAGGTTAGCAAGTTTGAATTCGTAATATGTTTTGGAAATACATGACAATTTACCAATGCAGAAAATGTAAACTACATTTTCAGAAAACAGACTTGTCTGCCATCCAGTATGTGACCCATATGTGAATGTGTTACTCTGTCAGGATCTTATAAAACACTGTGTCATAGTGCCAATATATAATGTTTTGTTAGATTGTGTGTCACACATAACTGGTACATTGGTATGGAGTAGATGTGGGAATGTGAGTCAGGAGATCTGGTATGTATTAACTCACCTTTAGTTCAAATATTCCCTGGAAAAGTATTCACTGTTCTTGCTAAGAAAAGAATATGTAATTGTATGATGCAGAGCTGTGTTCTAAGCCTTAGATAAAAGTTAGCAACCCAAAATTTGTACTGACATTTTGTAATTTATATGTGTTTGGTTTTGCTTACTTGAACATTGTTTTAAAATTTTTAAAGCTACACATAGTTTTAAATTGCTACTTCTGTCTCCAAGGGCATAATACCATTGTCAAGCAAATGGAAAGGGGAAATAGGTGACTGAAGAAAGCGATGATTCTCTTTTATGAGACAGATGGTTTTAAACAGTGTCTCCCACTGAGGATCTGTTAAACAACTGGTGGTTCAATGTATGTTCAGTATTTAGAACTTAAAGTTCTTTATTCCAAGTTTTTTGCATTGTCTGTTGGGAAAAAAAAAAAAAGCAAGATCATCCATTTTAATGCCTCTCCTTTTTTTATAGACTCAGCTCTACATCAAGTTATAAAGGTGACTGTTTTGAAAACCTAGTTTACCATGGATGGGTTTTAGTTGCAGGTCATAAGTAGCAAATCCCAGAGGGCAAGTGGCGAAACTGAAATACGTAACAGTTCAGCCCTCTTTTTTTTTTCCACAGAAACTGAAACAGTCTGCCACTTAAACATCATGTCTAAAAATTATGAATCAATAAAGTACTAAGAAATCACAAATATCTTTTAGAGTCATTATGTGATTAATAGTGAAACTTTGTTCCATTTACGAGCACTGTTGCTTTTCCATTTCCACAGAGGCAAAAATATCCTTGACAGCTGCCCATACATTGCAATAATGGCTCACAACTGGTTTCCTCAACAAATCAATGGACACAGATTTAATGGAAAAGATGGGGATTCTATTAAAGTACCTGAACATTTACTAGAAGTCTCTATAGTATTATCACCTCCTCAAGAAGAGAACTGTGAATCTGTACAGTTCACAGAATACAGCAGTCAACAGTGGTTCCTTACTAGAGACAAAGAACTTGCCCTGAGGAACAAGGTTTGATGAAAATGCAATTTGTTTTTTCAAGAATTTATTTTAATCTAAATATTGCTCAAAAGATCATAAATGTATTTAAAATAATGTGAACATTTTAATGGTTGTCTCTGGCTAAAATGAGCACTATGTTGAATCTTAATATTAACTTTATCTTTACATTGTACATATTGTTTCAGGTTTTTTCAATGAGCTTGAAGGGTTGGAGTTCACACCCTTTGAAAGATAACAATGAAGTAATTTATCGCATTTATGCTAAAGGAAGTCGGATTGTTCCACGGAAATCTCTATGTCTCCTCTGGAATCAAGCTGCTGAAAGGTTATTTTATCATTGTGTTTAATTTTCCGGTTTCTACCATGAATCCATGCATTTGTGTAAAATGTGATAATTCCAGTTAAATAATTTGGAGGTATAAAACTGATCCATTTCCTGTCTTTTTTTCCTTAATTTTTCAGGCCATTTTACCAATACATAAAACTTTCCTTATAATAAAATGAGTAGTTATGCTAGCTCAGATATTTCTTAGACTTGTGCCCTTGGCTTTATTCATCAAAGTACCATTTGGATTACATAATTATACATTAGGTTTCAGTGATGGGCCGTATACCCCAGAAGTGCATCAATGAATATTAGAAATGAGAAAATTATGTTCTGTATCCTGTTGAAGTCTAGTTGGTTTACATTCAGCCCACTGGATGATATCAGTCTTATTGATATAAACTGTTTCTCTTCAGGAGGATATTCACCAGAATTTACCTGTATGCTCTCCTTTTGTCTATACACAGGATATCACCTGTTATATCCTTTATCCTTTTTCAAAACCATTGGGGCACTACTGAAAAGAAATTCAAAACAAAACATGAATTTCAGTTTCAAACCAACAAATAGCAGTATAAAATGTTCTCCATACCACAGTAATGTACTGAGCAAAGTTAAGTAATAAAGTATTTGAAAAGTCATACAGACCTAGAAATCTAGCAGAAATTTTAAAAACATGGCCACAAAAATTCTCTAGTGGAAAAAAAAAAAAGTTAATGTTTACAAAGATGTTTTTAAAATGTAAAAAAAGCTATAAACCATATTTTAATCTCATGTAAATGTGCTATTCTGAGCACTGCACATGAAAGATTACAGAAAACACCTATGCAATAGTTTAGGGAACTTGGTATTTCAGGAATACAACAAAAATTTTCAAGCCTGGTTACCATGTGAATTACACAAGTCCATTTCCAACTGTGTGAAACTTGTTTTGCAGCTGGCTGTCTGATAGCAGGTTCTGCAAAGTGGTTGATGACACATCGGATTATGTGGAATGCTCCTGTTCTCATATGTCCATTTATGCAGTTTATGCCCAAACAGATAACTTGTCTTCGTACAATGAGGCTTTTTTCTCTTCTGGATTCATCTGCATTTCAGGTCAGTTAATTTAAGACAGTTTCCTCAGTAATAAAACTGATGACCAGTAAAACTGATTAACTATGAACATTTTTGGTACCTGATGACAATCTTTTTATTTAGTGGAATACTGAAGGAATATTAACTAACTTCATGTTACTAAAGGCTCCATCTTGTCTGGTATTCGCACACTGACAAATTTTGCCACTGGAACAAAGGTAAAGCAGAAATATCACAGAATCAACAAGGTTGGAAAAGAATTCTGAGATCATCCTAACACTACCTTGCCAACTAGACCATGGCACTAAGTCCCACATCTAGTCTTTTCCTTAACACCTCCAGGGACCTTGACTCCACCGCCTCTCTGGGCAGCCCATTCCAATCCCTGCTGGCTCATCTTTTGGCACATAGGGGCAGCCTGCTCCTGTGCCTTCAAGATTTCTTTTTTGTCCCACCTTCCAGGACCCCTTTGTTTTTGAGGACTTCACCCCTGACTCTGGCTTACCACCCTTGGGCTCATCTCTGGGGAGCCTGATTTCATCCCCTTCCCCCTTCAAACTTAATTTAATGCCCTCTCAATCAGCCTTGTAATTCATGGGCTAGAATCCTTTTGCCCTTTTTACATAGATGGAGTCTATCTGACCCAAGCAGGCCTGGTGCTGCAGAAATTGCTCCATGGTACAAAACTAAAAATTCCGCTGATGGCACCAGCCCTTAAGCCGTTCATTGATAACGTGGGCTCTCCTGTTCCTTTTATCATTCATCTCTGCTTCTAAAGGAACTGAGCAGAGCATCACTTGCATTCTTGTCCCATCAATGAATCAATCCAGAGCCCTGAAGTTGTTTTCAATGACCCTGGTACCCTTCTTGTCAGCCTCATCACAGCCAACCTGGACAACCAGCAGTGGGTAACAATCAGAGGGCTGAATTAGTTCAGGGAGTCTCCTGGTGATAACCCATATCTGGGCCCCAGGGAGGGAGCAGACTTCCCTGCAGGATGGGTCTGGTTGACGTAGAAGGACTCACTCCCCCTCAGAAGGGAGTCACCTACTACAACTGCCCTTCTTTCCTTCTTAATACCTGAGATTGTGATCCGTCTGCAGACAAAGTGCAGCTGGAAGACTCTCCAGATGGATTTTTTTCTTTAGTGTCATCTGCCTGACCCTCTGGACCCAGGGCATCATCCCCATTCTATAAGGGCACCTGGGCAGGTGATGGGGCTCGGGAGGGAATTTTATTGCCACCCCGAGTAGGTATCCATTTCCATTCCCTCCTATCTACTAGGGCGCCTCCTTCTTACCCCTGATGGTAAGTGGGATGGGGTTCCTCTGACTCCTCCTGAGCTTCTCTCAGGGTTGCAAGGCTGTGACTCCACTAGTCTACTTCTCTTTCACTCTCCCTAATACTCCTTAGCCTTTCCACTTCTTCCTTAAGCTCTGCCACCAGCCAGAGCAGATCATTCACCTGTTCACACTGCACACAGGTGTCTTTTGCCTACCCTCTGCTACTGCCACCAGGCTGAGACACTCCCTGCAGCCAGTGGCCTGGACAGCTGTGTCCTTCTTGGGGGGGGTCAGTCTGGGTTAGCACACTCTTGCTGGCAGCAGCAGCAATGGCTTTTGACCATTTGAAAACCATTGCTGGACCTATTCAAGTTGGGGAAAAAAACCTGAAAAAAACAATCAAAACACACCCATCTAGCACACAACCAGCCACCAGGAGCCAGGAGGGCAGCTGCAACCCTTGTCTGCACGGTGCTGTGAAAACTGGTGTGCGAATTGCTGTGCCACACCCTCACTGCCCTGCCATACCTGTTTGCCTGGTCCTGGTTACCAGGCTCCCTAGAGCCATTTAAATTTCTGGCAAATGGTCCTGGCACGCCCCTTGCTTGCCTGTTTGGCTGTTTCCTTGAGATGTTTTATTGAAAAGAGATATATGTCATTCATTTGGGGGAAGAAACTTAAAAATCCTAAATTCATCTGTGTTTCTAGCAGCAGCACAGTTATTCTGTGTCAAATTTCTTCAATGATTTTAGCTGGAATTTACTCTCAGAAGTGATAACGCAGGGGAGATAGATTCTCTTATGCTCTGCTGCCTAACTGCTGTCCAACATCTTGGGAGAAGTCCAAGAGTTTAACCTATAGGGATCATGACTCTTCATCAGCAGCCTCAACAGCTTTAGTCCAAAAATGCCAGGCAGGAAGCAGGGCATCTAAGTTCTAAACTCAACTTGGCTTCTGAAGGAGCCTTTCAGATTGCAGCTGATTTATCACTATGTTGCAGCAATCGCAAATTAAAGTAAATTTTTCTTAGAGCCATAGAATTATTTAGGTTGGAAATGACCTTTTGCATTGATAAGCACTAACAGTAACGGCTTTACAAAGAAACACAGTAAAGGGGATTCTTAGCTAACTTTAGCCTCCTTGAATACAACTGTGGGTGTGCTCCTGAGGTTTGCGACTTCCATACTAAATCATCACTATATGAATAACAAAAATTGTACAAGCATCTAAATCACTTATTTATCCCTTTTCAGCAAAGTGCCTAAGAGATAAAATCTAGGTGCCTTAATTTTTTTTAAACCTTGGCCAAAGAAAGAAAACAAAGAACCCCTCTATTTTTCACCTACTCCACACAAAATGATGGTTATATTTAACAATAATAAAAGAAGATTTTAGGACATAAAAATAAACCAATTTTAAAATATAATTACTATATTACAGGGAAAAAAAGTAAGTTGATGAAACAAAATGCCATAGAATGCAAAATGCTATAGAAACTGAAGAAAAAAATTCATGCAGAAGCTAAGAAAAACATTTTTCTGAATTGGAATCTATAAAGATACAGATCATTGTTCAGCACTAGTTATTTACTGTAGTCTTATATCATAGGAATGTGTTTTAAAAATAAAAATAGTTTAGCTTGGTTAAGGGTTTACTTTGAACTTGACGCAAATGCTTTCCAATGCCTTTCAGCTTCTTTGGATGATTGAAGATATTTTCTTACGTGATGATATAGATTACTAGATTTAAATTAATCTTGTAAGTAAAAAATTGCTCTTTTTAAAGAGTAATAAGGATATTATTAATTTCTCTTGACATTTCCACCTAGGTATGAATAATATTAAAAGAGAAAAAAAGAGAACATGTAGATAGTTTTATAAATATTGCTAAGTATTTTTTGAAAGATTTAGAAATAATAACTTTTAACAATTATTTATTTCATTCACCTCTTAGACAAATAGTGGTAGCTAAACAAATAGTCAGTTTCAAGAGAGGATAAAATACCTGCCTTAATTATCTAAATTCCTGCCCTGACTAGGGTGTGAAAGTGTACAATTAACTACAATTATCTCTGAGATTTAGCAATGTTTTCCTTGTTGGTTTAACTGTCCTAGAGTCCTTTTTTCCAGGAACTACTTACTGGTAGGAAAGGAGTCTTCTCCATTTTTGCTCTGTTCATGTTTACAATTAATTAATGAAATGAAAAATGGTGTCATTCTTTCTCTCTACTGCTATAACAGATTTCTGTGCTCAACAGATGAAATGGGAGATTGGCATTTAGAAGGTTACAGTTATCTACTAACAGTGCTACCCAACAGGAGGGGTTTTTTCATCGAATTATTTCTAAAAGCATTTTTTGGATGCAGTAATATGAACACTGAACAGTTTCCTTTGCTTTATCTGTAACTGTTATGACAATCATCAGTATCATGCAGAAAATGACACCAAAACCACACTTTTCAAAAATTTCTTGTTTACATTACAAAATTATTTTAGCTCCCAAGCCTATGGGAAAGTTAAATACATGTTAGTGTCTGAGTAATAAACTCATGAGTGATCCCAGTGTGAACCAAAGTGAACATACTCTCTCTGTAAGGTTTGTCTGGTTGTTTTTTGTAACATGATTTGCACCTTCGAGTAATATCTGCTGGATGTATAGCACAGTTCATAAGCCTAAGCTTCAATTTTCCTTCTTTTTTTTTTCTTTTTCCATTGTCATTTCTGTGTAGGTTTCACTTTGGCTATCATCTCCCACCTTTTCTGCACCAGGTCTGCCATGTTTGCAGCTAAACTTCTCACTCATATGATGGTTGCTTGTTTGGGTACTCAGGTAAGAAAAAAGGCTGAAATCCCAAAATGTAGAGTAAGTACATGTTTACTTTCCTTTTCTTCCCTGTCATGTCTGTGTCTGAACAGATCTTCTTCAGTGTAAGCATTTTTGGAAAATTTAAAGTCTCAGCATATGATACGTAAAATTAATCAAATATTCATATCCTGTATTGGGAATTCAATTCAAATTATACACTGAGTATATTGGATGAAAATGGATGGATGATACAGCAATGTGAGAAGATAGTCCTGTGTGTGGGATGCTGTGCTGAATTATGCCTTCTAAAGGATTTTGAAAGTTATCTTCTGTTTGGGCCCACAGACTTTTCTGTCTGGGAGCTGTTTTTTTTTTTTTTTTGTCTAAATACATGGCATTTTAACTTTTATATGTAATTCTGATTGGTGAAGAATAATTCTTGGGAACAGTTCCACTGGTGTGTAAGTGTAATAATTTTGTTTAATTGCAGAAATATGATTTGTATGGTTCTAAGTTATTTTGTTATTCATCCTCAATCCTTGAAATATGTGGCTCTCCTGATCTGTTTTTCTTTTGCCATGGAATGATTTTGAAAGTTTAGAACAAAATTTTTGAAAGAGAATTTTAGCAGAGCTACTGCTTAGCTAGTGAGCTAGTTTGGAAAGGAAGTAAAGACAGTTTGGCAGCAGCTGTCAAAGAAAATAAAGTGGCTTTAAGGCAGAGTGAAGAGGGAGTGTTTGGCAAGGGAGAACTGAACTACTGTGCTAGCTGTTTTGAACAGTTGAAAGAAAACCTTTTTATGGTTACTTGTGTTGTGATATGTTGGCCTATTGTGAACAAGCTTGATTAGCTTGCCAAAATTTAACAGAAAACTCTATGTAGATGATGTATGTACAGCTGAACCCACATACAAGCATTTGGTCTCTATACATATAATTAGAAATTTACAATGTAATTGAAAATATTGTGTGTTTACTAATGACTCTTTATGAGAAGAGCTATTTAAGACTGTTTTAACTGAGAAGTTACTACAGCACTTAATAATTAATAGTTTAAATACAAGGAAAATGTTAGTATTTTCCATTTCTATCTACTAATCTTTAGTCAATACTAGACACTGTATTTGTAATTATTAGCTCTCAAGCCACTCTAGGGAATGAAGGAAGCCGTTGTTTCTCTGTGTGTTTATATTTTTACCAGAAAAAGATAAAACTGGGAAGCTTTTTATGGTAGCTCCCTTTTTATACATACGTAAATAGTTAGTTTTCATCTAATATCTGCACTGGGTGTTTATTAGGTTTGTTGGTTTGGGGTTCTTCTTGAATTGCTACCAGTGCACTAGTCACTCATATCTGTAGATGGCAGTCAAACCTTTTCAGCACATTGCTCAGAAAGTTGCTGTTTCAAGGCTATGCATGGTTTGTGGTTGTTCACAGTAGTTCATTTCTTTGTCAGTGATGGGGAATGGTGATTCACAGCATTCAACCTTCATTTCATTCTTGGTGTGTCCAGACCTGCCAGCATTAATGGAGTACTTGTAGAGCATTCAAGAGTGGATGTTTGACCATGTGTTTGGTGAAACTCATTGGAAAGGCTAGATATTTGTAAAGTGGGTTTTATTCATTTCAAACATAAGTTCATGCAACAATACCCTAAATGCATGAAGGAAAAAATTGCTGGGCTGAGATTTTCAGTTTTGGAGTAAATTTAGGTGAATTTCTGAGTATACAAAAAATTAAAGTAAAATGAAAACATGCTTCACAGTGTCTCAATACTGTCATACTAGTCAATAAAATTCTTTTTTTTCAGAACTATAAACCAAGATTGCAATCTTAATATGAACCATTGTTATGGCTAGCATGCTTTGCCTGGGAATTCCCAGGCAGAATGCATGAATATGCACTTTATACATGGCTTGGTTTTGTATACTCAGCTTGGTGCATCTTGTCCACATTAAATTTCAGGGGCTATTTCCACAGTAGAAGCTGATTATTACAAACGACATGAATGTATGCTGTATTCTCTGTTTAGACTTTTTGTAAGTGCACTGCTGAGCTGCTTTGCATATATGCAGTAGCCACTTCTGTGGAATATTTGAACATTCACAGGCTTCTTACCACAATTATTGTGTACAAATGCCTTTCCATTCTCATGGCCAGCAATGAAAAATTAAAGTCTAGTGGTCAACTAGGAAAAAAAAAGGCATGGGGAAACTGTGTCATCCTGTTTTTGTCAAACAAGAAATTAATGTTTTCTAATTTATCCAGTCCTCAAGCATCTTATGCACAACTATGATGCACTTAGCATCATCACCCATCACTGCAATGACTACCAAACCGTCAAACCAAGTTGATCCTACCACTGACTTTGATAGAAATACATGATGAAGAGTTATATTTACTCTATATTTACTATGTTTAAGTATTTGAAAATTGTGTGTTATTCAACCTGAGCTGAAATACAAACATACATGTCAGTTATGTTTTTCGAGAAGCAATAGTGCATACCATCTATTTTTTAAAAAAATCATTAAACATTTATTTAAAAATTATAAGCTGCAGCCTTGTTAGAATTGATGCTTTATTATTTGGACTTACTCAGACTTTGACAGTTCTGCCAGAATATAAATTTTAAAGATGTGATGAAAACTCCAATAGGTAATGAAGGATGTGAAGGAATGAATGATCATAGAGCCTGTAGCTTCTGCTATGCTATAAAAGTGAAACCTCTAAAACACTTAAACAGTGAAATGTTGCTTCTGCTGTACTGTTTTTAATATTAACTCTTACAAAACAAGGAAATTCTTATTTTCACCCATACATAATCAAAGCTCAAAAGAAATTGGCTTATATACTTGGGTAGGGGGAGCTTGCAAAGCATGTTCCAAAATGAGATATGTAGAGTGACTCTCTGTACCATCCACCACAGGGGCAGCTTATTCCAGTGAGTGACTGAATGCCTGCCTCTCTCCTGGTAGTGAAGTTTTCGTTTTAATTCAGTCTTCCCTAATGGTAAGCCTGAGCTTTTTAGTCAGCTGCTGGGAAATACCAGTTAAAGGACTCTTTCTGAGGAAGCTGGTACAGAGCTTTGCTAAACTCTAGCTTTGCTAAAGGAACAACAAATATTTTTATGTATTACTTTAAAGTTAGAGCCCAGTTTCCCAAAGTGAGGGAATTTGCTTCACTGTCTTTGAGGAAAGCTAAGCCTGAGATTTCCTTGCTCTTGAATTCTTTGCTGTAACCTGACAGCAACATATAGTGCTGATGAGATACCATCAATGCTTACTCATACGATTTGAAAGGACACAGAGAAAACAGAAAAAACTGTGCACAGTGTTCCAGAATTTGTATGCATTTTAGAAATTTGTCTCCATGCTAGTATGTTTCATCCTGTTACTTTGTGATGTGAAATATTTCAGTAAGAAGAATTATGAGTGATGTATAGTCTTCTTCTACCCTTGATGTCAGTGTTCCTGTCTTTGGGATAATAGCCTAACATTTCTCATTTATAGAAGGAAAGATTTTACAGAAGTTGCTAAGAGTGAAAAGTGAAAAAGATTTCCACTTCTGTTGGAGGAGTATTGGAATGCACAGCTAGCTGAGACACTTACTGGGTATGTCAGAAGGGACAGGTGTGTCAGTAAGAATGTTCATGTGGGTAAGCTGCTTTCACCAGTTCCCTATGTAGGATTTGTATGATCACTGTAAATAAATTTTAGTTACATTATAACAGTCATACTGTTCCATGGCTTATGATGTATGTTCCCTGGTCCTATGGAAAACACGTTTCCATATAATACAACAGGTAGTGACTCTTGGATTCTCACCTGTTTTTCTTTATTACCATTGCAAGAATTAGGACCAAACCCTTTTCTCCCAGTGACTATCTTACTAGGTTTCAAACTGAATTATTTAATTATTTATTAGCTGTTTTCAGTAATTCTCACCAAGTCAGAGTACAGTTCACACAGCTTCTTTCAGAAGCAGTTTCAATCTAATCATAAGTAGAACTATTTGGGAATTGGATTTAAATAAAAGACAATTTCAGAGTCGACTAACTTAAATTGAATGCTTTTATAGCAAATGATCAATGAGGCTTTTTGGGCTAATCTCTGTTACTCTGAGTTTCTATTTTTGGGTCTGCACTATTAAGGAAGGATCAGTCAAACATGGAGCTAATCAGAGATTTTTAGTAGAAAAGTTTATATCAAAATTTATATCAAGATTTCAATGACTTTATAATCTGTACTGATCATACATATATGCAGACATTTTAAAGATAGATAGATGATACATAGATAGATAGACAGACAGATAGACAGATAGATAGATAAATAGATATCAGGTATCCTCAGGTGTTCAATGAGATGCATGAGGTCCTTCAAAATCTGAGAGTCAAGAAATCCTTACCTCGAGAAGAGAGATATCCAATCATCAGAATATATATTATACACAGTTAAAGAGTGAGGATGGATTGCTACCATAAAACAACTGCAGTTCATTACCTGATCATCTGGATTTCATGTGAGGAGCTGGGAAGAATAGTCTACTCATAGAACTCCTTATTGCAGAATGTTTCCCTTTTCTCCAGCAGCGGGAGTCAATTTGCCTGTGAAGCTCCATCAGGTGCCAAGTTGCTGCGGCTCCAGGAGATACGATATGAGCTTGATGCTGTCTGTGAATACTTTGAGCTAAAGCTCAGGCAAAAGTAAAAGGCTCTGGAGATGCTCTAAGCATTTCTCTTTATGGTCTCAGTCTAGGGAGTGTGGAGATGTAGAAACAGCTGAAAAACCTCTATCCCATGAAGACAGGGCATTAGGAGTGCTCTAGTAGTCATGGCCAGATGAATGAGTGTAAGAAATAAATCTGGAATACCCAATTTAAACTTTATGTTATTTGTTTTCATCAGCAAACACAGGATTTTGGTCTTTCACTGATAATCTATCCCTGAAAATACCCATGTATTTACTTCTGCTACTCACAGGAATTTTACTTCTACCACCCTTGTTCACTTTTCTCATGTTGAGCCCCACGTAGTGTTAGTGCACATGCTGTTAGTTTTTTATAGATTATCTCCTAGGGTTTGCCAAAACACAGATATATGAGCAATGCTATAACATATGTTGGAATGCTGCTACATTACCTCACACCTCCTGTCCTCATTGCAAACAGTCAAATGTTCTGTTTATTACTTTAAAGTATAAGAATATGAGATTTCTATCAGCTAATGCCTTCCAGCTCTTTTTTATTATACTCTATTTTTTCCCAACATCACAAGCAGTTGGGGACCACACACAGAGAGGAACGGATAGAAACATTGCCAGGTTGCCTATTCACTGTTCTTCTTTGAGTCTTACTGTGAAGCATGTTATACTGCTGCCTCTCTCTGTTTCATGCTTCATTGTAATTTTTCAACTTTGTCCCATTTTCTGCCTCCTTTCTTCATCTGCCTTTGTTCTGTCCTCTCATGTGTGTCATTCTGCTTTAATAAAAAAAGTAGTTATCTATTACTTCTCCTAATTAACAAATCTCATGTTGCTCATTTCCCTGCTGCAGGTTTTCCTGAACTCCACCTAGATGGAGAGGACTGCAGCAGTTGCTGTTACCCATAAATTCAGGTCCTAGCAACAGCTGTGCTATGTTTATCTGAAGTTTCCAAAGCATTATTAATTTAGCTTATCTTTTGGAGGAAAAGATCTATAGGGTTTGATGAACAATAGCACTTCAATAGTTTTCCTTTACAGCTAATTAAAATCATACTAATGATTGAATCTTTAGGTTCTGTTCTTTCTCCACCACTGTCACTTTGCTTGCTTCTAAATGCAAGAAAGTTTTAAAGGGGTCTTGACTTAATTGGATTATACATTAATGTATACATTAAACCAGAACCTGACCTTACCAGATTCACATGGCAAGTTTAGTTTTAAGTGTACTGGGGTTCTGCTTGCTTTTGAAAATAACTAAATAAGATGTTCATAAATACCAGCTTACTAATGACTGTGGTTAACTATGATTAAATGCCAGTATAATTTTTGATAGTTTAATCAGTAGGCAATAGTTGAATTTTGTATGCCGGTAGATTTGATTTTGTTCATATGGTCATTTTTCCCTGTTGGTATTGAAAGTGCCTTTTAAAATGGCATTATAGAGATTTATATGAATTAAACAAACACAACAGACTTTTAAATTTTTATTTTATCCCAGGTAGGTCATGTCAATCATTTTAAAATATAATTTGAAAGAAAGACACTAATACTAATGTGGATTTGATTAGATTCTGAAAAATGACCATGAAAACCATAAATGCTGGGAATGGCAGTGAATAATCAGTGAAATAATTTTTAAAAAGTTTGGGGTGCATATTAGTCAGAGGGAGAAACCAGGAGCACATAAGTTATATATTCATATGCCAAAAATAAAATAAACTGATTGTGTTCAGTTATGAAAAAAGGCTTAGAAAACCATGATGGTTGGTCATAGAATATGCTGTATTACCATATTTCCATTTCAAGAAAATGAGGGAACCAGGAAACTTTTTTTGGGCAAAGACAGATGAATCCATAGAAATCAATTAAGCACAAGGCATGTGCATCAATAGAAATTAACTTGTTTGGCTGAAACATTTGCTGGGAATAATAGGATTTTATGTGGGTCACAGAGACCAGTGAGGGGAGAAAATGTACAGGAGATAATTAACTACATTGTTTTATTTCCCAGCTGAAATGGAATAGGAATCTTCCCTTAGTCAATAATTGTAGATCTGCTGGCAAGAGGTAGCTTGGAAAGTACAGGAATTCAAAGTCTAAAGATTGTCTGTCTGTGAGTAAACAAACAGAATTCAATCAAATGAACACAACATGTAGCATCTCATTTACCCAGGGATACAAAATGTGTGCTTCACTCAAAGGATTAATACTCAGATGAAAATTGTTAGCCCTTTCCCCCTCTCTCCCCAGTACGTATCCCTGGTCCTTGCACTGTCCAAAGACTTGCATTTTATTGTGTCCTGCCATAGTTTTGGACAGATACTGCTCTGATCTGCAGTGTGGTAGAGAGCTGCGTTTTCCAGGCAGTCCAAGCACAGGTCTTCCATTATTGTGTAGAAGCAGGTGAGAAGTAGGGAGATACAAACATTTTCACTTAATACAAGGTTAATAAAAAGTTAAGTGGCACTTCTTTATAGCTTTTAGGCTTTTTGTGCTCTACAGCATCCAGGTTCAAAATCAGGAAAACTCAGCCTTGAAGCTAAGTTAGAAGCTAATTTCTGGTTTTGAGACAAAAAAAAAAAAAAAACCCGAACAAGAAACTAAACCAAACAAACAAACAAAAAAAACCAAACCAAAACAAACAAAGCAAAAAACCCAAACCCAAACCAAAAAACCCCAAAACAAACAATAAAAACCAAAACCACCCCAAAAAGTCCCAAAAAACCAACCCCCCCCCCAAAACCAAAAAACAAACCACCAAACAAAAAAACCCACAAAACCAAAAGGCACCCAAAATATTCTCAAACTGCAGTAACTGACTGGGGGCTTGCTTTGTGATAGGTGACTTTTTATTTCTTTTTAGTGTGTTCCCACAGTGAGAACAAAGTTGGGAAGAAAGGTATCAAGTGGGCATACAGTTTAAATACATCCCATGAAGATGCATGAGTTCCCTAAATCTAATATACAAAAATGGTTTTGTTGTCCCACCAGCTCTTTCATAGGTGTACATGACTCAGCACAACATAAATGAGAGGCAGATAGAGAAATACATAACTGAAAAGTATAGCTACAGACCTGTCTGTTCTATGTCAATTCATACTTAAAACTGGCTCATAGTTACTGGTGTTTGTTACTTCTGAAGTATTTTTGAAATACTGCAAATTGTGCTTGAGTATAGTCTGATCAAGATACAGCAGTATACTTAGAGACAACTGGAGGCAGTTACATGAACATTCTCCATCCCATATAAAAGACAGAGCTCCATAACAAAATCTCTCCTCATGTTTAATCATGCTCTTCAGTTGTCACAGATCCTTACAGCCACTTACCTTTGAGCAGAGTTTTGGGTAGATAGGTGGTTAATGTGTTCCTAAACCCTCATATGAACATTTGCCAGGTGTCCTGTCCTTGAAATGGGACAGGTTAAAGCAATATCCATATCTTAATCTTTATATTTTGTATAAAAATGTACCTTGTCTTTTACTTTATACAGAGTGATATTTGGCATTAATATGTTGCAGCTCATTACTAACTTCTAGCTGAGATCAGATGTGATGGCAAGTAATCATGTCAGGATAATTAGTTTGAGCATCTCAGCTTCCCACCTTTGAAATACAGAAGCTTTCAGGATATATTTGATAGTAAATGCTATATATTGGTAAAATATGTTGTGTTAACATCAGACTATTTCCTGAGAACCTTGTAAATGTGGATTGACTGGAAAAGTAACAGAATAGAAGCAAAGAAGGAAGTTGGATGAAAAGGTATTCACCATGTGATTAGTCAATCTAAAGCATTAGCTGTTCAGCCACCTTCTGTGTTATAAAATCCTTTACATTAATGATCAAAAGGTCACACTTACTCTAAGTTTGTGAAATGTTTCTCTCTAATGTATTCTTGGTTGCATTTTTTTATTAGTTTTAAATGGAGCTAACTTTGACACTTTTAGCATTTAGACTGTGTTCTGTCTTTACTCTGTGCCTGTATGCTCAAGACAGCAAAAGGATAAAATCAAAAGTTAACTTGCTCTTAATTGCACTAACAGATTATTCCTGACATAGGAAGCAAATGTAAGGCTATACTGATTTTGTCTTTAGAAGTATGAGTGGAAAACTGGTCTTTTTATTACAAGTACAAATAAGAAGTCACTCCTTAGAAATCCAGTAATAGCTGCAGACTGAGCCTGTGTCTGAGCTTGGCTGGCTCTGGCTGGAAGGACTGGGAATGTCCCACCAAAATCTCATTTTCTTGTTGCCTGGAAGATTTTCCTTCAGAATTATAATGAACTTTTACTAAGTTCAGTCTAGTTTAGACATCCAGAAAGTATGCATTTCAGAATAATAAAATGTGATGAGATATCTCTGAAGAGAGCTGTTCACAGCTTTTTGTTCTAAAATCCTGCTTCAGTGTGTGACACGCATCCACACACACAGAGCTGGTAGCTTTCACACAATGGTAGCTTTCACAATATTTGCTAAAGCTTTAGATCTTTCAGGTTTAATTTTTTTATCTTCCTAGTTAGATCACTCACTTTTGGAGGAAAAAAAATAGGGTATCAGTTTTCCAACATAACCTTTCTGCCCAAATACATGTATCACCCTTTCCTCCAGCTTTCACAAGTGTCTTTATTAAGCATCACCCCAGGAAAAATAATGTTCAAAAGCTTTCTTTGTCTGAAATCCTGAGATGCACAGGTGTTATTAGTGAGTTTGATAAATGTCATATTCCAGGAGTCAAGTCTGTTTATCAAAGGAAAAATTAGCACTTTATTTTTCTAACCTCTTAAATTACTGACATGTTATCTTCAAAATGTTACAATATTCTACAGGATTCTGCTAACATTAAGCTCTGTATAACACAACAGTTTTTCCCTTTGCAAAGTTGCTGCCTAATTAGTTAATATAGCTTTACAAAACTGGTAACTTTTTTAAAGTAAAACCAAATAAATGAGTATTATTTTTCACTAGTTTATATCCCACTTAGTTCATAGTTGTATATGGGTTGCTCACTTGCAGCTTTATTAGTTTATAAAGTGTTGCACTATTTCTAATGCTTACACTATACTAGACATTTTAAATAGAAATTTGAAGAAAAGAACTGACCTGAGGGACTTCTAGTATAAAGAATCCCCTTTGTCTTTTGCTCCAGCAGATTACTTTCCTGCCTGAACTTTCTACTGAACATTGTATCATACTACCCTTTCAAAATATTCAAACTTATTCTGGGTTGTTGATTGAGATATAGCCCCAGCATATGACTCCAGGTTTGGAGGTCGTCACTTGCCATCAGTGACAAAAATACAAGTGTTGTAACTTCACTTGGTTTATTTAATAATCCTGAATCATTTAATCTGGAATCACCCATAAGAAGTTGTAGGGATGATCTCCTAACTCCTAGGTAGGTCTGTTGCTTAGCAAATCTGGTATGTCACACAACCATAGTCAAACACTGCGAAGACACCAGCCTATAAAAAACAAATGCTTTAAAGTCTTCATTTGTACTGTCCTAATTTTGAGCTGCTATACAGACAAAGAATTGAAAGACTTGTAGCTGTAGTAGATAGGTTTCAAACAAGATCCAATATTATGCTTTCAAAACATCTAATGAATTTACTGAATCTATTTAAGAGGAGAGAAACACAGTTTTTAAATGGTATTGAAGTTCTGTGGAGTAAAATAAATGGATATAGTCCTTGTAATTTAATTTTCAGCATTTTTAGTCTGAACCAAATAGAGCTGGGATGTTATCTAAACTCAGTCTTGTCTTTCTGCTTCCTGATATTCTATCATGCCCACTTGTCAAGACTTTCAACTATGCATTGTATATTATTTTCTTCAAATGAAAGAAACAAATTTGTGAGGTTAATAATATGTTCTTCTTTGATAACTACCAGGTAATGTGCTTTAAATAATCTAGTAAATTATGAGCTGCCATTTGTTGGCTAATTAAGTGGGTTTTCTTAAGATAGAACAAGATAGATGGATTAATTGTGGTATATTTCCCAAAATAAGTTATTTCCTAAGTCATATTGTTGAACATAATTTTTAATATGGCCAATGCTTGCTAATTAAGGTTTGCAAAACTTTGTGTAGTAACATCCTATGACAGACAGCACTGTTCAGGAAAGTCAAGTGTCACTGATAAATTAGAAATATTAGAAACTGATCTCAGACTGTAAGTTTTCTTTTTTCCCTTCCTATCCTAGCACTACTTCCCTGCACATCAGGTGGAAATCGGGAGACTCAAGTATTTTTCTTGTAATTTGCTTTTAGCCTCAGTTGAGCTGTGTGGTCAGTTCCGCAGCATGATGACCCTCTCTCTGTCACAACCCATCAGACTAATAGCAGTTGCTCCACTCTCAGATGATACAGAATTTCTAAAACTAATTCTAACTTTTTAGCAAGTCAGGAAGTCTGTTAAGAAAACTAAGATTCTGCAGAATCTACTTTCTCATTTGAAAAAGAAAATAAAGCATGTCTTTGTATTCTCACGGTACTGAGGTTTTTTTCTCTCTAAAACCGAAGAAAAAAACATGGTATTTGTTTATTTTAGAGATTCGGGGGTGGGTACTTTGTGTTTCTTTGCTTTTCTTTCAGACTTTTTTGTTGGTATAGGTCATCATAGCACTGAGTGATTGTCAATTCACTTTGGGAATGGGAAAGTGGTAGGGTAAGATTGTCATAAATTTTGGTCTTGTCTTTATGTGTTGTTCATGTTTTCACATTTCTGCGTAAAATCATAAAAGTTGTAACTCCATGTTTCATCAGTGGACCACTTCTCTTTCTGTGCATTTGCATTCTAAAACCAAATCAGTCAGTGAAATTTTCTTCTCTCGTGTGTTTTTTTGGTCCAGTGCCTAGTAATGTTTGAGGTGACTTAAGGAGAACTGTGAACAGAGAGTGACTTTGACCCAAATACAGCTGCTGAGTAGGAATGCATCAGGGTAGAAATTAACTGGTCATTAATAGCCAAATCACAGAACAGAATAAAAGAATAATTAGGATGAGAGGAACTCTAGAGATCATGTAGTCTGACTCCTTGCTCAATGCTCCCCATTCAAATGAGAGAATAGAGAGAGAGCTGTGTAGTTTAGACTTCATTCTGATCGGACAAGTATATGCTAGGAAGTGGCTTCTTTCTTGCAATTCTGATGTTCAAATCTGGGTGGATTTGAAATTCAAAATGGGATTTGGAGAGTTTTTTATTGATATGACTCAGATTGTTCCAAGTTAAGAATCAAAAGCTTCCAACTGAAATGGATCAGAATTAAGCAATAGTCTAAATGCTCTAAATAGTTCTAAATAATTCCAACTAGCAGGTATTTTTCAAAATGCTACATATAGTGATTGCATTTGGAGATGTGATTAAAGATAATTCTCATGGTCTATCTGTGCAGATCGTATTGTGGCCTGCTAAATTTTAGAAAACTCTGTTATTTGGTTGATTCCAATGGTTCTAATGAAAGTGTTTCATTGTATGAGTTTTAATTCTGGGTGATAGCTTCACTTTGGTTTCAGAGATATGTGCCTTTAACTTAGGAATTTTATAGAATATAAAATCTTAGAGTTACCAGATACATTAACTTTTAAATATTATTTTCTACACTGTTTGCAAACAATTCAAGTGAAATAACCAAGCCAGACTTTCTCTTACCATGTAATAACATGCGCAGATTAACTACTTGGGTGTATGTGTAATCTGAAATGCTGAAATGTTGTGCTAGAGGTTCTTCTTGCAAAGCAGGTTTGATCAAAGGCAAAAGTACTGCATATCTCTCACAGAATCCTTTAGAAGCCTAATCTCTACCTCCATTTCTAATCTGTTTATCATATGGCCTCTATTGATGTGACCACGTGTTACTCTCAAATTTAACTTTGATTTAGAATATGGATAAAGAGGTTTAATGTCAGGTTAATTCCTGCAAATGACATCCCACATCATGTAAAATGAACATATACTTGATATTTAGGTAGTTCGTTTATATCATGCTTTTTTGAGCCTGTTATAATCAAAATATTTTATTTTATATAGAAAAGTGGGAAAAAGCAGCACAGTGTGGTACAGTGTCTTGGTTTGAAAGACAGGTGTCCTGCTAAGGAAGGTGAGAGCCTCCCTTAGAATGGATAATGTGGCCCCCTTCCCCTCCGAATTACTATAACTTTGGAATCAAGAGCTTTCAGGCAAAGATATGGGAGAAGGAATAACAGTTTTTACACTAAAATTTAGAGCAAGGCAATAATACAGAAACAACAGTTCAGATAGATAAAGTTAGAATACAACCTGTCACCCTGTTAGGGTGGTGCTAGCAGTCCAGTTAACGATGGTGGCTGCAGTCCTGTTGGAGTGATGGATGTAGTCTTGTTGAAGTGGTGATCCTGTAGAAAAATCTCGTCGGTCTCTGGAGGTCCAGCGGTGGCTCTTGAGCTCTTCCCCTCTGGGAATCCAGTGGAAAAGATAGCCTAATGTTCCAGAGTCTCTCTCTTATATGCCAGTGGGAATGTTCAGTTCCTCCCCTTTGTACGGGGCATCTCACTATGGGCTCATGGACTCCTATGAGTCATTCCCAGAGACCTTGATGGCCCATTAGCAGAGATAACCCCTCGGTGGTGTCATCAGGGCTGGGTCATGCTGGACACAAAGAGCACTGCCCCACCTGTATTAACAACTTATGGAGATGGTAATAGAATACATACTTTTGGTTACACCTTCCATGCAACCTAGGACATACAGTAAAAATACTCCTTTTGTTTATTTAAAAAAAGAAAGCGAACAAGTTAAAATACATTATCATATGAAATTAGTAACAGGATGAAGAATAACACCAGAAAAGACTTCTGGTAAATCCAGCTGTGTACAGGAGAACTGAAGCTTTGTATGTGACAGCCAAGTTACACCAGCTATGTGCTGCTGAAGTCTGTAGAGCCACCTTTCTATTCCAATTCCTTGTCAATAATTGCTCACAGGGAATGACGACAACATTTTATGATACAGATCTTTATTATAAACAACTACAAAAAGTTGTCAGTATGTTTGCTAATTAATAAATATGAGTCGAGAACAAAATTTGTTTCCCCATAATTAAGCACTAATTTAGACTATATCCTTCAAGTATGATACTCACAAAATTGTACAGTAAGCTATATTAGCATGAACTTCCTGCTCTGTCTTTTCTGAGAATTTTGATTGGACAGAGATGGAGCTGGATAGGCATGTCTCGGAAGCTTTACCTTTTTTTTTCAGCAGCTCCTCCAGTTGTAAGGGCTCCACAGAAGCTGTCTTCAGTTCTGTGACCCTAACCTCCCCATGCTCCCTTCCTGCAGCAGGAAAGTCTTCTTCACCATCAGAGTAGTCAAGCTAGACTCCTGCTTTGAATCGTTTTGTGAGGGAACCTATCCCTCCTCCTTGTCCACAGTGAGATTATGTTTGCCAAATTAAGTTTAGCTTTTATAAATTGAATTTCTCCTCTTCTGTTCAGTGGTATCTTCATGTTGCTGGTATCAAAACAAAGCAGGACCTAATCAGCTTTTGGAGTGCTAAGGCATACAAACAGAAATGAGCAGTGGTCATAAAGTTGTCCAACAATACCAAATATTTCCTTTTTCATATAAATTCAGAATTTCAGGGGAAATAAAGGTAGCTTCTAAAATTTTATAAGAAAAAATAGATAGTTTTGACTTAGACCTCAAAAGATGGTTTAGGTATCTTGGAGCAGTAATTTAAGTCATATAATAAATTACGGGATAAAACATCAGAACTCTAATTACATATGATAAGAAGTTTCTGTAGTAAAAAGTTTAGTTACTAAACTAAATGAAAGTTACTAGTTTGGGTTATGGAGTTAATAAATTTCTTTTCCTTAGCTGTCCAGTTTTGTATCATTAAATCATCATTTAATTTCTTGAGAAATGGCAGTGTAGAAATATTTAGAATTTAGAATTTCTTTCAAAAGCTTTGGTTTAAATTTCTTTCAGAAAATTCATATATTTAAAAACAGAAAAGAAATTTCTTTCTCTTGACTGAACAAAAAAAAAATAAAATTGTTTTGGTTGATTTGATATTGGTCTATTTTTCGAAGCAGCATCGTGGTGTCTAAATTATGACTTTGTTTAAAGACTTAGATGATGAATTCTAAATTTTGTTAATTTATAGCAAACTATATGAAACTACATATGATAAACTATTTTGGTCGTATGTGAAAGTGATTACATGTGGCAAAAGCTCATGGTAGATTTTCTCTTTGTGTTGATAATTGCAGTGAAATTCCATTTAATACCATCCTTGAGTCAGCTGGCCAAACTGCAGTCACTTCCAAGACAAGAGTAGCACAATAGTAATCTTATATGACCACCTGGTCTAATCAGAGGTGCATAAAAGTACTGTTTTTCTTACAGAATACAAATTAAATGGTTAGGCTGCAGTTTCTGTCGAAGTTGCTCTCACTCATTATTTCTGGCTTATTTATGTTTAGAAAATAATAGCAACTAAGAATAAGACACTATTCAGTAATTTGTATTGCCGGAAATGATGAGAGTGCTAAACAGATCTTCTTTTTGTAAAGAGGTCCAATTACTGCATTATTAATGACTTTATTTAAGTACTCATTAAATGTGACATTATTTAATGGGTTCATGTTAGTTTAAAACCTTAATTAAAGGATTGCAGTGGGGAGCTTTTTAATCTTGTATTTTTCCATCCCTCCAGTGTTATATTTCCTAATGTCCCTATGAATTTGGGAACTTTTTGATTTGAACAGTGAGTATGGGATCTCTGGTCATTGATGAAGGTGAAGATTATGTAGATTTCAGATGATAGAAGAAACTGGAAAGAATCAAATTTCATCAGTTTCCATTATCCTCTTTGAAATTATTGTGTGATATCACAGTGATGTTTATTTGTTTTCTGGTTCTTAATATCAGATGGCAATTTCCTATCTTGATAAGAGGGTTCCATTAAATAGTAGTAAGTTTCACTAGTGATCAGTGGCAGAATACTACCCCAATATGAGAAATGGGTCAGCAAGGAACTTCTGCACTGAATTGTAAATGCATTTGGCATTGCTGTTATTCCCTTGATTTTGGACAACTGGTATTTTAATATCCTAGGATTGTAAGGAAAAAAGTAACTAATATCTAAAGCTCTTTTCTGTTCTAATTTTTTGTAGTAAGCATTTTAATTATATCTAAAGTTAAATTGGTAATGAAGATACTACCCATATATTTTTTCCAAAGCTTAGAAAATGTGTCCTCTGATAAATTTTTTTAATTAAGGAGTATTATTCATCTGACTAGAGTTTTATGTTGCCAAAGAGAGGGTTTACATCCACAGTCAATAGACAATTCCTGTCACTTTTCCCCTTACTGTAAGTCAAGTATGGTCATTTATTTCATCAGGCCTGCTCAGGAATAAGTATCTCAAGATGTGAGAATCCAGTTCTAGAATTTGTTTCAGAACTGCAGTACTGACTGTAGTACACTGATGTTGGATGGATCCTGTATTAAGGATGCTTTGGGCATCTTCAGTGCATTGTCATTTCTCAAGGATCACCATGTCATGTGAAAAATAAAATATGAAAGTATAAAGTACACAATATGTCCATATTTTAAAAGTGTGTCTAAACTGGACAAGTCTTAAAACTGACTTCTCCTTGTGAACAGCCATAGATAAACATTCAAAAATTCATGTGGAGATGTACAGTGATATATAGATACACATACACAGAGGAAAGGTTACAGAGAAAAGAGAGATGAAAAGACAGAGACTAGCTAGATGGAATGTGTGCGTATTTAAATAGATATTTTATTTTATCTTTTTTATAACTTTATTTCCAAATGTGGGAACCTGCTGATGGTGCCTCCTTTCTACCCTCCTGTTTTTAACTCACATTTAATCCTGAAATCTTGCCTGTTCAGGAGACTGCTTATGATTTTTGTAAAGCCAGCTGTTTTCAAACCATTTCAAGTGTGTTCCAAGATGGATTTAAATTGAAGAAATGTCATCTCCTACTTCTTTCACATATGATTACACATGCTGTGGTTGATCTAGTGATCTAGCATCTTGTTAGCCTTCAGGATTTGTGAGGCACCGACCATTTTCCTCAGAATTCTCCTACTATGATTCAGAGGTCAGAATACCCCTATTACTACCCTTTGCCAGGCAAAGTTCATTTCATAAGCAGAGAGACCAGTATGTTTTCTCCACAGTTAGTGGAATTTTCATTGTTTTCATCAGCCTTGGTCAGCTGCTATTTAACAATGGCTCATATCACCCTTGTGCTCATTATAGCCATCTCTCTATCCTCTCCTGTTTCTCATTCTTGCTACACTGAAATACTGGATTTTCTTGATTTCTTCTTTCCTTCATCCTTCAACAGTCTCTCCATCTAAGTCTACTCAAATCCTGCATTGATCATTGCCATCCATTACCTCTTCATATCTAGCCTTTAGCTCTGCGTGAGTCCTGGATGCTGTGATTTGACTTTCTGCTGCTTTCTCAAGAAAGTCTTTCTCATTCTGATAACTCCCTGCAACTCCTGTTATTTCCAACACTAATCTCAACATAAACTTCTTGTGCTTATCTAAGACAATTAACTCTGTCATCTCCTTTTTATTTAAAGAGTAGCCCTTGTAAACTCTTTAAATTTTGGTCACCAGTTGTTACTGGGCACTGTAGGCTCTTTCTTTGATACTCTGGGGCTCCTTTTAACGTGCTCAGTTACGAATGCCTTCACTGTGGTGGTGAGCATGAGAAACCTGACCTCTCCCTTCCCATGGAACATTACAGCAGGATGCCATTCAGGTCCAAACCCAACTTTTGTCTTGTGGTAAACAAGTAATCTTCTTTGAATTGCCTTATTGGTCTGCATTAATTGTGCATATGAATGTGGTGTACACAGTTCAGGAATGATTTGAATACCTAATAAACTCTGATAACTGAACATTAGAATGTAATGTAGTTTAAATTGATATACTGTAGTCAGTTAGCAGTAGGGTTGTTGTTTGAGACCTGAAGAGCAATCAGAATTGGAAATTTGAAAACAGTAAACGATGGGAGCTTGGAGAGAGAGGATCGGTCAGTCATCTTTCCCCTGAGTATTCCACATTCAGGTGTTTCTTTTTCCAGAACATTTTTCCTCTTCACTATCACATTTGTTGGTGGATTAACATGAGGGAATGAGTAAGTTTTAACAGAAGTTATACAACTTACAGTTCTTTTTGGGAAGCTGTGAAGTTAAATACCATAAGAGCAGCAAAATTGCAGGGATATTTTGATACTTAATACTTAGAATTAAGTATCAAATAATAAATACTAAGTTTTCTTTTAATTTATTAACTTGCTTGCTTTTGATTATGAGCCATGTAGAAATCTTAAGAACTTGAACATGCTGATTTTGTTCATTCAGACCATTGCTTAACTAAATGTCATGTTGGTGACTTAAATAATAGCATTGTCTGTTGTTCAACATGCCTGTGTTTTTTACTGTGTGAAAGGCAGAGAGCTCAAAGATACCACTAGTTAGCCCTGGTTTTGGCTTGCAAACTAGACAGCTGTGCTAGTGTAGCATTCAACTCAAACCAGCTAGTTCTACCCAGAGGCAAGGTTTATTTGTGTCCACTTGGACAATATGTAACTATTCTTCCAAGCACCAGGTCGTATTTGCGCACTACTGTACTGCCATGCTGGGACATAATGGCCTGGGCTGTCATGGACCCATGTGCTGAACACCTTAGCAAGTGTGCATATGTCTTAATACACTTTGACTCAATTTTTGACATTCAGATTAGAAGTATGGTGCATTATGTACATTTCTCCTCAATCTCATCTATTTACACTTTTTTACCTGTTGTACACTAGCCTCCACCTTTAATTCTCATTGTCTACAAAACTGTACACAATTCATTTTTCTATTGGTAACAAAAAATAGGATAAAGCAAGTTACATTATTACTTAGTAAATCAGATTGGACAATTTGATACTTAGGAAGGATCTAATGCCCTCTCCTAGGTATATGACATCTTTCTGTGAGAAATTTGATGATATTTATAAATAACAGCAGCTCAGAAAGAAATAAAACAACAGATAATAATGAAATTTCCAACATCAAGAATTCATAATGTCTAAACTGTTGAACCTCATTTATAGTGAAGTGGGCTACTTTTGAATTTCATATACAGTGAGACAGAAAAAGTTTTTAAAAAAGGTATATCTATCTATCTGTATGTTTGATGTTCTTATCTCAAGATGTTTTAACACTGACCATATAAAAGTCTGTATTTTTGTGGATATGTTTGTATAGATGAAATAAGAATCATACTTCCAAAGCTTCCAATGTGCTTTTTCTTTGTGTTGGTTTTCAGTATACTGTACTGGCTGTGGTCAAGATGAAGTTAGTGCTCTTGATGGAAGACTCTACAAGGCAGTGTTGATAACAGACCAGTGTTAAGGCTTTTGCTGAAAAGGTCTTGTGTGGTGTAAAGGCTTTCTATTTTTCCCACTGCCTCCACGTCAAGTGGGTTGGTGGTGGGAAGGGATCTAGGAAGGATGATGCCTAAAAGACAGACTACCCGAAACAGAGGCCAAGACAAATTAGGAGTGTAAAAGTGGACAAATTTATTCAAGGCCTGCAAAGGCCTTGAAGATACATTTGGGCAAGCAAAGCCCCCCGTCAAGTACGACACCCAAAATGGACGCTGGGTCATGAGCTCTTCAGCTTTTATAAGTTCTGTCCCATTAGTATATTGGCCCGTAATTCTCCAATCATACCCTTAAGCGATGATTTTAGCCACCCCAGGCCTGCTCCCCCCACCTCACAGTTTACATATTTTCGGGCCCTAGGGCAACAAATATGTCCTTGAATCTGTATTCAGAGAGCTTTGTTTGGCCAAAGGTGCTGGGGACAGAGGTTTTTAGCATTTTGTAAGAAGCACAGAACTACAGCAAGTTACAGACACATGAAGAGTAAAAAACTAGAAATAAGTAAGCCATCATTCCCCCCTTTAGAAGTCTGACAAGGCCTCTACCTTGTCAGGTCTCTTTTCTAAATACCCACTAATAATATGTATTTAACAGCAGTATATATCTCTAACAATAGTAAGTGTCCAATAGCAAAAACATTTCATACAGGCAGCTATCACATGAAAATTATTATTACAACTACTATGAACAGTTTTTAAACCCAGGCCAGCTTGGTAACCATGACATGAAGTTGTGGAAGGAATACTCAAGGCTTAGTACACTATATCTTGAATGTTATCGGATGTAAAATTTGATCTTTGGATGCACTTTGGACCCCAGTCACATGCAAATATTGATTACAACCCTGAACCATGGTTACCAGCTGTGTACATAACAAACACTGAAAAGAGCCCTTTAAATCACATTGTCCCTGCTTGCATTAGTCTCTAATTTTCAGTTGTTTCAGGAGTAGAAGCCTTCTTAACTCACAAGTAGTGAATACAGCATCCTCTCCCTTCGACTTTGACTGCAGTTTAGTCAGCAGGACTTGGGATGGTCCTGCCCTCTTGGTCTGTAAAGGATCACTGCCCCCCCCCCCCACCCCACCCAACATAGATCTGTTTTTCAGGTTGGAAGGGATGTGCCAGTGTGTCCAGCCCTATGGGCCTGGATAGCATGATGTAATTCTGGAGTTAATCTGTCCCTCTGGTGTAAGTCCATTCACTTTCTATGATTTCAGCTTCTGGGCCAGAAAACCGATGATTTCTCTGATCACAATTTGGAGCAAACCCTGACAGACTAGTTTCCTTCTGTGGCATCACTATTAAGATGCCCTTTTCTGCCCCTTTTACTATTTTATCAGAGAGATGATTCTCTAATTCGAGGGTTGTTTCCCCATCCTGATGAGCTTTGCAATGCATAAAGGCTACTTCTCTAGACTCCCAAATACTCTGTAGCAACACATGTACCTGTTCAGTCCTGTTCAATTCTGTTACTTTGAACAGTTACCAGTCCTCTCTCCTTCCAGATGGCTTCACTCAGTTCTAGATCTTTCATTGATAGAATCAGCTCAGCTCTCTGTGATGTTACATCTGATAGCAAGGTTTCTACTTGGTTTACCTGCTTGGTATTTGTGACAGCATAACTTGTCATAAAGCTGTTCTTTTCTGCATGGGGAGCCTTACACGGGGTGGTTGTGGGGTGGATTAGGTCTCTGTGTGTTCCAAAAGTGTCTCTATTGTTCAGATAGACCTTCCTGGCTGGGGCATCCGACACCGCGCAAACAGACCTTTTCTCTCACCTGTGCTGGTGGATAGCACTATCACACACACACACACACCCCCCAGAGCCTTGACAGCTCATGCATTACCAGAGACAAAGAACCAGAGAGCCCAGTCATGTGGAGTTCTGGGAACAGTTTATTCTCAAAGGTGTCCAGCAAGAAAAGAGGAAGAATGGCTGTGAGTGGCCACTCATATAAAGGTCTAGGGCCTATAGGGTTGGGAAGAAGGCAGGGAGATAAAACAACAACCAGTGGGAAGAAGGGAGGAGTGGAGTGTGTGATGCAACGAGAACCAATGGGGAGAAAGGAAGGGCAGAGTCAATGATCCAACAACCAGTCAACATCAGAAGATTAGCATAACTAGGGAGAGACCGCCCAACCAATGCTCAGGGTTTCTTTCACACATCAGAGTTGTCCCATTAGCATGCTGCTGCTCTGGGAACCTCTCAGCTTCTCTGAGATGGTTTCAGCTACTGCAAGAAGATCCCAGTCTGAGTCCCCTGGAGGGACGTCCTCCTTCAGGGCTGGCTTGCTGGAATAGGCCTCTTCCATGGTCTTCAGACAGCCACACTCAAATACATTATCAGTTAACGTTGAGCACAGAGATAAACCAGGATTGGCAACAAACATTTTCAGAATAGCATTACCCTGTTCCAATAGCATGGCAGGAGGTACCTGTCAGCAGTGTTTGCAGAGCAAACTTACAGTGAGACAGGTCCTAGATGCAGTTCCTCTTGGCTGCCAGTTAGTTGGGCTGTTCACTAAACCCTCAGGTGAGACTGTTTCAACGAGCTGGCCTCTTTTCCGTGTTTCAGGATTCTTCCACGTAATAGCAAAGAGTCCTTCCTTGTTCACTGGGATGTAGGAGAAAGTATTTTTAGAATTTAATTCAGTGAACCATCCTAAACTATCTGGTTTTCTCTTCCTTTTGCAAAATTTCCGTAAATCTTACTTGGGGGAATTTGGCAAATAGAGAAACTGACAAACCACCCTGTGCTTTCTCAATCCATCCTTCAAGGGTTGGAAAAAAGGTCTTATTTTTCTTACCCCTGTGGCACTGACAGGTCTTACAGTACTTTGACTCAGCTTCTCTTTCAAGGTGTGTCCTGGGGTGACAGTAGGAAGCCACATTATTCCTTATCTGTCTGCTTAATGCCCACAGCTGCAGTCCCTTTAAGATGAACCTGGGGTGGAGGGCCAGATCCAGATTCAGTTGAACGGTGACTGAACTGAGGCCGCACACAGCAGCTCAGTTCTATAGCCCACGGACCCAGGGGGGTGGGGCTGGAGCCAGGGTTGGTTCGACCGAACTGCACCTGCAGGTGCCACTGAAACGGCTCCGTCCGACAGCTGGGGAGAGACCGCGGCGCTGCTCTCTGCCCTGCTCTTCCTTGCGAGCTTGGGAAGAGGGTTTTGTTTGTTTGTTATTTTTCTCCCCTGGCCTCCCTATTGTCCTTCCCTCCTCTCCAGCCCGGGGAGCCCTCGGGGTGGCCACAGCAGGCCTGTGGGGTGGCCCCGGTGTGGTCCGAACTCCAAGGAAAGGCCACGCCAGTGAGTGAAGGGGCAGAGCCACCAGAGTCCATCAGCTTCGTCTGCCGTGAGGAGGAGGACTGGTGCTCAGGAGTCAGCGAGGTTTCTTTTTTCCATCTGCCCTCCTCTAGACGGCTGAGTGGACTTCCCCTTCCCCTTCCTGGATACTGAGGCACCTGTTATCAGCTCCTTGTGGGTGCCCTTTTCTTTTTTTCCCCTCTTTGTTTTTCCTGGTTTTATTTTGTGTTAATAAATAATTTAGGGGGTTTTTTTGTATTAATAAATAGTTCAGTTTTTCCACTTTCACGTGCTACAGTTAATTTGTTTCATTGGCGGAGGGAAGAGGGGAAACGCTTTTTCCCTTCGGGAGGAGGCACCCATCCCAGAGTGCTTCCTCCTGTCTCCAAAACCGTGACAAGGTGTTTGTTGAAGTAGGATTTTCCTTGCCTACGACTTGCTCCAAAAGAGCCTGGAAAGCAGCTTCCCCTTCCTTGGACCCGGCGCTTCCCTGGAGGAGAGGGGCAGCCAGAGCAGGCCCACTCCCACAGATGCATGCGGCAGGGCAGGAAACACACATGCTCGGGGACGCCCCCAGCACCTCGTCTGTGCACCGCTCCCACTTCCGCTCGCAGTTGCTCTGAGACAAACCTCTTTACCATAGAAACCACAATCGCGCAGTCCCTAGATGCTGTGTTCCTGCCCCCACGGGTGACATCAGCTTTCCCGACTGGCTGAACCCTGCCTCTGCCCGCCGCGGCAGCAGAAGCGGTACCACTCAAGGCAATGATGTCACCACCCTCGGGCCCCGCCTCCCCTGCCCCACTTTGGGCCGGAGCTGGCGGGCAAACTGGCCACCCCCTGCGCTGTGCCCGGCGGGGGCAGCAGCGGCAAGTAGGCTGGGCCCAGCGGTGGGTGAGGGCCCATCATGGGCCCCACCCTCAGACAAGGTGTTAGCAGATCCATTTCTGCTTCTTCTCTTTCCCTAGGACTAAAAGGGGTTTTCTTCTTCCCATTTTCATTATGTGAGAAAATTCTCCCATTGCGTACACTTACAAACAGGAACGGTCACAAAAGTAGCACACATAGAGGACTTTGCCACTGCAGTGCTAATCCTAGCCCTCTCTCAGAAGAACATCTCCTTCTACACAAAACAAATTGTACCACAAAGCACCATTTATTACACCTACTCATGTGCCTCTGTGTTGGGTCCTTGGTCTCTGATACCTTCCAGGATACCACCGCCCCCAAAGGTGTTGGCAGAGGGAGCAACGGCCAGGTGTTGCACTGGGCCAAGAGGGATTTGCAGGGATCTTCCTTTCCCATCTAGGGTGCCAAAAACTGATGCCTAAAGGATAGGCTACCTGAAACAGAGGCCAAGACAAATTAGGAGTATATAAATGGAAAAATATATTCAAGGCCTACAAAGGCCTTGAAGGCACATTCAAGCAAGCAAAGTCCCCCATTGGGGACAACACCCAAAATGGACACTGAGTCACGAGCCCTTCACCTTTTATAAGTTCTGTCCCATTAGTATATTGGCCCTTAATTCTCCAATCATACCCTTAGGTGATGATGTTAACCACCCCAGGCCTGCTCCTCCCATCTCACAGTTGTTTACATATTTTCAGGCCCTAGGACAATGAATATGTCCTTGAATCTGTATTCGGAGAACCTTGTTTTGGCTAAGGTTGCTGGGGACAGAGTTTTTTAGCATTTTGTAAGAAGCACAGAACTACAGCAAGTTACAGACACATGAAGAGTAAAAAACTAGAAATAATTATGCCATCAGGGACACAGTGGGAACAGCTGATCCCAGATGACCACAGGGATATTCATTACCATGTAACATCATATTTAGAGATAAAAACTGAGGGACTGGGGTTAGCCTTGCTTGGAGACTGGCTAGGCATCTGCCTAGTTGTGGGAGGTAGTGAATGATTGCTTTTGTATCACTTGTTTTGATTCCTTTTCCGTCACTTACCAAATTGTCTTTATCATGATTAATTTTTCATTCATGTGAATATTATTCACATTGTTTTCATATGACCTAGTTAAAAGCTAAGGGGAAAGTATTTTGTACTATTTTTATCGGTTTTATAATTTTTATTTTTCTTCTATCTTTCAGCAGATATGTTGGTTAAAGAAAAGCTATTTTTTAGAAAGAAGAGCAGCATCATAGTAAGGTTTCCTTTCTAAACATAGAGCTATAACACCACTGAAATACTGCAGGAACAAGCATTTGTCCTATAAAATTATTCCAGACAAAATAATAATTATCTTCTGGGTGTCAAGTATATTATATTTCCTTTCTAGAAGTAAACAGTCTTCCTAGTGAAATTATAATGAAAACTTTGAGTGGGTTTTATGTATGTGATAGGTACTCTGACTAATGCTTTAATTGTCTAGAAAAAAGGACTAAAAACTATCCTCATAAATTTACTAATCTAATGTTTATGATTAAATTTCCTATGTATCACTGTATCCTTTGTATTCCTATGTATCCTATGTATCCTGCCTAAATACCAGTTTTTGAAATAACTTCACCAGAATTTTCTCACCAGATCTTTGGTCAGGCACATTTGCACATAGACTTTGCAATATTCAGAGATATATTTTCTGCTTCAGTGGAGAAATCTGTAGTTTAGCAGTAAAGGCCATCCACTCCTTTTTATATTTCTGGAGTTTCAGATATTACTGTAACTTGTTTGTCCTTGTCACAAATGCATCAATTTCCCTCTGTCGTCCTCTGCCCAAGGGTTATAAAATTTCTTCTCTGAATCACACTTAACTGTAATGCAGGGAATTCTTTTTGTTTTTCAAGGTCTACTTCTGCCTGAAAAGTACAAACTTTTCAGGACCCTTTTTTCTCTTTTTTCAAGTACTTTTACCTTTGCTTTGCCTTGTTTAAGTGGCTGTTAAGTAAAGTTAACAAAATTATATTTATGTTTGATGTCATACTAGATGACAGAAATAAATTGCCATTCTGTTTTGCAAATGTGTCTATCAAAACATGGAATAGCAAAACCTTCAAATATGTATCATATATAATATGCAGATTTTCCTCGTTAATTCTGAAACCTTCAAGCAACGACATAATTTCTTGATAAACATAGGCTTAAAATTAACATAATATTGATTTAGGAACTAGATTCACAATAAGCCTTGAAGTGTATTTGAGCGGAAAAAAATCTCACTATTTTTTCTTAACTTCTGGTTATTCATGTTAACCAAAAATTAGAGCCGGTAGTCATTTCCTGAAAACCTATTGTTTTATATTTAAAATTAAAAACTTTAATTTATTTCTGACCAAAGTTACAGAGAAAGAGAGAAATTGAGCCTAAACCTGGCTCTATTGAGCATTATTAAAAAATTGAAAGCTAAATCTGGAAAGACTATCAGGAATGCTGTGCAGGAGGCAGAGATTTGTTGGTTGAGGTGCCCCTCTGGGATAAAGAAGAATGGCTCAGCAGACAGGCAGCTGTTGCTTCTTCTGTTCTCATGCTTTTACTCTCATTTTCTCTCTGAAAGCACTTAAAATAGTTTTTGGATTGGTACTATTTTGAAATATTATTTTTCAAATCTTATTTTTGCATTTTCATCAAAAAGGTGGGGTTTTTTATGAGTTTTACATAAGATTCTGTCCATTTAATGACTGTTTCTAACCCACAAATACAATAGAATCTTAGAAATTATCCAGGTGCTTCTTTGACCATGTATTATCAGCTGTTAATTTTGCCGGGCAGTTTTAAGTGAATTTTTCTGACTCATTTTTTGCGTATGTATTGTCACTCATATATGAGAAAATTGGGAGGGGTTTTTGGCAGGCACACTGGATAAGACAGCACACATCTTAGAGGGAAAGGAGAAGCAGGTAAACCTGGAAAGAAAGCTTGTACTGCACTGCGACATGCAGTGCTAATATACCAAAATGTGTGAGAGATATAAGAGTTTTTGTTATCCATAACAAGTTTTGCTGGGGTTCTATTTTAAAGAGGAACCTACAGATGTATTTTTTTTAATTATGTCTTTCTCATCTCAGATTCAAACTTTTTCAAACTTTTTCACTCAGCATGCTGAGATATTGTAATCTGATTTTGACTTGTTTCTTTTTTCTTTAACTTCCAGAATATATACTTCAGATATATATCTCCATATATCTTCATATGTCTTCATCTGGTTATTTTCTTTCCTTTAAAAATGACAAAAACAACAAGAACAAAAAAAAATTCACCCCCCACAAAAAACCTCCCCAACCCTAAGGTGTGCCAGGTTCCGTAAGTGAGAAGTAATAAGGTTCAGCGTGTGTGTGCCAATGAATCTGTAAAGAAAAGCTGCCCCACCTTAAACCTCAAGCAGCATTCACCTGCCAGCATCACTAGGATTTAGCATACCAGGTCCTGTTTATTCAAACTGTTGCCACAGGAGCTAGTATTTCAGCCATGTTTGCCATAGACAGAATGTGCCAGTTTTCAACTTATCTCCCTTTCCATTCCAACTATTACAATTGTAGAAGGACTTTGTCAACAGTGCTGCATTCCCTGGCTTTATCAAACAAGCTTTGAGGGAGGCAACAGCAAAGATGTTAATGTCCCAGTGCTGCTATTGAAACTGCTGCCTGTTTGATTTTTCTTTCCTCTTCCCCATGCACCTATCAATAAGTAGGTTCATTTTTACAACCAGCATTTGTCCAAGCAAAGATTTGTGAATGTTGTTGATAGTCATACATAGCCAGTTCCCTCAGAGAGAAACTTTAATGTGGAGCTATAGTACCATGTAAACTACACACCCTAACATGAGGTGTTTTGGCATGCCCTGTTCTCAGTATGAATAAGGATGGTTCATTTAATCTTGGAAACTGACTATCAGGCTATACACTGGGCTGGGGTGGAGGCTCTCTCCACTTCACCTTTTGGTGCTGTGCCAGTTTGAAAAAATTGTATCAGGATTCCTTAGGTCAAAACAGGGGAGCAAGCAGGATCATGATTGCATCTAAATGCATTGGACATCTATTTAGAAGAGGGGAGGTCCCAGTTCTGATTCCTGCTCAATAGACTGTATGAGAGCCTTAAGTTAAAGAGTTACTGGAGTTCAGAGATGTGTATCTGACCCTCACAACCACCCACAGGTTGAGGAGAACATGGAAGAGAAACCTTTCCACTTCCTAATTAGATCTTGCAAACACTGACCTGTTATATAAAAGGTCTATGCTGCTACCATCTGAAAAACTGTGGTTTTTTAAGAAATAAGTCCTCTGCTAAGTAGAGAAGAAATTGTCCGTCTGTGAACAGACATCAATTCCTGAACGCATTATGTAGAATCATGGTACCATAGAGTGCTAAGGGTTGGAAGGGACTTTAAAGATCACCTAGTACCAAGCCCTGCTGCCACAGGCAAGGACACCTCCCACAAGACGAGTTTACTTAAGGCCTTATCCAACCAGTCCTGGAACACTTCCGGATCTGAGGTACCCACAACCTCCCTGGGCAACCTATTTCTGTACCTTACCACCCTCACAGTGAAAAATTTCATCCTAATATGAAATTAGGTAGAATTTCTCCTCTTTGTATTTGTACCCATTACTCCCTGTTCTATCACTACAGTTCCTGATAAAGAGCCCCTCTCCGGCTTCCCAGTAGCCCCCCTCAGTTACTGGAAGGCTGCTGTGAGGTTTCCACACAACCTTCCCTTCTCCAGGCTGAACAGTCCCAACTTTCTCAGCCTGTCTTCGTAGGGGAGGTACTCCAGTCCTCTTACCAGCTTCTTGGCCTTCCTCTGGACTTGCTCCGTCAGTTCCATGTCCTTTTTCTGTTGGGATACCCAGCAGTGTACACAGCACTTCAGGTGGAGTTCCCCCAGGGGAGAGCAGAAGGGCAGAATCACCTCCTTTGTCCTGCTGGCCACACTCCTTTGGATGCAGCCCGAGCACGTTTGCCTCGCTGGGCTGCGAGCACACACGGCCAGCTCATGTTGAGTTTCTCATCAGCCATCAACACCAAGTCTTTCTCCTCAGGGCTGCTCTCAGTCACTGCTCTGCCCAACCTGTCGCTGTTTGGGATTGCCACGGCCCAAGCGTAGGACCTGGCATGTTTCTTTGTTGAACTCCGTGAGGATTGCATGGACCCATCTCTCAAACGTGTCAAGGTCCCTATGGATAGCATCCCTTCCCTCCAGTGTGTCCACTGCAACACACACCTTGGTGTCACCAGCAAACTTGCCCAGGGTGCACTCAATCCCACTGTCCATGTCACCAAAAGACATGATGAACAGTACCAGCCCTGTGCCAATGCCTGAGAGATACTGCTTGTCACTGGTCTCCACGTGAACCGTGAGACATTGACAACAGCTCCCTGTGGGGCCATCCAGCCAGTTCTTCATCCACCTAGTGGTCCATCCACCAAATCCCTATCTTTTTAATACAGAGACAAGGATGTCATGTGGAGCAGTGTCAAACATTTTGCATAAGTCCAGGTAGAAAATGTCAGTTGCTCTGCTCCATCCACTCACACTGTAGCCCTTCATAGAAGGTCATCATATTTGACCTTTGTAAAGCCATGATGGCGTAACCAGCCACCTCTTCGTTTTCTATGTGGTTTAGCATAGTTTCCATGAGAATCTGTACCATGATCGTACATGCCTCTGCCTGGCACAGAGGGAGGACTGACTGGTCTGTACTTTCCCAATGCTTGCACTTTCACCTTTTTAAAAATGAGGGTTATATTTCCCCTTTTCCAGTCATTGGGAACTTCACCTGGTTGCCACAATTTTTCCAAAATGAAGGGTAGTGGCTTAACAACTTAGTCTACCATCTCCCGGAGGACCCACAGATGAAGCTTATCAGATCCCACGGACATGTGCACTTGACCTTCCTGCAAGTCTGAGCTGCAAGCCTAACTTCTGATAAGAAATGAGTTCTTATGGAGGTTTCTCCTTTCTGTGTTTCATGTTGATAGAGAATATGCTATTTGCAGTCTGTGCTCAAAGTGCTGGGGGCTATGAAGGACATTCATGGGAGACTGTGGTAGTGATGGGACCAAGACTGGCCAGCATGGCCTGGTATTCACCAAAGTGTGTTCTTGTCTCTTGCTTATCCACCTTGGAGAACCATTTGTAGCATGTCTGGTTGGAGCTATCTGCCTGACAGAGAGGTCAGACTCCTATTTCAAAGGAGGGACCTGGCACAAGATCCAGGCAGCTATATCTTAGGGCTGGAATCTGGCTTTTAGGTTTTAATGTTACATTTCCTGCTTAAGATCACGCATGGCAGTTATGGTGATACTGTGCATTTGCTAAACTCCTAGACCTCCGACTAGCATCTTAACTAAACTTTCTCCATAACACAAAACATTAATTGCCTTTAAAAGCGTACCTTTTCCCCTTCTGATGAACATTTAAAGAGAGTAATGAAGCCTAGTTTTGTGAATGTTTGGCAGTAGCCTCAATGACATGCAATAATAGCTTCAATAATTTATAAAATATTATTAATGTTACAGCACATTCAGTAAGTTCCTTAAATATAGGCTATGTTGAGATATCTGGATATTCTGAAACTTTTTTTTCACATACACTTACTTTTGCCTTTACTATTTAAATTGACAGTCTCAGGCTGCAGTGGGGCTTTTAGTTTCTTGAGCAAATTAAGTCTACCCCTAGGCATAATTCAGATATCGTCAAGTCTCCTCAACACCCTCTCCCAAACAACATCAAGCTGTTAAAAAAATTGCTTCATACACAGAAATATCTGTGTTCATACATTTCAGTAGCCATTCTTTTATATTATGAGATCAGAACCGACTTCATCCATTAAACACCAGTAATTAAGCTCTAGAAAGTCTTAAATAATTTAAAGTAAAATTAACTTTTCTAGAATTCACTGTCAAGGTTTTATTCTCTCAGCTAAAAAGAAGATCCTGAATCATTTCTTTACCCCAGATTGTGACCTAAACCACTAGCAACTGGAGCAAAGAATCCTAGATATGCAGATAATTCAATTCTGTATACTGTGTGTATCTGTTTAATCTTTTGAGGCCACCACATAGCTTTTTAAGTGATATATTAATACACAAATACCAAAAAGAAGATAATCTTGTGCTATAAAATCAAGCAACTTATGAAAGTGCAAAGAATTACTTTATTTTCTCTGCTAAAGAAGTACTTTCTTTGGAAAAAAAAAGTTACTCAGAAAGTAATTCCATGGAGAAAATAAGAAAAAAATATTTAAAAAGGAGTAATGTTTCCTTTTGATTGAAATGAGTATAGAATAATAGAATTATTTAGGATGGAAAAGACATTTGAGATCAGGTCCAGCCATTAACCCAGCACTGTGAAGTTCACCGTGTCCCCAGGTGCCACACCTACATGTCCTCTGAGTTCCCCCAGGGATGATGACTGTACCACATCCCTGTCCAGCCTGTTCTAGGGCTTGACAACATTTTCAGTGAAGAAATTTTTCCTGATATCCAACGTAAAGCTCCCCTGGCACAACTTGAGGACAATTTCCTTTTGTCCTGTCACTTGTTACCTGGGGGAAGAGACTGACCCCCACCTGGCTACAAGCTCCTTTAAGGCATCTGTAGAGAGTGACAAGGTTCCATCTGAGTATTCTTTTCTCCAGGTTGAGCCTCATCAGCTACCTCAGCTGCTCCTCATCAGACTTGTTCTCCAGTCCCTTCCCCAGCTCCATTTCCTTTCTCTGAACTCACTGCAGCATCTCAATGTCTTTCCTGTAGTGAGGACCCCAAAACTGAACCCAGCACCCAAGGTGTGGCCTCACCATTCCTGAGTACAGTCTCTCTCCTGGTTCTGCTGGCCACACTCTTGTTGACCCAACCCAGAATGCCATTGGCCTTCTTGGCCCCCTGGGCACAGCTCACTCATGTTTAGATGTTGTCAGCCAGCATCTCCAGGTTCTTTTCCACTGGGCAGCTTTCCAGCCACTCTTCCCGCAGCCTGTAGCTCTGCAGAGGGTTGTTGTGGCCAAAGTGTAGGACCCAGCGCTTGGTCTTGTTAAACATCATGACGCAGGTATTGGCAGATTTATCCAGCCTGTCCAGGTCCCCCTGCAGAGCCTTCCTGCCCTCCAGCAGATCAACTCTCCCACCCAGCTCAGTGTCATCCACAAACTGTCTGAGGGTGCATTTGATCCCCTCATCCAGATTATTGATAAAGACATGAAAGACACTTGGTCCCAATACTGAGCCGTGGGCAACACCAGTTGTGACCAGGTGGTGACTGGATGGAGCTCCACTTGCCACTGCACTTTGGGCCTGGCCACCCAGGCAGTGTTTCTGTCAGTGAACAGGACACTGGTCTTCTTAGTTCCACAGCTATTTATCCTGAAACCTGTGCTGTCATCCAGATTTCCTGCCCTGCCTCCATAGAGGGCATCTTTCCACTCCACTTTCTGGTACTTTTGTTTTCCCTAACACCCTTTTTTCTGTACTGCCAATCTACTTATCAGAAGTTCCATGTGTTCACCATGTAATAGGTATACCATGGATCAGAAGCAAACATTTTATTATGGTGCTGGTTTGGAAATAACCTAGTAACAATATTTAAAAAAACCCCAGTATGAAGACAAAGCAGATTTTGCATCGTTCATTATGTATGACAGGAATTTTTGCTCTTGGCAGAAAGAGAGAATGTTACTGAAGCAAACTGTGTTAGCAAAAATGGCATATAAATACTTGAAATTGCAATTCCAGAGTGTTCAAAAAATTGTTTTCAGATAGCCTTCTAAATCTTCTACTTCTGATAACCGGAATAGTTCCTAAATCTACTTCACTTCAGATCTTTGATTTGACAAAATTCATATTGTTTCCCTTCTCTATGTGCCAGGCAATCAAATAGAGAGATTCTTAAATTTTTGTTATTATTTTTATAATACTGTTGCTTAGGGGAGGTCCATTTCAATCCCTTGAGTACCGGTTAAGTGATACCACTTCTGCCTTGGCCACTATAGCAGAACATCCTGAGTGACAGCTAAAGGCACACTTTGCTTTAATTATTAACATGAATAATTGTAACATGAATAATAATAACATTATCTGAATACAGAATACATTTGTATCTGCTGCCACTCTGAAATTTTCCTTCACCTGCATGGTGTTTACAAGCTGCCTGTCTTACACATATTTATCTGATGAACAGCTGAGCTTTAGGCTTTTCTCTTTCAGAGCCAACAAAAACCTGTGTTGGACTATCATGCACTCTGCTCAGGAGAGGAGATATGCTCAATTTTTCTGACACTATGTAGCAATAAGCTGATTATTTTAATCTAATATATTTGATAAAAACATAAATATGGTAATTTCATAATTTCATGATATATTAAGTGGTTTTGCTGAAGACTGAAAATAGAATATGTTTCTGTTTGGGTTTTTCTGACAAAAACTGTAGAAATCCAGGAAAAACATGGCATCATTTTGATGATCTAAGAAAGCAGCAATCTGTTGAAAATAGTAGCTAAAGTTGCTTCCTGAAATCTGTATTTCATTGATTTATGATGAATTATTAATCAATAATTGTATATTCAACTCCAAATGTTGAAATTGAATGATGCCTATGCTTTTCCTGCAAAGTATACGGTATGTCAAAGCAGACTTCATACAAATGGGTATACTTTTTTAGTAGAAGGAGTATCAGAAAATGTGGCACTTAGTTCTGCAAATCAATACCTGTTGGCTTACCACAGAGTCTGACTTTCGGCATTGTTATATTCCAGTCATAAGGAATAATACCAAGATGAATCCATTAATCTGGTTAAGGGGTGCCTTAAAAGATGATTTAGTGTGCTGTAACTACCTCCTCTTATTCTGATAAATTAATAACAATGAGATGCAGTTTCTATATAGAAAAAGAGAAAACAGGAAAAGATAGCTAGAAATAGCTGATGGTGTGAATTAAAGTAGACTTAGAACATGGGTCAGTTTACAATCTTTATTGTTGTAATTTTTCTCCTTTCCCTGGCATATAGGTACAATCCCATGCATTTATTTAAGTTATCCCACAGTATTATATTAATAAATGTAAGAATATTAATATACACATGAATACATATGCATATGAAATAAATAAAGCAGCGAAGCACAGTTTAAGCTCTTCATACTTATGCTGGTGATATATCTGTCAGATTTTGCTGCTGAGGTCAGTGGGATGACTTACACAGGGAGTGTGGCAGTGAAAATCTGGCCCTAATTGACTTCAGATTGGACTTTCATGGATTGAAATACTTATAATTGCACAGTGGCAGTGTAGCTTTAAAAAAGTAATGTAAAACTGCAAATTAACTGAATCATGATGTGACTAGCTTAAGTTTAAAGTAAAGTATTATTTAATTATTTAAAGAAAAGAGTTTGAGGTCTAGTTAAACTTTGAAAGAGTTCTTTAAAGATGAGAGTTGCTCATTGGAATCCCACAGTTGTCACTTGGTCTTTTCAATGTTGCTCCCTTTGGACTGCATTTCAACTGTATAACAGCATAAGTTGTATTTAACTTAGCAATTTGTTTAAGGAAATTTTTTTTCATTGGTGTCAGTTTTCATACAACTGATGTGTACAGCTGAAGTGTCTCTCCTTCTCTGAGGTTAAGGTGTTACACTCCGCAGAAAATGTTTTGGAGCTCATTATTGGTATATTAACTTTACATGAATTAGTGCTGTATGCTGGGAAAGAGCAATATGTTTGTACCTTGACTGTTGTGTCCTAGCTGAGCATTTACTAGGTTATTAAATATTCCAAAGGTGGGATTCACTTATCTTTGAATAGATTTTGTTTTCTTGCCAGCTGTAGTTTAAGTATTCATTTTAGCAAACAAGAATGGAAAATTCCTGCATGTGGAATTTTCCAGAAGTGGGGATTATAATCGTTAGCGCTCTGTTTCTCCAATCAGAAGTAGTAAATTAAATCCATCTTAGAGGATTAGGTGTGATAACATTAGTTACTGTGACCAACAGAAGTACTGAACTATTAACAGCAGTATATTTCAGCTTGTTTTTCGCTAATGAGAAAAGCCTGATCCTTCCATGAGGGTACACTTGCTCACTACAAAGGAGATCAGTTGTGATGTTGATGTTTTGGAGCTGTGAGCACAATTTTAAGTACGCAACATGGAAAGTAATTTCCTGTGTTTGATTTGTAGGTTATGTGCCTCAAAGTGTTAGGCTTTGGGGACAATAAGCAAATGCAGACTATGCTGTAGACTAAATGCATTATTTCAATCCCTTTTATAGCATTATTTTGTTGTCAAACATTTCTGTGTTGCTCTTGCAATGCTGTCCCTGATGCATTTGATGAAACGTAAGCCATAGTCTTAGATTTACAGATTAAATACAAAGAGTGAGAATTTTCCCATGTTTAAGCAGATACAAGCATGAATCTCCAAACAACACATGAGTATATTCAGGCTGCCATCACTATTAAGTGTGTTCTCTGGTACTGTAATTTAATGCTTTTGAGAATGTGACATATGCCTGTTACTTGGCCTTCTCACAAACAAGACAAAGTCCTATCAGGACCTTGCTCTTTTGTGCAACAGTAATGTTTTGCTCCTTTGGAAAGAAGTTAGCTAATCTTAGAATGGGTCAAACAACAGGCACCTTAGAAACTCACCTATTTGTCATACTTTCACTGCAAACACCACAGAGAGAGACGTGCAAATGGGGTACAAATGGAGTAATTTCTGCAGTCATTAATATTTCAGTTTTCAAAAGAACAAACAAAAATTATTAAAAAGAGCATCTTAGGCAATTATTCAGAGACAGAGAGGTTGGAAGCTGTGCACTTGGCTTTATTAACATTATTAGTAAATATAGGTGTGTGCCAGCATCTCCAGACCCAAACATTCTTGTGCAGCAATCACGTGCTGAGTACGTGGGCAAGGCACCTTTGTACCTTTGTAGAATTCAAGCTGAGGTCTGCTTTGTATTCAGTCTTACTGTATTTCCTGGGGAAAAAACCAGTGTAGAATAATAATGTTTTCCTAAACAGCTGGTAATATCATGATTGATGGCAAAGTACATTGTATGCCCATGATGTTGTTTTTCCTTGGCTCTGTATAAGCATAATTCAGGGCTGTTTTATAGATTTCAAATACTGAATAACTGTTTCTGTTAGAAGTCAGGGGACATGTTGAAAATTTTTTTCACTAAGCACACACAGAATTCCATTTTGACTTCTCTTCCAAAAATATGCCACCAGTCCTTCCTGTGTGGTTGGCAGATGTTGCCTTACCTGTATTCCTTGTGTGATCCTGGCTTATGCTTCCAAAAGGATTATGAAGATAAGAATATAAAGGGCAACAATAAATAAGAAGCAAATTATACTTTACTTCTTTATTCACACAAACAGAGGTGGAGGGGCTTTGAACAATGTGTTTGTCTTTTTTTTTAATTTATGAGGGTAATTAAGAAGACACTAGAAATTAGCTGGTTGTTCACATTGTTCAAACTATGAAACAACAGTAGAAAGAAGGATATGTCTATTCCACAAACTGAAATTTTGATTATGTATAAATTCCATCTATACTTGGAAAAAAGAGCTTGTGTCATGTATTTATTCAGGATTGGTAAAACCAGAGAACCACGGTGAAAATCAGAGATTTAAAGCAGTGAAATAGTGCTTAGTAGCAATGGAATAGAAGAGATTAAAAGTCAGATGAGGATACACTATGTGAGTGGTTTTTTGGAAGAAGATACCTTTCTGTGAGTCAACATGGAAGAGAAAGAGAGGAATTAGAGGAACATGGGGACAAGCACGAGACATCAGTTAGCATTTTCGGCTTAAAAATAATAGACATAACTGGATAATAAATCAACTTTTGCTTAGATCCCTTCTGGTCCTTCAGTCTAGTACTGTGGATTTTTAGATGGAGGCACTCCTGCTTGTTGTGGCTTTTCTTGAGTTGTGGGATAACTGGAGCCTGCCTGCCCAAGGCAATTAACCCATGTAAGTGGCTGTTAGTACACTACAACTTCTGTGCTGGATATTTGAATCAGACACTGTGGTACCCTTGAATAGCCATTCTGCAGAATAAGATCACCACTTCTTAATTGTCTCTAGAAGACATTTCTAGGTTAAAAGCATAGGTCTCAGGAAAAAAAATTAGTCAATCATTTTCTCATCAAAATGCTGTGCCCAAAATTTTAGTTAGTTTCTAGTGGGTAGGATATTTTATTTTATTTTATTGATCCAAACCAGCCATTGTTGGAAATCTAGAGTTGACAAACTCTATAGAAAGTATCTTTATGGCAACATCTCTGATGTTTATCTATTGTACTTAGATCATGTACTAAGAGATCATGTACACTCTGGTTTGTTAAGGAACTTTCCTCAGACAGGAAAAGAAAAATAACGTAAAAACACCCCTCAGGATCCTTACTCTACAGAGCTGTAGAGAGCCAAGTAGCAATTAAACAAGACAGCTGTACCTGAGCCTTCCAGACTGATGAAATTGCTCAGCAAGGGGAACTCATCAGGTAGGGACAACAATGGTGACAACACTGTCCACCAAAATGTGTCACTTCTCGGCACTCTCTCTGAGACGCTTACCTTGTAATGTGTGACCGGTCCTTCTGCTGACCCTCGTTTATCTATCAGTAGATCAGTCAACCTCTACTCACACTTTGCAGATTCAAAATGCATGTTATTAGTACCTTTTTCTTGATATTGCTGTGTCAGCGTAGAGTTTTTACAATGATTCCTAGGGTATTATGGTAAAGACAGCCAAAACTCTAGGCAAAAGTTGATCATATGTTTTGGTACAAAAAGTTGCATCCAGCTGGGTGTCTCTTGAGTCAAATACTATGTGGAAGCTAAGTGGAAACCTCCCATCATGGAAGGTCCTTCATGTCTTCTTATTGCTATGATAGTAAAAACAGAAGTGAAAGCGCCACTAGAAAATAGTATGCTAATTTTTATAGACTGATGTTCCAAATGGTATCAAAAGAGCTGTAAATTGTAAGCTTCTAGCACAGGGTGTAACATTCCAGAGAAAGATTTTTTTTTTTCCCACAGAGTCATTTAATGTTTAATAACAAATGGTATGAATGCAGACCAGTGAACTTTAACAAATCAAGGACAATGTTCATAAAGTGACCCTCAAAGGTGACAGCGTTCAGTTCTGGTCTTGTAGACTTTTGAAATTGGTTTGCTTTATTTGGGGCAAGTTTATATATGTGAAAGAGAACTGTATATATTGGCTTTGGAATGTAGATTGCTGTTTAGCCACCATTCATAATTACGGTATTACTTATTAATCTTTGTTGCCTTAGGCCACTAGAGGTCTGCAATACAGCTGCATGGCTCAAGCATGACAACTTGTCTCTTTTTCTTTCAAGTGACAGATGGTTTTAAAAATAAGCACAGCTACAGCATGTAATACTTATGTGTCATTTTTTAAACAGCCCACTGTAAAGTGCTTAAAAAAATATTTGAAATCTCTGTGTTGCAGATAGAGAAAGTTAGAGGCAGAGAAGCATTCTTTAGCTTCTGTGAATCTTTATGTTAGGATAGGGCAGAACCATGATTCAAACCTGGGACCCTTCAGCCCCAGTCCAATACTCTCTTTACTTAATGTGAAAAGGATCAAAATATAAGAATAGTCTTAGTAAAATATCTCCGTTTTTGTCTACCAAGTCTATAGTCTCACTTTGTCATTGAGACAATAACCAAAGATCTATACTACATTCTGAGTTGCTTTTCCAGAAATTTAGTTCTCTGTCTATTAAGATTTTCTTTGGAGGATCCCATTCTGAAGAGGCATTTCTATCTCAAACTTTAAAAGCTTCCCACTGACAAAAGCTCAAATTCTCTCATAAATTTTCCATTGAAAAGTAGTTTCACTCTCCGAGAGTATCTGCTGGAATTAAGTCTGTGAAGATTTATTCAGGGTTGGTATTCAACAGGCAGTATTCTCCTTGCCTGTTTTTAAATTTATGTTATATTAATTGTTAAGTAAAGACGTTAATAATTAAACTAGGATACTTAAGTAATAGTAGCCACTTTGAAATTTAATATAGGTAAATGTAAATATTGGGGAGTTTTTAGGTTTCTCAAAATAGTTCACTTGAAAAGGTTTTAAATTTTGCCTGCCTGTAGAGCCCTCTCTCATTTTCTTGTTTATTTTCCTAGGTTTTTCCACAGTAGATAGGATGCTAAATTCTTACCACAGGGCAGACACTTTGTAATTTTCCATGTGCTACTGAGAAGTTTCTTGGAGATTTGGAATTAATCACTTATACAGTTCTGTCTTATAATGTGGTTTAGCTATTACTGATTAACCAGGGTAAGTAAAGTATTCTTAAGCTATTGATGATGACTTTCTATAAATTAACAATGCCATTAACCTCCATTCAAGCAATGAATTATTTTCCTGAAAAATCTTTCCCTTGAGAAAGAAGTTGAAATCATAAAGCCAGAGAGGTTTTACTTCTAGTAGCCCTTACTGTGCTAAAAATATGCTGTGGCTACATGTAAATATCTCCTTTTGTTTCCACATATAAATTTACAGAGACTGAGTGATTAGTTGAATACTTTAGGGAGCTATAAACAGTTATAATGGAGCCAGAAACTTCAACTTTTTTTCCACAGGAAAGAACACTTTTCCTTCTTGTTAGCAGCTGGAACAGAAGTAGGCAGAATTGGTGCCAATGGTTCCATTGGTAGTTTTCCCATTAACCAGAGAAGGGAAAGGAGGCAAAAGGAGGAGGAGGAAATAATTTTTAAGGACCATTAATTTGTATCCCCAAGCAGAAATTTTCAAATGGTTTCTTCTTATGCTGGAAAATCCAAACTACTCCAGTAAATATAAATTGTTTACAATACACACACTACTGCAGTAAATTTATGTATCTTAAGACTAACCATATTTTCAAACTTCAGTAGTGAAGATTGGAGACAGTTCATGAGTGAAACAGATGTAGTGTCCTATCTCCAGATAAATTGCATGTCGATACAAGAAGGTATAAAATGATGAAAATATTTTTCAGATTACACTGAAAAACACTCCTCTGTATGGACTCCACATATAATAATTAGAAACTATGATTGTTTAGTTAATGTTGGATTCAGAAGGTGCTCTTCCACCTTTCCCTTATTGGGAAAAAAAAAAAAAAAAGAACAATTATAATTTACTAGGAAGAGGGAAGAGATGAAATGGAGTTTTGTTGAATATTTAAGACTTATTTGCAGGTTACATGAAGAGGTCAAAACTGAGTAGACTGTGTTCACTGTTTCAGCAAACTATTCTGTTCCTTATCAAGCGATGGCCATATCTTTCCTGCAGTATAAAACATTAGTCAGGGGGAAAATGGAGTAAGGAATCTACTGTTTATACCAGCCTGTGCAAAAAGTAGTCGACTTATGGGTTATGTTTTGTAAATTTGAAGTTGCTGTGCATATATAAGCCAATCATACTTTCTTGCAAATATTTTCTGTAATTTGAGTGACTTCAGTCATCGCTGAATGTTTAGGTGAGATGAACTCTTTTCTGGCACTGTCAGCATTTGCTCTTATAATTTAACTTCCTAATTTGATACCTGTACTCAGTGCATATTAGTGCAAGAATATTTTTATGTTATTTGGTCTTTCTTTCTTTTTTAAAGCAACATTCATTTAAGTTTCCTTGTGGAGAGAAATGGAAGATGCTGCAGTAGAACACATAACTTTCCTTCTTAGTCGCTACACTATAATGCATTGCATTGCACCATGCCAAAACACACAATACCACATATTACAGCTAGACATTTCAGATATTTGAGTTTATACTAATCACCTATAAACTGTATTCATCATCTCTTTTGTGTATGAGTACATTTCTGTCTGTTGCTGACAGCTATGGTACTCTTTTGTACCCAGAGCAACACTGCCAGACTCAGTGACCACTCCTTTAGAAAGTGCTGTCTGTCTCCTAGCAGATAGTGATCTTTTCACCTCCACCTTCTGCTTGCAAATGATACCACAGTCCTTTGTAACTGGTCTTTGTAACTTTCTCTTTCCTTCAATTGCAAGTAAAAGGACATTAAAATTCAAAAGGAAAAAACATGAATGTTCTTATTAAGAGCATGAAAGATATCTAGATGGTGGCATTCACGACAGATTTATTACAGTGTCTCAAAACAAAACCAGCCTCCAGCTATGAATTAAATATCATTAGTGGCACAAAATATGTGAAAAACATTTAAATGTACTGACTGGATAAAGCTAATAACATTGCTTTTATTCTGAAAGTTTCAAATTTATTTTATAGCATAACTAATTATCTGGCAAAAATATTTTAAGACAAGTGACAAACATTTTAATTTGGCTGATAGCTGGCAGTTCTTTTCACCAAGACTAAAGATTCTCAGATACAAATAACCTAAAGCTTCATGAACAAAGACTAGCACATCTCTGATGAGCATAGGTGCCAAGTGCAGACTCTCTAGCAGCATGGCAATGTTTTTACTTAGCTGTGCTCTAAGATTATCCTGCCAGAGTGGAAAAACATATTGGGAATTAAACCTTAACTTCTCACGCAACTAATAACTGATTAATTTTTTTTTTTTTGGAAGAAGATCTGTTGTGTTTTTTAGCTAAGATGCGACATGATTTTGAACTCTGTGACATTGCAAACAAGCCTTTTGGCTTAGATGATAGTCAGTTTGAGAATAAACTTTTTTCTAGGTTATTTAAATATGAAAAGTAACTATCCCAACTCCAAAATATTAACTTGAAATGGTACTGCTTTGTATATTGTCATAGTTTTTAAGGTTTAGGTAACCTTTTTGTGTGGTTCCTCAAAACATGAATAATATTAATTCTCTGAGTCATTTGAAGTAGTTTCTGGTTTATTTCTTTGTAGCCCTTTCCCGTGTTTACATCTGGTGGTTTTATACTTCCAAGTATCTTCCTTCTGTGCCTAATTTTAATAAAATATTTTGATTTTTTGGCTGGATATCAGGAAGAAAAGAAATCAATGACTTTAATTCAGGGAAGATGATGGGAAAAGGAAGAGTAAAGGGGAAGCCAAAGGATACTCATTTTAAAGCTGGCTTCTCTGTGACTCATGCTTCAACAGTCTGGCTTAATTCCTTTGTTAGGGTCAGTTCAGGATTAGAGGAAAAAGGTTTTAGAAGAGTAAAAAAACATGGATTCCTCTTGGAACATAGAGCTCCTCTTGCTTGATGCCTCTTGGAGCATAGAGCTTGAGATTTCACTGCCTGGCAGTGTCCTAATACTACGTACATGTCAAAACTATATTGTTCTCCAAGTTTTGTGTCTTGCTAACCTTTCAGAGGCGACAGCCAGCTCATAAACTGATTGTGTCAGTCCTGCACAAAGGACATAACCAAACTCTGTTTCAAAAATATTTTGTCATCATGGGACCTGAGCCTAAAAAGAGCTGGGCTTCAAGAAAACAGGTGGGCTTCAAAGATATTATTTGAAAATCCTTTGAAAACCTATGACTTTTCCTCTCCATCTGTGCTCTGATTCAGACTTTCTAGAAATACTACATTGCAAACTCTCCAATCCTCTCCAACTTTATTTCACCCTTTAATTTTTTCTTAATGTCTCTTCCCCCTCCCACCTCTGTGCCAACCATCCCTTCCTGCATCATTTAGTCTGATCCTGAAACAAGCAGTAGTTTTGGTTTTGTTTGTCATGTTCTGTCATGTTGTTTAACTATAGAGAAAAAAAGCCTTTGAGTGAAGGTAAATATTTGCAAAATTGCTTCCTGAGACTGAAAAATTGTGTGGATTGAAGATAATAAGAATAAGAAACTGAAAGTTTCAAATACACTACATTTCTGGAAGAAGATAGAGATTAATGTAATAAAATTATGATAAACAAAAATCAAAATTCAGAGATAAACACAGGGAAAATAACAATATAATTGTAAGAATGTACTAATTTCCATCTCACTTTTATGTCATTACTGTTGAACTTCTTCCTTCAACAAGAAATAAAATATGTTGTTCTGTCAAATAGTAGAATGTGCCATCAAAGATAATCAACCATTGTTTGGTCTTTATTTAATCCATAATAATCCCTTCAGAATTGTCTTTTGCTTTCATATCCTTACTGTTGTCAGAGTATTACAAAAGTGATTGCCTTCTGTTTTTATTTTAGTTTCATCTTATTTACTTACTGAGACTTTTTGGTGATAGTTTTTTTGTTACTTTGTTTTGGTAGTTGTTTTATGTTTTAGTTTTCCAGTCAAAGCAAACATTTTTAGTTTTGTTTTAAAGATATATAGTGTAAGTTAGGGATTTTGAGAGCAGAACACTGGCTATTTACCCATGGTCCTGGTTAGTGGGAAATGAGATAATATTGCTGGTAAAAGGATCAGCTCATGACCTTTTTTCAACATCTGTGCTGACATTCATCTTTTCTGGAAAAAAAAGTTATAAAATAAACTAAAGTATACTTGAATATGAAGAAAAGATCACTATTAATGTGTGCAGGTTAAAAAAAAAATCCATTTTATTCCCAGAAAATCCTCCTGTATTTTAAGTGTAGGAATTCCATTTCGTATAACTGATTCAAAAGATGAACCAAGACTAAAGGTAGGAGATTCAACAAGACGAAGTGCCGGGTGCTGAACTTTGGCCACAACAATCCCCTGTAGAGCTACAGGCTGGGGGCAGAGTGGCTGGACAGTGGCCAGCAAAAATGGCCTGGGGGTGCTTGTCAATAGCTGGCTGAACAAGAGCCAGCTGTGCCCACCTGGCCAAGAAGGCCAGTGACATTCTGGCTTGTGTCAGCAACAGTTTGGCCAGCAGGACCAGGACAATGACTGTCCTCCTGTACTGGGCACTGGGGTGGCCACACCTCAAGCACTGGGTTCAGGTTAGGACCCGTCAATTCAGGAAGGACATTTGAATGTGTCCATAGAAAGGCAACAGAGCTGATGAATGGTCTGGAGCACAAGTCCTGTGAGGAGTAGCTGAGGGAATTTGGGTTGCTTAGTCTGGAGGAAAGGAGGCTCTGGGATGACCTTATCACTCTCTGCTACTCCAGGTTGTAGCCACGTGGGGGTCTCTTCTCCCAGAAAACTAGCAAAGGATGAGAGGAAATAGACTCAAGCTGCACCGGGGGAGGTTCAGGTTGCCTATTTGGAGGAATGTCTCCACAGAAAGTGTGATTAAACATTGAAATGGGCTGCCCAGGGAGGTGGTTGTGTCACTTAAGGAAAGACTGGACTTAGTGCCATGGTCTAGTTGGCACAGTAATTTTCAGTCAAAGGTTGGACTTGATGATCTCAGAGCTCTTTTTCAGCCTAAATGGTTCTGTGATTCTGTGTGTTTCTGTGATCTTGTTATGATAGTGTCCAAAAGTATAATAAATCATAGGAATTGCTGCATTTCTTGGGAAATGCTTGATGGCAGTCTTCCTTCAGGTTTGTTTATTTAGACAAACTCACTAGAACACATATGATGGTGGTGGATTTCCAGTTGCTTGGTGACTTTCGCTTTGAGACAAACAGATGTGCCCACTGAGAGGCAGTCTCTACCCACACTCCAATCCAAATCCTCAGAAGACTGACATTTCTTAAATTTCATTCATGTGGGATTTTTATACTTCTACTGAGTGGGTTTTCTTTACAAGTAATTTACCTAAGGACAGAATAAAAGGGAATTTTGTATTTTAGTCTCTAAAACATTTTGAATTGATGCCCTAATTGATGTCTTAAGCAGTCATATTAATATCTCTAATATGCTGCAGATACCAACAAACAAAGCATTAAGTAACAGGGTTGAGACTGTGGAAGGGAAAAACTATGAACAGAATTTTGGGATCATTCTTTCTGCATAGATACTATTTTTTTTTTTAACCTTAGAGCTTTACATTTTTACTCAAGACTTAAAAATGCAGTAAAATATAGGAAAATAATATATTTCAATTATATCAATTCATACTTCACAACAAGGAATGGTTGAAATGACTAATCATGTGGAATGAAAACTAGAATTTACGGTTTTTTATTACATTTGTGTTGCGTCAAATAAGATGCTGGGTTTGGTTGCTGGCTGTGTGCAAAGCAGAGAAGCCAAAGGAAAATCTATGGTGAGGGATCTGGGTCTGTGTAGGGAAGGTTTAGCCTGGCATATGCTGTACACCTGGTCTTTTAATTCATTTGCCTGATTCTGTGTTTTCATGCTGTACACTTACGTGCAATGGCAGAGATATACATGTTCAGAGCAATATGCAAAGTTATATCATGTTTCATGCAGTAATACTGCTGTAGCTGCACTTTGCTCACAGCACAATTTGTAAGACAAGATAATATGTTTTTTTATACCAGCAGACAGTTGGAGAAGCTAAGTAAGACTTCTAATTTCCCAGCGTTTTTAGTGATGAAGAACAGAAGAAGGGGCTAGCATGCCTCAACTTCTGCATTTCTTTACTGATTAGATGCTTTACACAAATTTGCTGCCTCACCAAATGGTTAGTTTTGTCATTTGCCAGTGACCCAAAGGAACCATCATGGCATCCTGCAACTCCTGAGAATTTTTAGGAGATCCCTGTTTTTAAAATTTTTTTTACTTAATACATTTTCCTGAACTCTGTAATGCCCTGGTCCACATGGCAGGTCTAGGGGAAGGTTGTTTCATTTACTCTGGGCAGTGTACAGGAGAAACAACAAAATTCTCAGGAGATTCAATAATAAACTTTTACTGCAAACTTTAGAACATTAAGGTAGAATAAGGTACTCGGCAAATGTTAAAACAACATCCAGAGAAAGTAAGGCACTTTACAAACTTTAACTTATCCAAACACAACAAGGCACTTAACAAGGCATTGATTGTAATTTTTTAGGCTGGCTTACAGTGTATTTTGAGAAGAAGAAGGTAGGAGAAGAAAGAGAGAGAGCGAGAAAGAGAGAAAAAGGAGAGAAAGGTGTACAGTCACCACCTGAGGATCCAGGATGGTCTCAGCTGCTTTTAAATGCAGGGCAGTGGAACACACCAACTTGGCACATGTGTCACCATCCTTTGATCCGCTCCTGTTCCCTGGGGCTCTGCCCCAGACATACACCTGCACTTTAATGTTTACAGTAGGGCTGCATGGTCAGCGTGCACCATTTTGGACTGGAGCAGAGGCTCACTTAAGGCATCAGGGAACTGGGGCAAGCAGTGGCCATCCCACGGACACAGAGCTCACCCTGGTCCTGCCCAACTTCCCACCTGGTTCTTTTGAACAAGGCCACTGGTCTAAAAATTCCCATCCAGGTGACCATGTAAAGTGAAAAATGAGGCATATGAACCTAATCTTACCCGGGGACATTTTATTCATCAGGCATTGGAAAGCAAGAATATGCCTGTCAAGTCCTTTTCTGGCAGAGATAAGTATACACTTCTTCAAACTGGACTCAAGCCAGCTCTGTTTAGCTGCAGTTAAGAGTTGCTTTGTGTTCAAACTGATGTGGGACTCGGCCTCTTAACAAGACTTATTTTCTCAAGTATTACACAGTGTTAGCCAAACTATGCAACTTTTGATCTTGAGCTAGCCCATATTCGGCTGGCTTAAAGCATAAGACAGATGCAGTCACATCTGTGTGGAACATACAATACAAATTAAAACTGGTCTTACACAGCATGGGCAATGGCCATGCAACACGGAAATTATTTCCTCAGTGTGCCAAAGGGCCTGTGGACATGCATTCAGACTGTTTGCAAACATGGCCTGGAGGTGGGTGGCAGAATGGGGAGGTGGAAGGAGAAAGAGTATAGGAAGTTTGGAGTTCAGAAAATATTTCAGTGATAGTATTTGACTACATTACCATATTAAGAAGAAACAGAAAAGCAAAACATGGTGATGCGGTCATTTCAGTTAATAAATTAATAAGCTGCTTTATGTATGTTTGACCTTCTGGTGTTGATTAATTTAACGCATGGGAGGGGTCTGAGGAGAGCATTTGCTATTATTAGTATAGTCAAGCATAAGAAGCATTTGAAACAGTAAGTCACAGTAAAAACATCTCTGTTTCTGTAGGAACAAGAAAAATGTTGAAACTATATACAGGAACAAACTCTATAAGGAGACAGGTTTGAGATGTGTGACTGTTTAAGATAAACATTCTCTGTGTTTGTCTGGTGTTGCAATAAAAGATAAGAAGGATAATACCATGTTCCTAGGAAAAAAATGGTTGCAGAAAAAGTAATCTTGTTCCTGTCTTGAAAGTCAATGTGATTAATTGTTTTAGAACTATCAGTTAAGCAGAGAGGATGCTTGCTTTCTTATATGTGCTCCCATATACAAAGGTGTTCTGCTCAGCCTGTTTTCATTGTAGATGGAATTTAAGTATGCACTTTGTAAAGCTGATTTTCAGAACTCTGTGTTCTGTCAGCTTTTTTTTTTCCTTACAGAATTACTGCACACACATGAGAAATGTAATTTTGGGCCTTTAGCTGAACTTAACAGCTCTAAGTTTTACAGAAACTGACCTGCAGAGGAGTTGCAGTGATCTGAGCGGACAGTAAACTGGGCTAGGCAGCTATCAGCTTACAAATAGCTCTTCTTAGAGAACATAGATCTGAAGTTCTTTGATTCTGTCATATCAAGAACAAAACAGTCTTTGTGCACTGAGTGGCAGGAGAATATCCAATATTTAAAATTATCTCAGGAAAAGCTATTAAGCCATAGGTATTTATCCTTCTCATGCTGAATGCTGTATGCAAGTTATGATTTAGGAGGAATTCTCCAGTGCATTGCAGTATACAGTATACATCCTATGAAGTTACTGAAGATTTTCTATTTTTGCAGCATTTTTTGTCACTCAACTAGTGGTACATAGAGTGGTCCAGACACCAGTTTTACTATAGTTGTAGTATGATCATTACATATGACAAACTTTCCTCACTATTGTAGAATGTACAATAGAAGACATTATTTTTGGACATGAAAATTCTTAGTGTCTTAATCACCTGTTAAATACTTTCTTGTCTAAAAGCAATTTTGTTCAAGAAATTCAGTTCGAAATTAATTTGAAATGTTTCCTGTTTCTTTTTCTGGTTTCAGTTTGACACAATAAAACAGAAAATGGTTCAGAAATTGCTGCCCTACTAGGAGTAATATTGATAGGAACAGGCAGATCCGTTGGGTCAATGTGTGGCTTTGGAGTGGGTGTAACTGGAAAAAAATGGAGCTTTTTTACCATAGGTGGATCTATTCAGCACCTGGTCTATTGTCACGTGATGGGTGCATTTATCATAATGGATGCACCTTTATCAGAGGGGAAAAAGAGCTCTAGCTCAGGAGGTTGTGGAGCTCATTGGCAGAGCTTTAAACTAGCTTGGAAGGGGGAAAGGGAAAATACCAGGCTTAGCAGTGATGCACAATGGGATGGTGTGCCAGATCTCTCAATCTGCTTTAGGAAGTGTTGGCTACAATGTTCCACACCTGAAATGTTTCTACTCTAATGCAAATAATAGGAAGAACAAACAAGAGGAGCTCAAGGCTTTCAACCAGTCCCAGAGATCTGACATCACTGGCGTAAGTGGAACCTGGTGGGATGAGACCTGTGGCTGGAGTGCCCTGTTGGACAGCTCCAGGCTCTTCAGGCAGGATAGGCAGGGCAGAAGAGGCTGGGGGTGGCACTGTATGTAACAGAAGGGATAGAATGTATGGAGCTCACAGCTGGCAATGGCACAGTTTAGAGCCTCTGGATGAAAACCAGGGAGCAAACAAATCATGAGGATGTCATCGTGGGACTCTACTATAGACCATAGGCCAGGATGATGCAACCCTGGATGTAGAGACACACTGGGGAATGAGATGCTGGAAAGCAGTGCTGCAGAAAGGGACCTAGGGGTTCTGATCAATGACAAGTTGAATATGAGCCTGCAGACCCAAAATGCTGGAAATACACTTCCCAAGATGGCACCTTATAGGGGTGGCCATGTGGCTTGAAGGATAAAGGGAAAAGATAGTGTCAGATCCTTCCTGGGAAGACAGGAGCTTACAGAGCAGTTCCAGTGGCAGACGAAGACCTGATGGTTTGTCTGGGGTCAGCACACTCCTCACAGCAGGGACAGCAGGGCAAGCATGGCAGGTGAAGCAGCTGGGCTAGGGCCATTCAGAGCTCCCTCTCTCTCACTGAGTGCTGCTGACAAGCCACTGCTGACCCAGACTGTAGCGGGGCTACTGTCTACAAGCCCATTTACTTAAGAAAAGATGATAATGTGTTCTGTATTCTCATTGTACATGACAAACTATTGCAGAACACATTATATCCTCTAGTGTTCACTGGAAGTTCTAGTCCCTAAATATCAAAATAATGTAGCAGGCACTACCAAGTAACTTTTCAGACCAATTTCATAGTTACATGCTTTTATTCCAGAGTAAATACCAGTTTATTTTAAATAACTTATTGTGTGAAGACAATTGGAATAACAGTAATTTTAGGAATAATTGATTTTCTCTGAAGTTCATTTTTACATGTTGGGAGAACCACAGAGCATAAGGGTGTTTCTATGTTTGAGCTTGAAAAAGTGATTCAGTCTTTACCCCTGAACAAAGTCTGTGGCAGGAGGATTCTGAATTCTATAAATACTTGAACCACATTCTGGAATTTATTTTTACAATAATATTTGTGTACTAGAAGTAAGTTGTACTTAATACCTAACCTATGCTATTGCCTAAGGGTAGATACAGTTCTAGGATCCTTATCTTTTTGGCATATTTAATGCGTTTTTCTTTGTTTGTCTGTTTTTATCTAAGTTAATGCTTAGAGCACTAATGACCTAGTTCCTTTCCCCATTTATTTAGAGATGAGGTGAGTCTGTAAAGAACAGGTAAACTATGACTACTAAGACATCATTTAATGCTATTTAATAATCTACATCAGCTGACATGGTCTCAATAATTTTATTATACATGTCTGAAAACCCCTGTCTTCAAGTGGAATCACCTTAAATCTTTATTGCTTTTTAAAGCCCATGCAATTTACTAAGTCACATTGATTATTGTGGGTTAAAAATTCAATCTTTCCACTAGCACAATAAAATCCAAAGGGCTTTTTTTTCTGTTGTTGTTAGGTAGGAAAACCGTCTGCTGCTCTGCAATTATGAAGCCTTTTGCACAGAGAAAACAGCAGTTAAAGCTATCTATATTGCAAAAAAACACCAAAAAACCCTGATCACTGAATTCACAGGATCACTGAATCAGTTAGGTTGGAAAAGAATTCTGAGGTCACCCAGCCTAAGATTTGAGTGAACACCACCATGTGAACTAGACCACGGCACTAAGTGCCACATTCAGTCTTTAACTCCTTCAGAGATGGTGACTCAGCCACCTCCCTGGCAGCCCATTCCAATGTCTAATCACCCTTTCTGTAGAAAAGTTCCTCCTGCTGTCCAACCTGAAACTTTCCTGCAGCAGTTTGAGACTGTGTTCTCTCATATTATCACTCTTGTCTGGGAGAAGAGCGTGACTCACAGCTTTCAGGCAGTTGTAGAGAGTGATAAGGTCACCCCTGAGCCTCCTTGTCCTGGCTAAACAATCCCAGCTCCCTCAGCTGTTCCTCACAGGACTTACCCTCATCATTCTCTAGGCAATATTTGAAAGGACTCTGGATCAAATATTGCCACATGTATTTAAATAAGAAATAATTTCTTTAATGTCATAGATTAAAAAAAATAGTAGATCTAGGTAACTTATCTGTTAGCCCTTGTTGAAGAATGCTTGGTTTGGTGTAAGGAAATTTATTTATGTTTTAAAAGCTTCTGGTAAAACCTGAATTGCTTCAATGAAATATTCTTGCCTCTCACACCTGACTTTGTGTTAGAATAACTCTTCCAACCAATAGATGGAGACAGATCCTATAGTCTTGTGAAGATCACTCTTATACATAAATCTCTGGGTTTTTTTCTTGAGACTGTGGAGAACATGCACTCTAACAACAGAGGTACTGCTGAGAATAATAATCATTTGCTATCACCAGCCTTCTGGTATAGGGTTGCGTTTTTAGTGTACTTGCTTTTTGATCTGCATATGCAGGCACTGATTCTGTAAATATGACTCAGATTACCATTAACAGTTTAACTAGGAATTTTTGCTTAACCTATTGTGTTTTAACAGCAAAAGACAAGGAAAAGCCCCTCAGGATGATTTCGGAGCTGTATAGAGGGACTAATCTTTAGGCAGAGTTTTGCTACTGAAGCGTTATGAAGCCAGAAGACACTCTTTGTCTAGAATTACATCTTGGTTATTTCTTTTTTAAGAAGATAAATAAATAGTTACAGGATCATAGAACTATATGAGTTAGAAGGAGCTTAAGGATTATTTATTTCCAACGCCACTGCTGTGACTAGAGACATCTTCCAATAGAGCAGGTTGCATCCCTTTCCTCCAGTAACTGAACCCCCCCACACAGCTTATCCTTCACAATTGACTAGCCTTGTAGAGAAACATGAGAGACCTCTTCTGCCATGCTTAAAATACTATCTATGGCTGCACCCTGATTGAATCCTGATCCCAGTTTATGGTGAGTCTCTCCCACCCTGTGCTGTGACTCCTACAAGGGGAAATGTGTAGACATGCAGGTGGAAGGAGAGTTGCATGTTACTCCAGCCAGCATCTAGGTTCTGGGGAGTAATTTTATATTTCTCATCTCCATATTATTTCTAGACTACACAAATATAGAACAGTTCTGATTGGAAGTGACCTACAATGATCATCAAGTCCAATGGCCTGATCACTTCAAGGATGAGTAATAGTTCAAGCGTATTTTTAAGGGTATTGTCCAAATGCCTCTTGGACACTGGGAGGCTTGGCACAATGACATGGGGCATTGACCATTCCTAACTATTTACATAAAGCATCAGAGGTTATCAGATGTGTTTCCCTTGCAGTAATTTTACTTACCCAACATCACCTATCGTTGGACCTGGATAGAGTCCTAAATTCAGTTTAGAGTTCATAAATAACCATGTCATCAAATACTTGTGTACTTTTTGCAGGAAACTTTTATCTGAACTTTAAAAAAACTCTGTCCAGAAATGTAGGAAATAAGAAGACACATTATTGAAAGATTTTCCTGATAAACCCCATATGGGAATACAGATCCAACCTGAGAAACCTCTAGAGTAAATTCATGTGTCATGGCAGATCTACTCAGGGTCTTATCTAAGCTTCTAGAGAGAAAACAATATGAGACAGATCTTACTGTAGAAAATTAACATCCATCAGAGGAGCTTGTTTAGGACCTGCCAAATCAGCACATTCAGACCAGAGCCCTGAGCTCTGTGTGCGAGTACTTAAACCTGGAAAAGACTGTAGATAAATTTTTGATAGTTCTACTAAGCTTTTTCAGCTTCTCTTTGCATCATTACGTTGAAAGTTGTGTTATTGTGAATCTGGCTGCAGGACTCACAATGTGTGGCTTGTGTTCTGTAATGAGTAACAAAAGCAATATGTATCTTTGTTGCAGATCTAAATGAAGGTGATAACAAAAACTCTCTTTATAGGGTACTGTGCCAGATACATTTTTCTGAATCTCTATATCAAGCTAAATGGGTTAGGACCTGCCAAGACCGTGTTAGCCCTTATTTTTCCTAACTACATTCTTTGTAAGGTACAGTATGATTGGAGCAGAAGACAAACTGTGTTAGAGGACCCTGTGAAGCTGGGTGCTTTTGTCAGGCTTGTTTTGAACCCCAGCCTTTCCCCAACAGCTAATGTCCACTGCATAGCCAGTAGGGTGCTGCTGTGCTCTGCATCATGGTGCCTCACACCTTCCTACCCCTGTCCTGCACCCTCAGACTGCTACCTCCTTGCTCAGAGAAGCAAAAAAATGTCCCTGAGCCTAAAAATGAGAAGCAAAGAGGTCAGGGATGGAACCCAGCATGAAACCAACTACCATCCTGCTCAGCTGGGGGAAGGGAATTAGTAATATACAGTTACTGATGTCTAATCACTACTGAAAATGGTTGCCAGTTTGGCTGCTGCTTAATAAAGTGTAAACATCTTTACACAAAAATACTGTGGGTCACTGCTGTAAATACAATTTCAGCATTTCAGGGGGTTTTATTTTAGTTAGCTGTTTGGCCTTCCTTACAATGTCAGTTTGCAGTGATATAGAAGAAATTTACTCTAAGCAAATAAATCATAAACACAAAAATAATTCTAAAATACAAAATGCACACAAATTATAGAGTAAGACTATGGTGCTGCTGTTCATAAGGTACTTATTTTTTAATATCTATGCTCACTGACTTAACTGCAAGTAGAAATAAAGCTTAACTTGCATATTTTTTTTGTGCTGTCAAGTACAAAGCACTCCTCTCAAATAAACCACTTAATGACGAGTGAAGTCATTTAGCATTCACAGAAGTTCAGAAAGGAATGTTAACTGCTTTTTTAATCAATATTAATACAGAATAAATATGAAATGAAAAGCTGGTTTTTGAACTTTACACCCAGTTAAATATTGTGCTTTGAATATTCTAACTTATATAACCTTTCCTCTGTGCTCTGATACATGCTGGGTGTTGTATTGTTACTTCTTCCAGAAAGAGTGACAAATATTCTATTTGTTGGTGGCCATGAGTCTCTCCAGTTTTTTGTACATCCTTTGTTGGTATTTTTGTCCTGGCATTTAATATCAGAACACAAAACACAAGAATACTTGGCTCACATCACTGCTGTCCTGTCCTACTGAGCAGCAACAAAAAGTATGATTCATAGGCACTATTATTAAGCGCTGTCCCTGTGTTCAAGGGGGAAACCCTTTTTTACCCATATAAAGTAAATTCAAAGAATAAGAGAGCAGTTCAGTGAGGACATGAGAGTATAAATGTGTTTATTTTCCTATGTTGCTGTTCATTGCAATGAAGTCCAACAAAAGGAACAGCATTTTAAATTGTACTTTTGATGCTGTTCCTCTATTGAGGTTGGGTTGGTGTAATCATAGGTAGCATGTGATTTGTCTCTTTGTTTTCTCTTCTTTTTTAATATAGATGCATGTAAACCGTCTTTGTAAGGCAGACAATCTCCATGTAGACAATTTCCATAGAGCAAATAAATAAGTCTTGATTTATTAAAATAATAAAATTGATACAAGAGAAAAAAATGTTTAATACGAAAAGAAATTAAATGGCTGCTGTTATGATCCATTTCTGTAAGACATATGAGAAGATATTTCTGTCTAGATGGAGAGAAGGTTTAAAGCTTTGTGAGTTCATACTGTGAAGCAGCAATTGACATAAATTGCAAAAATGTGGCGTTAAGTTCACTGACATGTTTCTCCCAGGCACACTTCAAAGTGTTCTAAAAGAGTTGATCAGTTGCTCTGCAAGTTTCTCCAGATGGGAAGGATCTTTTTCTCAGCTGCAGGACACAGAGTGCTTCCTGCTGAAATGGGAAAGTGAAGCCATTCTGAGCAGATGTGTCGCACTATAGCCCTGTACTGTCATCCAGGGCTAAATGTTTGTTGTTCAGCTGCTTGATGCTTTTATATTTGCTGGGGTTAGCCCTCTCCACAGCTCCTTCCCTAAAGAATATTGCTAGATATTCTCTTTCTTTTTTTTTCACCTGTCAAAACATGCTGTCTTTTCAACACTTCTTGCACTTGGAAAATATTATTTCTCTCAGATTTATTCTCTCCCTGTGAAAACATTTTTCAATTATTAAAACTATAAATTATGCTTTATTGCTTTATTATTTTATTTTTACCTTTTATTTTGCTTACTATCTAAATATTTTAACATTTACAGTGCTGGAACTTCCTGTTTGCTAGTATTTTTTAACAACTTGTATAGCTAATATTGCATCAGATAGACTTAGGTACTTGTAAAATATTTTTTTCAGTATTTACTGCATTGTCAGGCTGAAAAATTGGGACAGAACGTTAAGACAGATTCATTTGAGTTGAGTGGAACATGGTTAATCAGTTACTTATAGTTTTCAACAGAAAAATCTTCATGTCCTCCTCGCTGGGTGTTGCTCATTCTCGGAATGGAAAAACTTCATGTGATATGATTTGCCACAAAATGCAAGGAAAAAGGTTTTAAGTTTTTTCTTCTCTTTTAAAAAAAGGAATATTCTTTCTTTCATCACAGTGCTTGAAATTCATCAGTTTCATTGCACTTCTTTGAACAGTTCTAAAGGGCTGTCACATAAACCACTTTAAAACAGTACTTTCCAAACTAGTTCAGACTAGTCCACTTCACTACCTGCATATCCAGCCCATAAGTCAACAGCTTGTCTATGAGACAAGAGAGTTACCAGGGACAGAGTCAAAGGCCTTACTAAAGTCCAGGCAACTAATATATGCCACTCTCTCTTCATCTACCAGGCCAGTCGCTTCATCACAGAAGTTTATCGAGTTGGTCAAGCCTGGCTTTCCCTCAGCGAAACCATGCTGGCTACTCCTAGTGATTGTCTCTTCCTTAAGTGTGCCTGCAAATGGTTTGCAGGGTTAGCTGCTCCATCATATTCCCAAGGATGGAGGTGAGGCTGACCAATTTGTAGTTGCCTGGATTCTCCTCCTTGCCCTACTTGAAGATACAGGTGACATTTGCGTTCCTCCAGTCTTTGGGCACTTCCTAGTCATCATGATTGTTGAAAGATTATCTACCATGGTCTTGCACTGGCTCTACCATGGTCTTGCACTGGCATCAACCAGCCCACTCAACACTCATGCGTGCATCCCATCAGGTGCCATTGTCCTGTGTGCTAAATTATTCCCAGAACTGATCCTGTTCTACCAAGGGTACATCTTCTTTGCTCCAGCATTATCCTCTAGTTTCTGAGGCCTGCCATCCCTGAAGGCTGGTCTTGCTAGAAAGGTCTGGGGCAAGGAAGACATTTAGTACTTCCACATTTTGTTGCAATGTAAAGATAAGATTTGTTTCCAAGTGTCATGTGCTGCATCCTCATTTTAAAGTCTAGTGTATGGTAGCATTTCAGCACTTACCACAACAAACTGGAATTACTACTGCTCTGTATTGCACTATTTATTTTTCATACATAATTCTTATTTCTGTTTTCAGCCAACTTCTCTGTTGGGTGTTTTTTACCTGATTGGTATGGAATTTCTTCAGTCTTCTGGTCTTTCCTTTTTCTCTTTTGTACAAGATTCAAAAAGCAACTTAGACTCATTGTTTTACTGTAAATTTCTGTAATGAGGCCAGGTTAAGCTCTGCTAATTCTGAACTTAAAGTTTAATAAATTCTTTAATTAGAAAGTTGACTGATTTCCTCACATGATTTATAGCTGGCATCAGTGAAAACACTGTACATTTGGTTTGGTTGACAATAGTGTCATCTTTTTGTGTGGAATTTTTGTTAATTTTTTTGTTTGGTTGGTTGGTTGGGGTTTTTTTTTTTGTTATATAAATAAAGAGAGGATAATGTAAAATTTCTAGTAAAACTTTGCAGTGAGGCAGGAGAAGTGAATATATTAGGTGTAACTCCAAACAAAGTTTTAAAAGAATTGCAGTACCATTCGATTAACTGAGTAAATGACTATCAGCTCAGAATCCTGTCAAAGAGTTTTTTCTGTTTAACAGAAGTGCATTTATGTATGTTTTTTTCTTTGTTAGATTTTTGGGTGGGGTTTTTTTGTTGTTTTTGTTTTTTACTTTCTTGAGAGGATCCTTGTGAATGACATGCTGTCACCATAATTTTCAATGTGGTACGGAGCCATCACAGTCAAATTAATAAAAGTATCAATCGAATTAATGAAAGTATCAGCCTGCTAATTGAGTGACTTAAGGGATTATCCTTTAGTTAAATAATTTTGGGTCAAGTATGATCTCCTTCACAACTACAAGGAAGACACATTATGTCATTATCTCAGCATAGAACTAAATGTGAGTATGCAAAGATTGAAAAGGGCTATTTAAAACCGTAAGTTCTCTGTAAAAAGAGCTCTGGACAATTGGTATTATAAGGAGCATGTATTTTAAAAATCCAAGAGGGAACAACTTGTTCCAATAGATGGCACATATTTTTCTTATTAAAGTAGTAAGTTCCTTGTTACAAAAGATTGCACCCTACAGTTAATAACTGAGGTACAGAAGATGTGAGGCAATTAGGTCTAAGGAACAGTTTATTTAGAAGGCACATTTGTTGGTTTGGGGGGGTTTTTGTGTTATAATCCAGCTCTCATTTGTATCTTCTGACCAAGATACAAGATAACAAGTCTATGAAAATTCTATATTTTACTTTTTTCTTCTTTTTAGCCCCCTTTCTTTTTTTCTTTTTTTTGGTCTAAAATACACTAAGGCTGTTAATTACAGTGAATTCTTAGCTGAGGGATTACTCCAGCCATATTGTAGTCTTATTTCTTCAAGAAAAATCTGTTTCTCTCAAAGATATGCATCTTTTAGCAAATATTTGGACTCTTTGCGTTGTTTCCATTGGAATACTGTTGATATAATGAAATACTTCTCTTTTTCAATATGCAAAACCTTATTTTTCTTGAAGAACAGGAGAGTGTTAGAAATTATAGTTTTTTGGTTATAGATACAAAATGCTTTCAAGCCAGCATTCAGTCCAAAAGGTATTAAAAGCTTATTTCCAGGACTCCGTCAGTCTGCTTTTGTGTTTTCATCCCTTTTGTCTGTCTCTAGCCTAACAGCCTGTTCTTGACAGATACACAAGCCTTCAGAGGACAAAAGGTAGCAAAGCCTTTCCACCCAGATGTGTGTTGTATTCCACTCAGATGCTTATTGTGGGTAGAAGCATTTGCTCAAGTTTTTGAAGAATTGATACCGGTAGTGTTCGAGAGAGCTGGTGCTGTGGAGTTGTTTCCACAAACACTTCTTTTTTTTTTCTCATGGATGGCATCATTGCAGACATATTTCAGTTGTGTTTAACCCACTCCAGACAATGGGATTTCTTATAGCAGTGTCAGAATTTGACAAAGAGCAGGCTATATTAAGCTGTGTGTTAACCCCTTACTAACTGAATGGTTATGTGGCCATGCTTAGAGGCTACTTCCCAGCAGAAGACTGATAAACCCCATATAAAATACTTAAAATGCATTTTTTCCCATTAGATATTGAAATACATCTCATAATTGGTTTTAGTCCACTTGTTGCCCAGTTGCTCATTGTTATTCTTCCATTTCATCATGAGGTAACATTGTTATATCTTTCTAAGGGTACTTCTATGAAATAGAGACTGTGTAAGGGTTAACCAGTACCACAGAAGCATTTTGTTGTAAATACAGTGTCCACATATATGCCAAATCACTAAATTTACTTTAACTTCCTTATCTATCCTATCTTCTGATTTTATGTACATAAAATCAGTCTGTACAACATTAATTTCTGTTACTAACAAGTCAATGTGCTGTTGATCAAAGTAATATTTTTTGTCACAGAAATAAAAAATTATCAGCGCAGTGGATAAATGGAAAATTTCATTATGTGAACACTTTAATTCTTTTATGTATTCTGCTTACAGAGCTATTTCTTCTGTAAAGAAATTTACAGAAGATAGAGCTAAAGGTTTCTGAGTTGTGTTTTAATTTGAAATGCCATACTGAAATTTTCTAGCTTCATTCATTGCAGTCAGAGTTCAAATACCTTTGTTCCTTAGACAATGCATTGACTACTTATCCAGCCAACGGACAATGCTTTGACATTGGCATATCTGTGGAAAACACCCAAATTATAAGTGCCTTGTGAGTGTGAAATCCTGGTATGGTACTTAACAAAGGAATAAATGCTTCCTCCCGTTTGTCCAGTATTGCTATCTTACAGGATATTATATTCCTACGTGTCTGACAGCCTGAAGACAGGAAATGCCTCTTGATTTTGTTTGTTTACTTGATAAAATCTTTGGATTTTATCAAGAAGATATCCTTTAGTTTCATGGAGGAAATCCCCATCCCCAATTACAAAACCAGTGCCTAATGTTGCATGGGAACAATTTAAACGATAAGTATTAAGTCTCTCTGTAGTCTCTTCATATATGGGTGTAACGTGCTAAAGGAGAAGCCACTGCCTGAGTATTCTCACACCACTTGAGGAGTCACACATGCACCACCTGAGTCTGTCCCTGCTGGGACCAGGGTCCAGTCACAGCGGGCAGCTCTGGGTGGCTCAGGTGTGTCTCTCCTGACTCCTTGTTCACACCTACCTTCCCTCTCAGGTGTGTTTCCTTATTCTTCAGGCTTGACCCTTCGTTTCCCATACCAGAGTCTCAAGTGTCAGATTTGTTAAAGTAAGAAATTTAAGAGTGGTACATCACCTGCTACCCAGCAGAACATGGGAAATTAAAAAGCCCTAGGCTTAAAATAAACATTACCTGGCAAGAACAAGAACATTAGTGCAGTATCAGTATTCTTTTCCATTCCAGCTAAAAACACATCTAAGTGTAAGACTACAGCTTGTCATCTAAGGCTTCAGCAAATCCGACTGCTCATGCTAAGCAAGTAAAGCAAAGCAAGCGACATACTAAATCAGAGTAATTTAACTTTGTGTAACTCATTCTATGTAAAACTTCCTGTCTATTATAGAATATTCTGAGTTGGAAGGGACCCTCAAGGATCATTGAGTCCATCTCTTAAGTGAATACAGAGATTGAACCTACAGCCTTGGCGTCATTAGCACCATGGTTCTAACCAGCTGAGCTAATCTCAGGTCATACTAAACAACTAACATCTCTCAGCAAAGATGTATTAGATAGTCTGCAAAATGTTTAAAGCTGGTGTAGTGGTTGACAGTGTTTAAGCATAACTTTTTTGGGATGAATATTAAATGTCCAAGGTATCTTTCCTGAGTCACTGAAATAATAATTTAGTGTATGTTTTACTTCCAAACTAATTTTTCCCCTTATTGTTTATATTAAATTAATTTTATTTCATTCCAGGATGCATGTATTCTTTTTTTTTTTTCCCCTGCAGATTTCATTTCTAGCCTCTGCTTACAGGAGCCAGCATATCTCAGAGGAAAGCTGCTCTGCCCTTGCATCTGTTACCCATTACCTTTACCTCTGCCAGTTCAGCTGGATGCTAATTCAGGTTGGTCTCTTAGTCCTTTTCATCACTTCCCCAAAACACCTGTAAAAGTAACTGACAGTTAGATCGTATTTCTATTGTAGTATATATATACGTATCAATGTATCTGTATATCTATATCTAGTGTGAGATATCTGAAATTCAGTGCTACTAGAAGGGCAAAACCTAATGAGGCTTTCATTAAACCCTTAGTGTAACAGCTCTAAGGGTAAAAGAAAAAAAAGGATAAAGTTTTTTTTCCACTAATATCCATTACAACTATGTAAGAATGTCCTCATCCCACTTCATCATCTAAAGAAGTTACTGTGTCAGAACAGTGAAGAACTGTTTTTCTTGCTGGTAATAGTTTTTCAAAACATCTCTTATTTGTTCTTTTGAAGCAGTCTCTTACAGGTGAAGTGTAAATGTCAACTACACTGTAATTTGTTGAGTCAGTAGCATCTTAGTCATTAAACCTGTATACCATGACAAGCATGCCTTCACAAGTTTGCATTAAGATTCAGAATATATATTTTCATAATTATTGCCAGAATTTTTATGGAATCATTTAGGTTGGAGGGTTGGAGAAGCCCTCTAAGATCATGAAGTCCAACAGTTAACTCAGTACTGCCAACTCCACAACTAAACCATGTTCCCCTGTCCTTTCCTCTAGACTGAACACCCCCAGCTCCTTCAGCCATTTCTCATCAGACTTGCACTCCAGACTACTCACAGCTCTGCTGCTCATTTGATATACTGTAGAACAGTAAATGGTGGAAAAAATAATTGAACTAATGTGGAACACCATGAACAATCAAATTAGTTATGGAAAATCACTAGTTGTAAGAGAGTCAAAATATCAAGCTGTGGGGTTATTTGAAAAAGTGCATTGTTATGCCCTTGTCTAAAGATGTATATTTAGCACCAGTATGTGAGTTACGTGGTTTATTTGTCTGCTATTTTAAGAGGATTTGTCCACAGCACTTTTATTATAGCATGCAGCTTTGTATATGCAGCTCCATATATTACCATACAAATCCTCCAATATGCAGACTGTCAGACCAAACCAAGAATTGCAAATTACACTGCATTTAAATATAACTTTCTCTCACAGTAACATTCATGTGATATGTGGCATTTTCCTGGGATTATGTCAGTCTCGTATTCATTGAGAACCTTAGCAGCTCCTGCAGCTCAACTGTTCTTGTTAGCCTTATCAAGCTACATGTAGATGGCTTCAATACAGAAATTTGTGTGCTTGGCTATTGATATTCTTGTTGGTTAACTACTCTAAATTATTTTATAAGCTGTAAATTATATTCTTCATTGTTGCTCATTCACTTTATTCCTAGGTTGCTTCAGAGTTCTTCATTATTTGCTAATTGGGACAAAGTAATGCTTTTAAGTTTCTTTTTTCTGAGGTATCTCAAGCTTTGGCAACTCAGTGTTTGATAGTATTTCATCATCCTGTTCTACGCGTTTTACATTGTGTTGAGTTGCAAAAATCACTTAAAATGGCAAAAAAATTGTATGATTGTTAACAGTCATTTTTATGTCTGTAGTTGAAATCCAGTGTTCTTTTTTTGAAGTAGACTTGGCCAAATCCTAAGAACTTGCATATTACATTGCATTTAGTGGAGCCTCAGGCTTGTGTTAGACATGAAGACATCATGCAAATCTGACAGGACAAAGGTGCTTAAGAGAGAGTCCATCACAGCCTGCTGAGTGGTAAGCTGTCAGGAGTAAAACTCAGAATGAAGAGGATTCCCCTTTTTGTAGGTGCAGGTCCTTAGCTGAGAATAATTCCTGAACTTTGAAAGACCCAAAAGGAAAGAAAGAATCTGAAATACAGATCAACCCAGTCCTCAGCTACACTTTACTTTGCTTGCCTGGGAATAGGTCCTGAGTTTATATTTTTCATTACAGGCTGAGTAAACTATGTCAGAGCACAGGAAGGAGTGCTGGGAACATCTCTGTACTTGAATTGGGCCCCATGACAGCTCTAACAAAGCTTGTGGATCCAAGAGGAAACCAGACTGATTTGGGAGCTCTAGATGCTACTGCTGTCTGAGTGGCAAACTTTAAAGTCTGGGAAAATAATGTTTGCATTTCTCAGCAAAGTATACATAATATACATGGACTTGATTTGGAAAGCAGAATTAGTATCTATACTTAATCACGTAGCTATACTTAAATGAGACTTAATTACTTATGTTTGGAAAAGAGCAAAAATACAGTAACAGATTCTGTGTCACTTGTGCAGTCACTCTGCCCTCTGTGAGGCTGCACAGCGTAGTACATATGCTTGATCATAAATTTACCTCGTACAAATCTGCATGTGACTGCCTTGATCACTGCTTATAGAAATGGGTGAATGTGATAAGTACAAGCACCATGCAGGTATGTGGAACTGAAACATTCATAAAATCCAGATGATTTTAAGTGATCAAAAGGTGGTGGAGCAATATTTCCAGGAAACAAAACTTTGTAGGAAAACATAAATTTAACAGTACAGTCAGACATATACAGATTTATTTCTGTGGTCCAGATCAAAGATCTTCACTTCTAGGCTTGAGGATAACTTCCTTACCTATTTTTTTTCAGTCTTTCCATCTTCTGCATAGTGCTAGGTATAGTAATTATTCTTAACATTTTATCTTACATCAATGCTCTTTACAAAAAAAATCTGTAACTTCATATTTTAATTCTTGTTCTCTTTTTAGCCTCTAGTATTTGCAGACATATTCAATACCAGTGTTTTTGCTACAAATGTATCTACTACTCATATATTGACTGAAATGTAAGGATGGAAAGAATCTCAGAGGTCACCTGGTCCATTTCAGCATCAGAACAAAGATCATATCAAATCATTCTTGCTTGTCTGTTTTCTCCTCTCCCTTTGTATCGTATGGTCTTGTATCTTGCCCTTCATAAGGGAGAGTTTGTAAGTCACAGAAAGCTGATAGCATTATCCAATTTTTTGAAGGATGAGCCTTTCTTAACTGCGAAAGGAAAGGGGTAAACAAGGTGCAAATTGCTCTTTATGGGCCTGAAATATTTGCCTTATATTAATGCCTGAAATCCAGAAGTCTTCATCCTGGCAAGTGTCTCTTTGTACAACTGAACAGCATAAGCCTGCATTTTCAAACACTTTTGTCTTAGGAGCATGTGCTAAGAGTGTCTTTCAGCATTAAAAGGAAAATAAGTTTCTTCTCTTAGTGTTTTCTAATGTGTTGCAATAAGTAAGTTACAAAAAAAAATTTAAAAGCTGACTGTTGAGGTGGAAAAAAAATCTGTAGTTCTCAACTGCCAATTCTGACATAGAGTAAAATTATGGAAAAATAGGATTCTTTGTGCTTTCCTGAGCTATTGCTAGAGTGAATTAAATCCAGAGTGAAAGTCATGAACTTGCTATTACCCACACCTGAATCTTCCTCCTACATTGATTTAATGGCACTTAGAATTTTCTATAAACTTCTATAAATTTGTGTCACACTTTTAAGATGATTACTGATCTTAAAGGAAGTTTGATGCTTTTTATTTTAAGAGTTATTTATGGACTGCTTAACAGCTTCAAAAAAGGAATTACATGAAAGCTTGCAATTGTTATAAAATGAAACATCCAGCTATTCATAAAAAGAAGAAAGAAGGAAAATAGAAGTTTTCCTACTGAATTGGAAAAGACTTTAAATAAAGTATTTTGCACCTGTTATTTGCCAGATATCCACAGATTATCGCAAGTGGTGAGGCACTGGAACAGGTTGCCCAGAGAAGCTGTGGCTACCTCATCCCCGGAAGTGTTCAAGGCGCTTTGGAGATGAGACTTTGAGCAACCTGGTTGTCCCTGTTTAGGAATGATATTCTCCACTTTAGTGCTCCAACGGAATCCGTGCTCTGCTCCTAGCCTCCCCCTCCCTCTGTCCTGCCTTGGCTGGAGAGGAGAATTGGAGGCACAAAAGGCAAAGATCATGGGTTGAGATAAGAACAATTTACTGGAAAGAGCAAGGAAAGGAACAGTAACAACAACAATACAAATGACAGAGGGTACAAGACAGACGTGAATGATTCACACAGAAAGAACACCCAACTGCTGCCTCCACCACACTACACTGACCCAGAAGGGACCCCTCCCCCCCAGAAGAGAGTTCCTTCCCCCAGCCCCCAGCAGTGATGTGAGGTGGTACAGAAAAACCTCTGGGTCCCAACCATGGTTACTGCAAAAATTAACCCTGTCCTGGCCATAACCAGGACATTGGTCCAGTGGAAAATGCCGCATGGCAGGAGGTGTGGAACTAGATGGTCCCTTCCAACCAAAACATTCTAAAATTCTGTGATTATCTCTAAAGATAAATGAATGAATAAATAAAGCAATAAATAAAATTATCCCAGATGTGAGAAGGTAATTTCTATTAATTACATAATTCTAAATGAAAAAAGCCTTCACTGAAATTCACATTGTCTCATTAGAGTGTTATGTGAATAGGCAATTATTTTGCATTTTACATCAGAACAAATCACAACTTGCCCATTTGTTCTTCCACCTGAGCAGCTGGAAAATGGACTGTTCTTTTTCTTCTTCTGTGGAACTAGTTATTGTTGCAGCATGACAACAGGAAAGGATTGCTAAAAGTACCTCCTCTGTTGTTTAATTGATTACATTTTTGAGCATCAAAAGGGGTTGAAGATAAGAACTTGTAATTATCAAAATACAAATGTGACTGTGTAGAAAATGTGAATAATCCGACCTCGCTTACGTCTTTAGAGCAGCCAGCAGCTGGGGTGTTAAGTGTTATGCTGTGACAAATGAGGTGAGATATCTAAATATGGCTAAACAAACACAGAGAAAGGAGATGAGGTATGATTTCATAGAAAGCAATTTTAGTTGGATGACTGAGAACAATGTTCACCAGATTGTCAGAATTAGCAGAACCAACAATCCCTGAGTGTAATGGCATATATCAGTTCAAGGATTTTGCTGTCTGGAAGTGCTTGCACTGAGGCACAGTCTTGCCAGGACTATAAGGGAATGTATTTGAAGAGTGTTTAATGGCATAAAGTGACAAACAGAATTTTGGATGAGTTTTCTGTACCATGTAAGAGTGAACAGAACAACCAAATTATTCCACAAGCTATGGATTGTTGTCCAAATACTAATTTCATCTGTTTAATATTTTCTTCCTGTGCATGTCCAGCAATGGAATTAGTAGTTTTTCTGTATTCTTTCAACCTACACAGGATAGTTGCAGTTATATGGTAGGATTTACCTGTGATCTTTTAAGGAAAATAAACTTTGCCTTTGTTAATATAGCACCAATCACCAAATGAAAATAAAAAAGGCATAATAGCTATTATATAATTAATATAATTATGTACACTGGACATAGCTATGAAATTTCATTCTCTAAAAAAGCATTTAAAGCACTTACTAACCTTTTTAAACAAGTTGTTAACATGTGCAATGTGCTTTATTATCCATGACAGAAAGTATTGTATATTCATGCTATGTAAATCAAATGGAAAAACCTGTAAAAAAGTCTGAAATTATAGTTAGCTCATGAGCCCTACATAAGGAATCCAGAAACAACCAATTAAGTACTTGAATGTGAAAATTATATCTTCCTGAACAAAGGGGTAGACAAGCCCTCGGCTGAGGGAAATTTGCAAAATTTCCTCAACAAAATAATCACACGGCATTTGTCTTGTCACTGTGTATAAGTTTTTACCTATCCTTACAGTAGACAACTGAAAATTAAGCATGTAAGTCAGCACTATTGTATGAAACTCTTGTGTAGACCATGAAGAGAGATGAACATGCCTGGGTAAGGATTAATAAGTGCCTGAAGGCACCTCTCCGGTTCTATTGACTGACAAGACATTCTTAAAGGCCCAAGCTTGAATTAGATACCTTATGTAAAGAAAAGACAAAATTAATCCCTTATTCATCACATATAAAAGGCCACAAATAATAATATAGCATGCAGAGCAGTTGGTGGTGTAACATGTTTGAAGTGGAGATAATGAGGAAAAATTTTTCCAAAAAAATTTTGTTGTGGATAGCTTAGGTGTTTATTAAAAAGTAGCATGTAGATGTGCATTAAAAAATGCTCATGCATGACAGTATTTCTGCTATGAATATCTTAAAGAAATACAAATATCCAAGGAATACTCTAAGTATTCTGTTTTACTTTGATGATGAGTCGATCATAAGAAAATGCAGGCTGTTTTAGAGATGCTTGTGAATTTACATTCATTTATTTGCAGTTTTTATCTCAAACTCTCACACATATAGTACACAGAATTGTAGAACCATTGAAGTTTTAGGGGTACCTTGAGGCTCTCTAGTGCAACAGCCTAGCTCAAGCAGCTAGGACAGGTTGCCCAGGATCATGGTCAGTTTGGTTCGATTATCCAAGGACATACTCCACAACCTCTCTGGGCATCTTGGCCTAGGTTTTCACCACCCTAACCATAAGAAAGCTTTTTGTTGTATGCATATGGAGTTTCTTGTATGTTAATTTCTGTCCATTGCCTCTTGCCCCAGCACTGGGCACCCTTGAGGAGAGTCTGTTTCCCTCTTCATCACTGCTTCCTATCACATATTTATACACATGGATAAGATCCCCCTAGGTATCCTCTTTCCAGGCTGAACAGTCACAGCTCTCTCAGCCTCCCCTCATGAGAGAGGTTTTCCATCCATTAATCATCTTCATGGGCCATTGCTGGACTTGTTCCATGTCTGTTTTACTGCTGAAACCAGAACAGGATTACAGTTAGAACCGCTGAAGGAGTGTTTCCTACAAGATACACAGAGCTGAACAATAGCATAAAATATTAAGGACAGATCAGATTTAGAAATACTATATGATACTCTTCTATGTGAAGGAATGAATATCCAAGAAAAAAGTGACTTTTGCACCACTGAGTTATTTTTGCATTGCAAAAATAATGTTTTCAACTTGAAAAGGTGTCCCTTCCCCTATGTTAGTCTAATTTAAAATAGTTACATACATAAGCATATTTCTCTTATAATGACTTTTGACTACTGAAGAGAAAAAAGTGGGGACAAAGTATTTTTGTTGAAAAATGTTTTTACATACACATGTACTGGAACAGAAATATGCTGCCTTATGACCTTCAGAGTGATTCGGTTTTTGGCATAGCTCTTTACCACCAAGTCTGCTGATTGTTTTTGTGCATTATTCTTCAGGCTATTAATTTCTGGTACGTCCTTGTGATGAATGATGAACATACAGAGCGGCGCTATCTGCTTTACTTCCTTTTGAGCTGGGGGCTTCCAGCTTTTGTTGTGATCCTTCTTCTAATTATCCTGAGAGGAATCTATCATCACAGCACAGCACAGATTTATGGCCTTGTCCACGGTGATCTGTAAGTATTTCCTTAAAACAGCACGAGCTAGTCATTGTACAGTCTATTTTGGTTTGTATTTTATTTTCTTCCATGTAGAGGAGGGGGTAAGCCCACAACCAAGTGCAGAAATGGATATGGGGATTCCTCATTTGGTGAAGATGAGGCAAGCATGTCACCCATATGCAATACAGCACTTTCCATGCAGTTGTGCTTTGCTGCATTTTCTCCATTCTAGCAGAGATGGCTCAAGCACGTCTGCTTAACTAAATTATTTATTATTTTCTGAGATTGTGCAATTCCAGGCTAAAGGGCAGAAATGGCTTCTGAATTTCCTGCAGAAGAGCAAAAGAGAATGCTTTTCTTCCAAAAGGAAGATACAATGTGCATCGTTCCATTATTAGAGAACATATTATGATTGGGATTTTTTGTCACACGAAGGGAATTCCTGTGAGAAGCATATACTTGAATTTAAGAGTGATGCTTAAGTATATACAAGTATATATATACGTACATATATAAATGTGTGTGTGTGTATATATATACATATGTGCCATATAAATATTATTTGTATATACATATATGTGTGTAAATCTGCATAGTAAGCAGTGATACCTGATTTTGATCTAAATTAATTACATTATGTACCACAAGCTGTCTTACCACATCAGCTGACGTTTAGTCCTACATTCGTAGACACCAACTCAGTTCAGAAATATGCTGAGGTCCACATCAACAGACCATTGCTGATATTCATGTTATATCGGGGAGTGCTCCATAGCTCCATATCATCCCATACACATCAATATTTCTTTGCAGAACTTGTCTTTTTCTTTATGGTAAAATGCTTCTTTGCATATCCTAAAATGCACATGGTAAACACAAGGAATGTGTGTAGCATAATCAAGTTCTCTGAAGTGAAACTGTGGGTTGGTGGTACCATTATGCAGTGAAACACAGTCTTCCAGTTATTTTCTTTAGATGCCAATGTCTCATTCTTTGAAAAACAAGGAAAAAAATCTTTACATTCTGATACAATTATTAAGAAGAGGAAAATTACTCTGTCCAACCCATTGCCCAAATTAAATATAAAACTTTTCTATTACAGTGGGAAAATGCTAGAAATCATCCCAAGCTTAGTGAATGTGCAGCTTATTCTATCTCAGTCAATGTGAATGCTGTAACAGATACCTGAAAGGATTTTCATAAATAATATCAATGCTAATTCCTGATTTGAAGAACACTTTAAAATTTGTTCTTAATTATACAAGAGAACTTTCAAAGACAGAATGTAGAAAAGGGGACAGATTGAACCACAGCTCTTGGTTTGTTTTCTCCAAATGCAAATGCTGTAGTGGAAAAAATGACTAGGAGATTTCCAAATCCAAACTCATTACATAACGTCAGAATCAGCCTCAAAAACAGTTTGAGAACAATAGTGTGCTGGTAAGAACTCTTCGCGTGTGAGAGCTGGAAAACGGGTTAAAGTAATAAAAGCAGTGAAGCCTGTTATCTTAACTCTGTCCTAAGCAATCGCTCCTCCAGGCAACCCATTTTCGCATTACTGGGGTGTCTGACCATTTTGTTCTTAACTAGTATGCCATGGGCACTATTAATAGCCAACAGTATAGCTATGCTGGGAGAAGTTCATTTTATACTTGGACTGAACAAAAAAATGAGTTGAGCTATATTGGATTTTATGCTTCAAAGGAAGTATTAGGACAGAATTTTCCTCTAGATATGACAAATTCTACAAAAAATGCATGTATTTTATACTGTGATTTCCACATCACAGTACAAACCAGCAGCATACTGTTGATTACTTTCATAATTAGCAGTGTTTATGTATGCTATGAACAATTCCCTCTTTGGCATTATGTGAATTTTTTTTATACTTGTAAATTTGTCTGTCTAAATATCACCAAACAGCATATTTTTTTAAAGGTTGTAATTCAATGATATGTGATGACCTAACTGCCATAGAAAGGCTCTTTCGCTCCTCCCGTTGCTAATTCCCCCCTTGCTCAGCTGCAAAGGTGAAAGTCTCTTTGAATAAGACTAGAAAAGATGCTGATTCTGGACAATTTTGGAGTAGTGTAGTGTTTTTTATAACATCTGTTAGCATTCTGGGCAATCTCTTGAGTACAAGTCCAGTGAGCATAGCATAATTAACCTTTAAACTCATGTTTGTGAGCAAAAGCTGATACCTGTTTTTAAATAATTCTGGCTTCTGACCTCAGAAGGAGATGAGTTAAGTTAAAGCCTGTAAATGGATGTGGTTCACCAGCTTCAAACAGTATTGAAATTTTCAAGGCTGCATGAGAAATTAGAAAGTTACTTTATTGTCAAAGATTTCTGTTATAGCTCTTTTACTTTGTTCTGTAAGTGTAAGTGAGTTACAAGTGAGTAGGATGAAACTGGAGAGAGCCAGATTTTATGTAATTATTCTGATTTCTGTTTTTCCTCACCTCTCCATTGTGCTATATGTCTCTTTGTCAATATCTACAGTTTCAATTTGCCTCATGTTTTTCACCACATTAGGTGAACTGTGTCCTTGTACTTTAAAAGACCTATTAGAAAAAACATCACTCTGTTTAACTGTTTTGCTAAGAAAAGACTCCTTTTCAGAGCCTTAACTGAAAGATTTTCAGATATGAAGCCATGGCAGTCTCGCTGTATATACTAAGAATACAGCAAATGCTGAACTATCTGAAGTTTGGGAACCACAGTGAGCTTGGAATTTAATTTTAAGGTAAACTTTTGTCTTGTTGTGAACTCACCTATTCATAAATTTTTCTTTATTTGACAAAAAAAAAAAATCTTCCTAAAGCAGAGCTTGAGCTTTTAACTACTTGGGTATTTTAAATTTCTTACTTACTATAGCATGTGTTTTATAAGCTCAGGAACTACTCTTGTTCCTGCTTTAAGCTTTGAGTCTGACTAGACTTACTTGAAACCAAATTCCCATAAGAAGGCCAAAGGACTTTATTAGAGTATAAGCTAAAACCTCTGAAAATAAGAAAACTGGAAGTGATTACACTTGACAGAATAAAGATTTTAAAGTTTATAAGCAAATATCTCCCTGCCCACTCTATCTTTGAAAATGGTAGCCAAGCTGTGTTTCAGGCATGGCTTTTGTCATGCTATAGCCTACCATTATTTAAATTGCAGCCAACTCTAAAATTTCCTCTGGTTCCCAGAAAGTAGGGGATTATTTGTCCATGTTCTCTCAGAGGTCGGTGTTGGCCCAGTCCTGTTTAATGTCTTTACTGATGATCTGGGTGAATGGATAGAGTCTACCATTAGCAAATTTGTGAATGACACCAAATTGGATGGGGGTGTTGATCTGCTGGAGGGTAGGAGGGCTCTGCAAGGGGACCTGGACAGGCTGGGTTGATGGGCTGACACCAATGGCATGAGGTTCAACAAGTCTGAGTGCCAGGTCCTGCACTTTGGCCACAAGAACCCCATGCAACACTACAAGCCGGGGACAGAGTGGCTGGAAAGATGCCCAGTGGAAAAGGGCTTGGGGGTGCTTGTTGAACAAGCAGCAGAACATGAGCCAGCTGGCCCAGGTAGCCCAGATGGCCAATGGCATCCTGGCCTGAGTCAGAAATACTGTGGCCAGCAGGACCAGGGCAGTGACCATCTTCCTATCCTGGGTACTGCTGAGGCCACACCTTGAGTGCTGGGTTCAGTTTTGAGCCCATCAATTCAGGAAGGACATCAGTGTGCTTAAGTGTGGCCAGAGAAGGGCAATCGAGTGGGGGAAGGTCTGGAGCACAAGCCCTGTGAAGAGAGGCTGAGCCTTGAGAAAAGGAGGCTCAGGGGAAACTTTATCACTCCCTACAACTCCCTGAAAGGAGGTTGTAGCCAGATGGGAACCAGCTGGTTCTGCCAGACAACCAGTGACAGGATGAGAGGACATAGTCTCAAGCTGCGCCAGGGGAGGTTCTTCACAGTAAGAGTGATTAGATGTTGGAATGGGCTGTCCAGGGCGGTAGTGGAGTCACCTGCAGGTGTTTAAGGAAAGGCTGGGTGTGGCACTCAGTGCCGTGGTCTATTTGACATGTCACTAGTCATAGGTTGGACTCAATGATCTTAGAGTTCTTTTCTAATCTAATTGATTCTGTCTGAGGCTTGGCTATCTTTTACTTGCTCTTTTCACTCTGTTAATCACTCCGGTTTCTAGAAGTGTCTCTCTTTTATCAGGATCCTTTATTTGCCCAGGGAAGAGTGATCTCCTTTCTCGGGAGAATCTCCCTTATACATTCATTTTCTTCTTTAAATTCCCATGTGGCAAACAGAGTACAGAAGAAGCATATGTGCTGTTACAATACTTTAAATTCATAGAAATATTTGATTTCAGGGATAGATTCAGATTCAAATTTCCTCACAGCACAAAATAGGTTAAGCTAAATGTTCTCAAATGTCTTTTTTGTATCATCTGTCATGAAGATATCTACAAGAAATAATGAAAAAGATTTTCCAGTGACATTCATTTCTAGAAAAAAACAAATACTTCTATCTCCTCTACAGTCCAGCTCAAGGAAGAGTTTTTGCAGGAAAATGACTGTATCTGTGACTATGGAGCTACATCCATGGGGGTAGGGAAACAAAGCTAAAGAAAACTGGAAACTATGAGCTTTTTGCTGTGATTAAGAGTTACAGCTCTTCTTATTGCTCACCCTGCAATTTCTCTGAATCTTACACAAAGGGATGTGTCAGGGAACAAATTCATCTAATGGAGCTTGTCATGGTTTTAAGCCCAGCTGGACATAAAACACCATGGTCCATCTCTTTCTCTCTTCCTCCTCCGTCCCAGTTGAATGGGGAGGAGAATCAAAGTAAAACTTGTATATTGAGATAACAAACATTTGCTAATTGAAAAGAAAATACAATAATAATTAAAATAATCATAATAATAATCTTAATAATTATACTAATTATAATTATAATTTTTTTTTAAAGTGATGTACAATGCAATTGCTCTCCACCTGCATGTTGATACCAGACACCCCTTCTCGAACCCAGATCGACTGTGCATATGGTTTTATATGCTGGGCATGAAGTTCAGTGGTGTGGAAATACCCCTTTGGTCAGTTCAGGTCACCTGTCCCAGCCATGCTTCCTCCCGGTTTATTTTGCCTACCTTCTCAATTACAGCATGAGACAAGGAAAAGAACGTCCTTGACTTAGAATAAATATGACTTAGCAAAAACCCAAAACAGCAGTGTCTTATCAACACCATTGTCATTCCAAATCCAAAACACAGCACCATATCATCTACTGAGAAAATATTTACTCTACCCTAGATGAAACCAGGGCAGAGCCATGGCCAGCATTATTTGGGTAAGAAACTCCGCAGAAAATGTGTTTCAGTACCAGGCACTTTGCAATGAGTCACAGGCACTTTGTGCCATGGTTTCTCTCTAACACAAATGTCTGTCAGTCTGGTACACTGACCCTTAACCCAGTGAGAAAAATAGGTGCTGCTTTGGGTCTCACCCAGTTGTATGACTGTCTCAGTGCTGGCATACATCCCGGACACAGATCCCTGGCTTACAGGCTGTTCCCTAAAATGGAGATCTGCTCTCTTTAAACCGAGGGCCAGTAATGGACATATTTTAGCTTGAGTGAGCTAATTTCTGTCCAAGCATTTGGATGAAGTCTCATGTCTCATTTTCCATGTTACTTCAAAAGTGCTGAATTTCGTTATGAACAACGTTTGAATCACCAGACTTTTACAGGCAGGAATAGGTAAGAAAATAGCTAAGAATTGCCAGAAAAAGCATTCAGGGACTTTAATTGAACTGTGAGACATACTAAGAGGAAGAGGTTGTATGATAAATCCATGAGGAATTCCCATCCTCTAATGCCTGGCTTTATATTGTGCATGGACTTGGAAGTGTCTCCCTGCATGGCCCTCTCTCTCCAGCTTCTTTTTTCTATTATCCCAGTTTTTCCACCTCCTTTTTCCTCAGTTCACCTGCACATCATCTAAGATTTCAAAGCTTTTGCAAACTGCTGTTTCTAGAACTCAGCACAGAATGATGCTTGACCATCTGGATGCAAAGACAAATGCTACATGAACCACTCAGCTGAAGTTGTATAGTGAAAAGCCTGCAGTTTTCTCTCCTGATTTCTCACCCTTTGCTGCTTTGTCCTTTTCTGCATAGTAAATTAGACCATCATGAGCTCTGTGCTGCTGTAGGAGAAATATTTCTGATGAAGCAGAGCTATATCAGTAATGTTGACAAGGCATGACAGTATAGGTATTCTTATACGTATATATACATACACACATACATTCACATACATATACATATATACACGCATACTTTTATGGAGAAAAGCCTACAGAATAAGTTAAGAAAGTACAAAGCTTGGCATTTTTGTATTCTGCACTTGCATTTTATTTTCTAAACTGTTCCTTTATTTCCAAAGAGACTGCCTAATGTGCTACCACCTGCTAAAGATTATTTAAAAATACCTTACTTCTAAATGGGATGGCTTTAATTACCTTTCATTTATCCCTCATTACCAATGTATGTTTTCAGTGGAGGGAAATTACTGGGGATAGTTGCAGGAGGTTGAGTGTCTTTCATGTCTTGGCAAATATTTACTGTTAATGTTAAGCAAATGTTAGCACATCAGAATCAGGCATAATCAATATGCTGTGCTCTTAAAGCATTAAAATAAAGAAAGATAAATTCTGGCCACTTTGGTGGAATTTTTAAACACGAGTAGAGAAAAATATTTGTTATTGTAAAATTCCCAATCATTATGGGATGGTTAAATTCTGACAAATCATGGTATCGTGGTAAGGGGTTGAAAAGATAGATTGTTATGGGTGAAAGTTGCAACCAATAATGCCCATGGGGCCTTGATTCTTCAAACAAGTTCATGTGAAGAGAATTTTGTGCACTAACAAAATTCCAGGAACTTTTCTGAAGCCTGTGTAGTATTATGACAGGAGTAACAAAGGACATCTGCAGGGTGAAGGCTTGCATCCCTGTCAATGACAGTTTTTAAAAGCTTTGTATTTTCCTTTCAGATTGTACAAGTAGCAACTTCATCCCTCCAACTTTGTCATCTTTAATCAATAAAATACAGCCTACTGCTACTAAAGCAGCTTCTTCTCAGTTTATCTGTTTTCCAGCAGTTTAGAAAAGCTTTCATCTGACATGCCAGAATAAAGTAGGAAATGCTAAGATAAGCAATAGTGAGATCAGTACCAGAAGCTGGTTCTGACTGTTCCATTGATACCGACAAACTGAGTCCATATATATACCTTTTTGTATTTGATCTTCCTAAAAGAGAGGGGAAAAAAGATGGTAGGTTTTTTTGATTGGTTGCATGGGGTTTTTAATTTTGTTTTTTCTTTTTAATTTCACCACAGGACTATTTTGCAACAAGTCAATTTTGTGCTCAGATTTTAGTATATGACATTGATTATATTTAGTGCAATGAACTGTACTTTGGAAGGCAAACTCTTGTCTACCCAATGTAAAAGCCCCAGTAAATAAAAGTGTGTCTCACTAAACTGTAGTAAGATACATTTGAGTAAAAGGAATGCAGTTTTAGCAGACTGATTTTTATTAGTAGTATTACATTTATTTGTCAGTGTGGCTTACAGAAAAACAGTACATCTGAAAAAGTCTTTTGCAGATGTTATTCTTCTTGCCAAAGAGCAGGACTGTGAACATGAGCCTCACTTATGTTTGACAGTTTGCACATGGAAGCATCTTTTTCAGCTAGATTTGTATTAAATCCTCGGCTTAGAGAATGCATAGGAAAAGTAAGGTAATTAAGAATGTCTGCCTCAAAAGATAGTACAAGGGAGAAATTTTCTGGCATTTGAGAAACTGTAGCAAGTATTAAATAGTAAAAAACAAAACAAAAACAAACAAACAAACAAACCCCAAAACCCAAAAACCAAACAAAAAACCCCCACAGCAACAGATTTTAGTTTCCAAGCCTTTGATAATGACTCACACACAAGGAAAAAGTCTTACATTTAAACAGGAACAAGATCATTAACTGAAATCAGACACATAATTCCTTATGTAATTTTAAAATTGCAGTGTTAGCAAGAACCTTGCACTAAGATATTTCAAGCACGTTTCTGTCAGCTTAATTTCCTGGTCAAATGCTGAAGGCTGCATGTCTTCTGGGACTTCTGGAATGAGCTGCCTGGGAACTCGAGTTTCCAGTGCCTTAGTAGTCTCTCAACTGTATTAAAGCAGTGCTTATGCTAGGTCCTTGATGCTTCTTCTTTGGTAATTGTGTTTCCTTAGTATTAAATTTCACAGTAGAAAAAAAAGAAAAATAATAAGAAAGAGAGAAAGGAAAAGAAAAAGAAAAGAAAAAGTTAAAAAACTAGCTGTAAAATTGTTCTGAAAAATTTCCAGGGGATTGTATAATGAGAAGACTGAAACACAGTAAGCCATGTTCTGAAACAACAGCAGATGACATTTTGGGTTCTCATTATAGAAAAGCACTGTTTAGGCATTTTCATTTTCCTCTTGTCCCAACTGTTTAGCCCTATAATAACAGCAGCAGGAGAGAGCAACAAGGAAATTGTTTTTTTTTTCCTTTATTATGCAATACGTCTGGTTTATTGACAAGACTGTTGCACGCACTGACTCAGACTGAATCTTCTGAAGATCCTGTTCTTTGCTGTTTCAAAACAGCATCTTGGCATTTCTTCTTCGTTTGTTCATGGTAGACTGGATTTTCCCCAAAGTTTTGTATTGTTGGTAGTTACTCTGTGGGTACCTCCATTAATGAGTATGGTGCTACTCATAATGGATTTTGCCATGCTAGTGAAGGTGACAGGATCAAATTTCTAGCAGTAAATCCCATTGATGTAGATTTGACTTTCAAAAAAATTATTGGAACAGTCTGTACAAGTGTAAACAGGAATGGGCAAGCCTTGGCCTAGTTTCTGGAAATTGCAATTCTGCTGTTTCTGAGCTTGCATTTCTTAACCAAAATAGTCTAGCCATATTTCCATTGCCTTTTTTCCCTCCTTTTCCTCTTTCCCTCATTCTTTTTTCTCTTTCTTTTGCTTCATAGACAAAACAAATGAAAAGAAAAATATATAATTCCAAAGGGCTGATGTCACGTTATTACTGTAAAATTGGAAGAACCATTATTAAACATTTTTCATTTCACTTCAAACTTACATGAAAAATTTAAGGAAAATAATTATTTTCCCAATGTGGAATTATATATGAAATAAAACATGGGCGTGTCTCTGAGTTAATCTGCATGAGACATAAACTAATTTAAATTCATCAAACACAAATGCAGTCTTCATTTTTCTTCATACCAAATACCCTCCACAACAATTGTATGGGCAGTAGGAGATTTCTTGGTTGTTCATTTTCCCATCATCCTTATGAGGTGACTGACGCCAAGTACAGCACTGAATCAAAACAGTCAGTCTAACGGTTCAGCTTGGGGCAGTAGTATTTGATTACAGGCATTTCAAAATGTACAAGGGTGTGACTTGTTTCACAGCTGCACTGGATTCTTTGGGGCAGCTTTTATGAGTCCTCTGAGATTTGCTTAACTTGACCCATGAGTAGATGGTGTTCAGTGTTCCAGAGAAAATCCCCATTTCCTTTTGAGGAAAAGTGATGAAACAAAAGCAACAGTAACATAATGGTGGAATCCTTTAGATGCTGCTACAGGGAAAGCAATCACCTTTTCATTTTCTTTTTCAAAATAATTCCTTATGTGCATGCAACCTTTCTCAAACAATTTTTGCTGAAATTATAGGGTGGGTTTGGTTTTTTTTTTCCTCTGATTTGAGTTCTTACACACCGTCTCTTAGGTAAATAGGGCAAATTGAACAAGAAATCTTCAACATTTTCACAGCAAAGTTTGTATGGTTCTTACCAAGGATCAAGATGGATAACATGGGAAAGACCATGACCATGGTCTTTGAGGTCACATCATGACCATGTGTTTTTGAGGAACTTGCACATCATACAAAGAGTTAAGATTTTTTTATGAAGGTACAGAGTAGTGAACTTGTAGCTCCAACCAGACAGGTGTTCTGGGGCAGAAGCTGTCTTTGCACAGGGCGTGTTTCATACCTTTGCTCCCCATGAAGCACGTGCAGCTGCAGCAAGCAGCTTAGCTCCAAGTTTGTTCCTGCACCACAGCAATGTGGCTAACAAAGCATAGTCTTGGAAAATCCCCTTAACAAACAGCTGGTGGAGCCAGGAGCACTCAAACTACAAGTGGGGTCCAGCCACTGCTGGCTTACATATTTAGGTGTTTGAGGCTGGTTATGAGGAAGCAAACTGTTACTTCCTTCAGAGAAGCAACACCACGAGTTTCCACCCCATGCTCTGTCCCGGACATGCTGTACTGAGAGACTTGTCTCTGCAAAGCAGGGGGAAAAAAGGCACTATGAAAACCCTAAACGTGCATAACTGTACACATTGCAAAAATCTCTGATAACATCCAGAGATGGAGATTCTGTGGCTGCATAGTGAGAATTGGAACAGGTTTTAAAAAAACCCTCTCTAATATCAGGAAGGGGTGCCTGCAGTTCACTTATCAGCAATAACATATATTTGTATTAGTGTTCTTTGCTTATCAGTAACAGCACCAACATGAACTTATGATAGATGTTCAGTGAACACTGTATGGTTTAAGTTAAAAAAAACCTTGGAGAAATCTTTCTAAATGCTGGTACATTTTGTAAATTTCTTATTTATTTTATCTGACATTTTCTTAGCTTTCCTAAATGTCTTGTCTGGCTGGTAGAAAACCTACTTATTTTTAGCAAATTTGCTGTGTAAATTAGAAAAAGGGGTTTTTTTCAGTACTAGGAGCAACAGGAACTGACATTTAAATAGCTTCAGATACATATAATGCAGAGAGAAGTGTAATATTTGCAACTGTTCTATCGCCTTAAATTTCAGAGTTGCTTTACACACAATAGGTCATTCTTGGGGACTGGAACCCACTAATATAAGAAAACCTTCTTGAAATGTAGCTCCACCAGAGCACCAAGTTTTTGAAAACTTCTATAATCATTGTGCACCTCTTAGTTTCAATATAGTCAGCTTTTAGGATTCAATTCTTTGTGTTTGGACCCAGTTCTCACAGCTACCTACAATTTTATGGAAAGAGATCAGAAAACTGTTTCTTAGAAGAACATGTGCATCTAAGTAGAATTTTAAAATCTTACACTCGTTAATTAGAAATTTCCAGTGTGTAACAAATACATTTCCAAGATTTTTTCTAATTAAACCAGAATTTGAACTATTTTATGATACTGTACTTGAACTCGATTTAAGAAAATCAGACTTCAGTTTAAAATTTGATACAGTTCATATAATTTAACAAATACAGGTTAAACAGGCTGTTTGTTTGCAAGTCATTAAAGAAAAAAAAAATGGCAGGGATTTTCCAAAGAATGTAGGAGAGCCTGTGGCAACCACATCCTGCCAATGCAATGTTAGTGAGATGTCAACTGTGTCATGCCTCTTTGAAAGCTCCCACATCACTGTTTCATTCATTATAAACCAGTGCTCTTTTCACCTCCCTCTCAGAGCATTTTTTTGGGTTACCTGATGCAAATACAAATCAGATAATTCTCTCCTGTTATTATTAGCTACTATCTTGTTGCTAAGTGTACAAAACCAAAATCTGTTTCCTGAGAGGAACTTCTTGCTAAAAGAAGCCCTTGCATATTTGAGAGTCATCAAAATATAAGCCCAGGCAACATTTCAGTGAGCCTCCATTGCTTGAACAACTTCTCTAGCCTGCCAAGTGTAATTTAGAGTACTGTGATGCAGCTGTAGTTTTTGCTGACCAATGCAAAATCATTCTTCCTTGCTCAGTCCGGTAGAAAAATCAGCCCAGTTGGAGGTTGTAGCTTACTGTGCTCATACTGAAGCACTGAGTCATGAAAGGGGGCATATTGTATCTTCCTGAGTCACAACACCACCGTGCTTGCCTTAGGGTGTCCAATTTACTCAAGATGTCACTTTTCCTTCTAAAACTTGCCAAGGTTATTCATAATATAATAATTTAGGTTGTTAAAAATAATGAGATGGGAGAAATGCATAATGCATCTGATCATTAGTACTCAGCTTCAATACAGCTGCCATGGTCTTTTAGTTATATTTTGATCAAGGTATCAATAGCCTTCCTTTTAATGCACATCATTATGTAACTGCAGTACATTTTTTTATTATGACCTTTATTTCTATAGTGGCTGGGTTTTCTGGCTGGGGGTGGGCAAGATCTTAGAAGGGAGCGTGGCCAGGACATGGCCAGGACAGGCCAGGTGGGGACCCAAGCTGACCCAAGGGATATTTCATAATATATCGTGTCTGCTCAGATATAAAACCTAAGAGAAAGGAGGAGGAAGGGAGCACATTTGTTGTTACGATGTTTGTCTTACGGAGCAACTGCTACACATACTCAAGTCCTGCTTCCTGGGAAGTGACTGGACATCACCTGCTGATGGGAAATAGACAACAAATATTTTCTTTTCCTTTTACTTCCACATGAAACCTTGTTCTTTGCTTTATTTAACTGTATTTATCTGACTCATGAGGTTTTTTTCATCTTATTTGCTGCCCCCTGTCTTGCTGAGGAGGGGAATGATAGAGCAGCTTGGAGACCACTTTCTGTCCAGCCAAAATGAATCCACCACAAAGCCCTAAGGCCTGGAATAGGGTTTGAGTAGTGTTGACAGGCTGTAGAGGATAGAATGAGTCAAATCTTACCTTGATCATTACCTAGTAATGACCTCTTGTGACTCTGCCTACCTCTACCTTGGCCTTGTTTTAACAGTACCGAATTGGAGTGATGCAAAACAGAGTTAGGAATTTTGTATGGAAAGAGGGTCCATGCTTAATCGTAGATCCTTAGATCTATGCTAGTGGATGTCCCCCACCAAGTCAGATTCTTGTTTTTCCTTTTCACTTGCCTGAGTAGACACACTGTGCCAATATTGGACCAATATTTAGTTGCAAAATGTTCTTTTAAGCTATATTTGTATGCAAATGCATCCATAGAAACAGAGAGACCAGATTGTGTAAGCACTGTCCTGGCAGCTGTAATCCCTTTATTGTACTTCTTGACCTTACACTAACATTATCAAAAGCCTTGTAAAAATTATTTTACGTCACAAAGTTTTCTTTCTATGATGCAATTCAGAAATTTTAACCTCTTTCACCTGTGCTTAATATATAATAGGTATAAATGTCAGAATAATTACTCAGTACTACCATTTGTATTATGTTATTACTTGGAGCACGTTTGAAAACAAAGGTTGCTTTCTGAAGGCTTAGGTGGGGGAAAAAGTAATGCTTTGGATGCCTCCATGGCTACTGTATTGGAATACAATTTGCTGTTTTCAAAAGAAACTAAAAAACAGAAAATCCTTGCTCAGGAGTTGTTTTAGAATTTTTGTGTTTGTGTCTTATGCAAATCTTTAGAGAGAGATTGTCTAATCTCAGTAGCAGGATGTGAGATATATTTGCAGTGAAAGTAAAGTGTTTGGTAAAGACTATTTTGGATACTGGTTAAAGTAAACATTGCATCATTAGACTCTAACTGCACATGTGGTTTTCATCCTTGGACATTGGAAGGATTACTCTTCTATTATGCAGTTTGGATTGTGCAATATTTTAGTTGATAATGGCTATAAATAGCAAAAAGGATGTATAAAACCCCCATACTAGACATGTTCTCTGTATATGTGCACATTTGTAGCTTGTCTGTCCTATGCCTGTGCATCGCTTGCACAGGAAAGGGAAGGGTATAGGGAGGAAGGAAGGGGAGAAATGAAAGGAGAAAATAAAAGGAGTAAAATTGTAAAAAGCTCTACCTTGGAAAAGAAGAAAGCTCAGCTGATGTCCATTCTAGGCTTGACTCTTTATTGCCTAGGAAATGTTTAACAAATGTTCACCAGGAAAGAAAGCTTAGAAATCAGTCTCAGAGGTTTCATTGGAAAGAACGGTTCAAATACAAAAACAAGAACTAACATCGTTCATTGTAAAGTGTGTGCTTTCAGTATTTTTATGTGTTTTTTTTTTTTTTTTCACCAAACATTAGTTCCTGGGCTTGAAAGCACCTTTCTAAATTTCATTTGTTTGCTCTTCTAAGGTGCCTAATCCTGATCCTTTTCGGTCTGCTAAATAAAGCAGAAAAAGAAACCACAAACCAAACAAACCAAAACATATCAGAACACTTTTTTCCCATATGTTCAGAGCAGAACAAATGTGTAAGACTTCTGGTGGCCTTCATAGCCCAAGTGTGAACTTTCTTCTTTCAATTTGTGTTTTTGAAATGTGCCAAAACGAGATTGTCCTGGTTTTAACTGGTGCAGACTTAATTTTCTTCGTAGTAGCTGGTACACAGTACTGTGTGTTTTGTATTCAGGAAGAAAAAAGTGCTGTTGACACACTGATGATTTGGCTATTGCTATGTAGTCCTCACCCTAAGTCCAGTGCCATTCAACGCCAGTGAGGAGCTGCACAAAAAAGCTGGGAGAGACCATGGCCAGGACAGGTGACACAAACTGGCCAAGGGGATATTCCATACCATAGAACATCATAGCCAATATAGAAACTGGGGGAGTCACCTGGAAGGGGACAGATATTTGTTCAGGAATGGGCTGGACATCAGTCAGTGGGTGATTTGCAGTTTTATTGCTTATCACTTGTTTCTTCCAGGTTCTGTTACTGTCTTCTATTGCAATTATTATTATTATTATTATTATTATTATTATTATTATTATTATTATTATTATTATTATTATTATTATCATTATTATCATTATTATTATTATTGCTATTATTATAATCTTTATATTTATCTTTATCACTGTCATTGTCATAATATTTAGTATTACTATAGTATTTTATTTCCATTTTTAAATAGTTCTTATGTCAAGCCGCAGGATTTACCTTTTCTTTCCAATTCTCTCCACTGAGAGGGCAGGTGGGGGGAGTGAGCAAGTGGCACTTATCTGCCATCAGAGATTAAACCACAATACAGGCACAGCATGCCACTGTGAGGTATTTGTAATGCTGATTGGAGCAGAATGTTTACTTCATATGTGTTGCAGACAATTCTTTGTATATCCAAGTATGACCTGGATGTCTTTGGAACAGTGTAAAGTTACAAGCCCTATTCTTCTTAATGTGGTTCATGGTAATTTCCAGATTCTATTCTGCATTAAAAAAAACTAACTAGTGAGTGCAGTAAGTGTGCAGTATGTTTTACATTTCTTTCCTTGTATTGCATCCAACTGTGTAATTCAAATAGTGTCAGTGTTCTCAAGTACATTTCTAAACCAAACCTACAAACTCATTAAATAATGAAATCCAGTTTACCTGATGTAGCCTGTTGTCTGAAAAAGTCTTGATTTTTGTTTTTTAATTCTTCATGAGCTGAATGTTTTAGCATGTCTCCTTTTTTTTTCTTTTTTCTTTTTTTTTCTTTTTTTTTTTTTTTGCTTCTTACTTTGGTGCAGTATTAGTCCATATCTAGTTATCTCAAATTTCCTTATATATTCCAAGATGTATTGAAAAAGGCTGTCAATGGACTAAATTCTTTGGTTTTCAGAATTCTTAGATGGAATGTTTTAAGGAATTATTACTTTAAAGTGCCCTTTAAATATTTTTTAACATCTGCCTTGGTTACTAATGTACTGGAATATGTTATTTTTGTTATCTTATATAATACAAACCTGCAATAAAGGATTTTTCCATTCAAATTTACCAAGGCACAAAGCTGGGGGGAAAAGGTGCATTAAAAATCAGTTAATATTCATAATGTTATTGACATCTGAGATCTCTTCTGAAGAAATAGTACAGTATTCAGTGAGAACATGTAGAAATAATTATATCTTGCCAAGAATAATTAGCTTTGCAAAAAGAGGATAAGGAATAACTGGCTCTTTACCAGTTCTCCATTAAAAGATCTCATGTGTATTGTGGATGATAAACAGAGAATGAGTCAACAATTTTGTGCTATGGTAATAAAGACAGACATGATTTTGACCTCTGTATAAAACAGTTTAGTCCTGAAAACACATGAAGTCCTTCTGCTCTAGCCATGTACTGAGATTAAATTCTATCAAATGTTCTAAAATCCATAACTTAATAAATACAGTAGTTAAATGGTAGGATCAAGGATACTGGCAAAAGTCTTAACTACAAAATATTTCCAGAAAGACTGAAAGATCCAGGGCGGTTCATTTAAAAGAATATCATACAGGCCAATAGTAGCAATTTACAAGTATATAAAGAAGTGTTTCAACAAAAGGAAAAGATCAGCTTCCTGCAGCCATGTTGGTGTTGGTAAGGCATAACCTGTGCATACTGCATGACAAAAGAGTTGAATTTAACACTGGGTAATAGTCTCTCTCAGTAAGCACTCATGAAGCTCTGAAACAGGTTTATTGGAGAGGTTTTTTGTTCCTTATCACTAGACAGAGCTTAAGCATTAATGATGTAACATATAACATGGAGAGAAGTTTTTTTATAGAGAGCAAAGCTTTCTAGTTCTCATCCACCTTAGAGTTTCCTTTAGTAAAAGGTTCGCAAGGACACAATTCATTTTTTATGGCACTTCAAAAATATTTTCAAATTCTCTCTTGTTTTAAACTATCTCGTAGCTGTATCCACTATACCATCCCAAGTCAATGCTTGCTGCAATAAAAGGTAGCAAGGTGGCGTTAACTATCTGTGTAGTAAAGCTCATAAAAACCTCCAAATAAATCCAAGGTAGCCATGAAGCATATCAAATTGGGCCACACTCTTTAATTCAGTCTCACTCAATTTGAAAAATTGTGAAATCTGTTTCCAGGGTGTTGTGCAAACTGTTGTTAATGTGTAGAAGACTGTGGGAAATTGACTGAAGACTACAACTCTAATACCATGTGCCTTTGAAGCTGTGAATCTTTTTATAATCTTGTAGAAATCTCTAGAATCTTGTCTACTGTGGAAACAGAAAATTCTCTGGTGTGAGTATAGCTTAAATTTCCTCAGGAACAAATGACTATCATCTCATAAGCATAACTAATAGCATAACTTTTCCATATGATTTTCTTCCCATCACTTCATAGAAGCATTAGCTTTTTTATTTAAAAAAAAAAAGAAAAAACAAAGAAAAAAAACCAAACACCCACCCACCCCCAAACCCCCCGGCAAAAAAACCCAACCAAAAACAATGAAGCAAAACCATGATCCACAAGAAAAAGACATATACAATAAAGATGTCCACATGTTTCTTTCCCCGTCAAGGGAGTTGAAAAGTAAAAGAGAATTAGAATAGTTATTATGAAGAAATTATTTCCTGTGAGGATGGTGTGGGACTGGAATAGATTGCCTAGAGAAGTTGTGGATGCCCCATCCCTGGAATTGTTCAAGACCAGACTGGATGGGGTTTGGAGCAACCTGGTCTAGGGGAAGGTGGCCCTGCCCATGGCAGTGAGGTTGGAATGATATGATCTTTAAGATCGTTTCCCACCCAAACTGTTCTAGGATTTTGTGAGCCTGTGGTAATGTTGTTGCTTAATGTATTCATGGAAAAGGATAACTGTTATAACATAAAAGAAGAGTGGAACTCCATAATCTGATCAGGTTAATTCATCAGGCTGGAAAGACCTTGACATTGCAAAAGCCAATATGGTTTTTGGCTTGGAGGGTTTGTCCAGCACTGACGTGGTCCCAAACAGTTGTTAAACCTGTTGTTTTCCTGAGTACCATTTTAAAGTAAATGAATAGAGTTCTGGTTTTGCTTTAAAATGCTTTGCTGTAAAGATCAGCGTCTCAGAATATCAGATATTTGATCGGTAAGAATATTTGCAATTTTTTGTCAAATTTAACCTTTTATAGTTTCAAGATCCAGTTGAAAGAGATTTTCCTTAGAATTGAAGGCATGACAATAATGGAATGAAACTGTTTTTACCACATTGAGCTATTTTAAATCTTTCTTGCTTAGAAGGGAACAGAGTATGTCAGTCCTACCTTTTTTTAACAATCGTTATTTTCTTAGTAATGTTGCTTGTTTTTTATTTTTATTTTCCTTTTTTCATTTAATTATGTATTTGTGCTAAAAGTAGTTCCAATATATCTTGATATCTTGTCAGTTGTTTCTTGTGTTTCCTTTACAAATATTATATGTATATAAGGCTTTCCATTTCATATGTAGCTGAAATACCTCTCCAGATTTTAGGAAGTATGATATTTTAAGAGATCATAGAAAATTTTACAAAAACAGTTGAAGTGTCAGTTAAACATGCTTCACCCACTTGAGAAGAAAGCAAGTCTGCTTTTACAGATTCTGGGGGGAAAAAGGAAAATCATAGTAAAACAGTGATTCTGGCTGGCCAGTAAGTAATTTTTTTCAATGTATAGATTTAAATGTATATGATTTTCTGGAATTACATCTTTTCCAAGGGGAAAGATATCTCTTAATTTCCCCTAATCTTTCCATGTTTGTTGTATTTAAAAGTATCAACTTAGATTAAATGAACATCTACAGTAATCATCAATGAGAAAACTATTTTATATGTTAAAGCTATTGCTCATCATTCTAGGCTTGGAAAAAAGATACGTAAATTAAATGTCTTCTTGATTTGTATTGACTAGTTTCAATATTATTTTTTCCCAGTTGTAAAATTATTAACAGATCATTACATGCTAGTATGGATTTATACCTTGGAGGAGAAACATACTAAAGGCAATTTATTCTAAATTTGTTTTTACTCTCTTTCATAGAACAGACCTTTCATAGATACTGAAATACACAGGGCTTTTGATAATGTGCTTTATGTTGTGTTCTGTTGTGTTAGAAACATTTGACATCAATGTAAGGTACACTTTATGAGAAAAGTGACACCATGAGTGAAATAGGAGACTGGGAGGCTACAAGGGGAGGTCTTGAGGATTATTAAATTGGATGAGTTTAGGTAAGAGTAGCTCAAGAGAAACAGCCAATGGCAATATGTTACTGTCAAGGTATTATGGTCTTATTGTAAGTGATACCTCTGCCCAAAGTAAGGTGTAAATGAGACCAGATGCTGGAGTCAGTAGTATAGATTTGATTTAACAGTAAATGTGAGGTAGAGAGATAGAAAGAGACAGGAAGGAGGGGGTGGAGGGGTATGGGAGTAGGGAGGAGAGAAAGAGAGTGAGAGATTAAGCAGAAGATAAGAAGATAATCACCACCACATGGATTCCTATGGCACCCCACAAGTCCTTCTACACCCTGGTCTTCAGGGTGGGGGTCTCCCTTTTGCTCACTTTTATACAGTTCAAGTCTGGGGTATCCATGGGTCGTGGATGCCATTTCCACAACTTTGGCTATTGTGCATCCTTTCTCACAGTTTTCACTGGGCATATTTTTTGTCCTGTTAAGTCTTAAGTTCCCATAGTCTGCACAGCAGAATTTTGTCTGATGTACTAGTTTCAAATCCTCACCTTCATTAGGCCTGGAATAAGTGCCTTCCTGTTTTTCCATCTGTGCTTATCTCAAGTTCCTTTGTGGTGGCTTATCTTATGAGGACAGTGTCTTGAGATAGGTGACTTTATTCCCTAAGTCCTCATACCATCCCATGGCTCAAACACTGTCTTCCAGGGAGTTTTCGTCAGTACATGGGTTATCCACATGGGTGATGCATACATAGAAAAGACAAAGGAGGAAAGACGGGAACAGAAACAGCAATGCTAGTCATCATACAATGTATACAACAGCTCTTCCAATAATTGCATATACAAATCCAATTACAATAATCAGGCTGGTTCTCATTAGCCACAGCCTTCAGTTTATGAGTCCCAAAGATGAGAATATGGACTTTAGCCAGGTATTGGGCTAATTTCCTTTAGCCAGTCTTAGGGTTGGAGTGATTGGAAAAGTTCTGTTACTTGATTAGCCATTTCTTTCACTTTGGCTTAGGCTTTTTGACTGATGACATTGCATTGTGAATGGTAATACTGCATTCAGTTTCACTATGATTTGACAATCCATATACCCATTGTTCCTTTAATAGTAACTTATCTAGCACCAACTGATTTTCTAAAGCCATTTTTGACACTTGTTGGAATTGCAAGTTAAGATTTCTCACTCATATCTGGTCCACTACTGAAGGCTTCTACCTGCCACATAATATTTCCTAAGACCCACTGGTGATTTAAACCCAAAACCTCTCTTTTGCCCCACCATATCTGGGGCATACATATTACTGATCCGTTCTCAGCTTTGTTCAGGAGAACTAAGTTTGTGTCATGTCCTTCCTGCTGATGAATAGTGAAATACAAAATTTAGCAAATGGATGGGAGCACTATCCTGCACCTTTGTCCAGCAAGTGGAATTAGGCTAAGTCACTTTCCATCAGATCACCCCCAAATTAATCCAAGCGATGCACTATAGTGGCTTGTCTTGCAAGTTCAGGTTTCTATCAAGTACATTTGGGGCTTGAAATTAGCCATAAAATTACACAGCAGGTGTTGATTTTTAAATTCCATATGGAGGTATCCCCAACAGATACACATGCCACATATTAAGACATGTATTCTCAGTCAGCCAGGACTGAAAGGAGTGTCCAGGTCTTGTAGTACAAGTGAGTACCTTTGCACACTGGAACAAGTGTGAACGGGTTTGTTGAGGATGTGTGTTTGTGTACTTTGAAGGCTTTAAAATAGGGCTCTTTCCCAACCACATCAACATATCATTGGAGGAATTTTGTAGGTAATCACAGAATTGCAGAATATTCTGACTTGGAAGGGACCCACTGGCTAATTCTACATAACCTGAGAGATTAAGTTTTAGCACATAAATTTCTCATACAAAATATAAAAAAGTTATAATGTAAAAAAAGTTCTGATATAAAAAGCTTTTCAGACAAACACATCTTTACGTTGAGCCTATACTCTGTTCTCCACAAAAGCTGTGGCTTTTCTGTTGTTAGGGTCATGAATGAAATTAATTGCCTTTCAAATTTAGTTGTTGTTTTTTTAAATTTTTCCCCATTATTATTATTCTTTTTCATTTTATTTTCAGTGGGCAAATTGCTCTCATTACATTCCTTTGAAATTACTGCTACAGTAAATTGCACCCACAAGTTGGAAGCATATGTGGTGCATAATAGTTACTGTGTTGATTAGAATAGAAAAAAGAAGTGAGGTGAGGTTAAAACATTCTCTTAGGACACATGCTAGGGAACCTAATAGTACATCTGACATATTCATGTGACAATACAAGTATCTCCAAAAATGGTTACAGGTCTTGAGAGCTGGGAAAAGGCTCTTCTGTCATTTTATTCATGACCCCATTTGCAGTCCATGGCAGCCCCTCATTCTGGTTTAGGAAGGGGGACTTAATAATTTCCCATGTAATATTTTCTTCTGCTTCATTAAGATAATTTAGGTTACTTATTAATATTTCTGATATTTCTGAAAAACTGTGCCCATTCATGATAATAAAAAGCCTTCTGGGTCAGAAGGAGGAAGGTTAATACCTATTTGCATGATTCCAATATGCATAAATTCTTGGACCAACTCCCATGCTACATTTGGTTAAATTTTCTAATTCTCGGTTGAAACAAAAGACTACATCCGTAAGATAAAAGTAAAAGCTTTTCCTACACCATTTTTTTTCAGTAAAAAGACAAAATGAACTCAGCAAAAATCAAGCTAACAATGCATGAAGTGGTTTGTCTTATTTTAGTATATTTGTTCTCTCAACATGTTTCCTCAATGAAAACACACTCAAATCAGAAAAATTGATAAACTGATAGTACAAACAATTATGGGGGCTGGTTAAAAGTTCCATCGTTTTTTGTTATTATCATTCTATAAAAAGGTGCTTATCTCAAGTTCCTGTTGTGATGGCTTTTCTTATGGGGACAGTGTTTTGAGACATGCAACTGCATTCTTTAAGTCCTCACACAAGTTAACAGGGAAATTTATAGCAGCCAAAATAAAATTAGACATCAAAACAAAGTCAGTGGTCAGACCAAAGTGGTCAACACAGAAGCAAAAATGGACCCTCAGTCAGGTAACAATAAACGAGGGTAAGACTTGTGGCAGCTTGCGACAAAAGCTAAATAGCTTTTACAATGCTAGAAGAGACCTAAGCTGGGAGCAAAAATTCTCAAAACAGTTACGGAAAGAAATACATTTTGATTTTAAGGAAGTATTACAAGGAAGTTACAGAATCTTTGTAATAAAATGAGAATCTCTGAAGAAGATAACAGTGTTTTTTGGGGGGTTTTTTGTCTCTCTTGCGGAAGGCAGTGTTTCAATAGATAGCTTTTTTTGGTTGGGTGGTTGGGTGGTTGGTTGGTTGGTTTTTTTGCTATTACTCAAATTCAAAAGAAACAAAACAAAAAACTTAGAGAAATCTAGGGCCTATTAAAAAAAAGAAAAAAGGGACTTGCTGGAAGGCTATACTGCAGCAAATAATGCTCATCTTCAGACAAATAAGGTTTGCAATGGTGTAGTTTTTTCAAGCTTCAACATCAGTCTTTCTAGGCCTTTTTATGTAGAGTAGTTGTGCTCTGAATCATCAATTTAGCTGATACTTTGGGTTTTTTTTTTTAATTTTCCTATCCAGTGCTAGGAATACACAACACACGGTAGTTCCATGTGACAAATGTATCATGGTAATAGAATAGTAGCTGCATCCCTAGTGTTAAGTGTAATAAATAATTGCAGTTGGTCCCTATAATGGTATCCCATATGATTTCCGTCATAAAATATATCTGTCAACATATGCCATCATCACATTACTATATATTAATAAATCTTACAGGATGATGTGGTTGTCATTGACTTGCTCACAAGAGAAAAATCCAAAATAAGCTTTGAAGATTAATATGTCTTTGTGTATTTCTCCACATAACGTTCCAGTGTATTTTTTAGAGCAAGTACCTAGGGTATTAGTAAAAGTGGTCCATCTCTGTGGGTTTTAATTTTTATAAAGCTTTTGTTAACTGAATATAAAGGATTGTTCACAATAAAGTGTCAAGACACTCAGTTTTTGAGAGTGTATATTAGCTTTGATATACAAAAATATATCAAATTTAGAAAAATACAGGTTTCAGAATGCAAATATGATTTTATAGAAGACTATTCTTGTGCTAAGATTCTTGGCTTCAGTATAATCATTAAAAGCAGCATAGGTTATGGTAATATGATCAATGATCAATTTCTCAATGCTAATTGCATGAACTCAAGAATGCATTTGGGGAAAAAAATAACTTCCATACCTAAGAAATAATGAAAATTAGAAAGATGAAATAGATCAGATATTGTGTCCAATATCAGCCATGTTGACGGCTGGTCAAAGGATCCTTCCCCTCTGCCCAGCACTCCTGAAGTCATAGCTGGAGTGCTGGGTTTAATGCTGGCCTTCTCAGTACAAAAGAGACATGCACAGACTGTACAAAGTCCAGTGAAGGTCACTAAGATGAGTAAAGGACTGAAGTATCTCTCCTATGAGGAAAGGAACAAACATGTTTAATTGCAGTACAGAGTTCTTACTTTCCCTAATGTTGCTCAATTATGTTATCAGATGGTATCTAAGCTTGGTGGCTGATGGAGCTTGTACATTCTGCAGAGAGTTGTAGAATGTTTCTAGATTGTGCTGGAAATTATTTTTGGGATTCACTGATTAAGGATGACTGATCTTCTGAAAGAGACAAGGAATGCAATCTTGACTTGCTGGAAGTGTATGAAGGACACCTAAGCAAACCGAGAAGGTATACCATCAGTGAAACACGTACCTAGGCTTTTCTCAGGCATATATTATGTCAGCATCAACTCTAAGTGTACTTAGACAAGCTGACCTGAGAAACAGAAGGGCTGGGTAAGTTATCTTAACAGGGATAGCAGTGCCCACATGGTCTCTAAACATACTGACTCCCATGCTGTCCCTTGGGCTGCTCTGTTGTGCATCATCTCTAGAGTAGGTCACTGGCTGTAAAGCACATACAGGTCTCCAGGGAGAGCACAGCAAACCCTGATCTCTCATACCCTCAAGAGCTCTCTTTAATTACCATCTCCGTTTTCTTCAAGTCATCATAGTATATGCATAATTTGACTCTTTCAGGGATAATTCGTGTTCCTGGTACATCTTTAAAAATAATTATAACACATGAATTAAAAGGGCAAGGAGAGACTGAACAATTGGGAGAAAAAAAAAGAAGAAGAGAGTGAGCATTTGGCTTCTGTGTGCAAATGACATGAAATTTCCAACAACTTGAGAATGAATACTTATGTTGCCTTTTGGACTTTTTCATTTATTTAAAAAATAGATTTTTCAAAATTTGATTTGTGATTTCAGGAGTTAAGCATAGAAAGTTGCATAATGTCCTTTTAGAAACTGGTGACTAAGAATGATCACTTTAAATGAATATAGCAGCATGTAGTTCGTTAAAATATAATTTGTTTAATTGCTCGTTTAAATTTTTCCAACATTGGTAGGCTAAATATGACATGCATAGTGTAAGAGCAAAAGCTACACTCCTTCAAATATGATGGGATAAGAACCAACAGAACACAAAGGAACCTATCAAGGTTACTCTGTGAATAGAGGTAAAGAATTTGTGGTTTGTAAAGCCCATCCTTTTTGAAAAATATTTTTTCTGTAATTCTATTTATGGCCATTCAAGATGTCTCTTATGTTTATCAACAGCATTTTTTTCCATTTCTTTTCATCAGGTGTTTCATTCCAAATGCCTATGCCGCTCTCTTCACTGCTGCTCTGGTGCCATTAATGTGCTTGGTGGTGGTTTTTGTGGTGTTCATCCACGCCTACCAGGTGACTCCTCAATGGAAGGCATATGACGATATTTTCAGAGGAAGAACAAATGCAGCAGGTATGATTTGTTGGCTACCACTATGCAAAGAAGTTGTGCTTTTGAACGGTACAGACTGTTCTCAGCAGTTCAGAGAACCCCACCTGAAACCATAGTTCAGTAGGTACCTACGCACTTAGTTTAAGATTAAGCCTGCTAGTGCCCTTTTGAAGTCTGTGAAAGTACTTTGATGATCAAAGTTATGCAGATGCTTAACGGTCTGAATGGGATAAAAATAAGTAAAACCTCGAACAAGAAATTAGTATCACTAGCTTTGTGACTAAGTTTAGTGTAGCTAAAAAGAACAGAAATAAAACAAAGCACTGTCCTGCTTGGAGCACTGTGTCCCCATGCCAGGTTTTGGCTGGGGGCACTGAACACCCTGTCCCAGGGAGGGCTGGGGCTGCTCAAGTGCAATGATTGCCCACTTGCAGAACATGATAACCTAGGGATCCAGGCTGTGTCCCCCTGCTTGACCCGAGGTAATGGACACAGCTTTAGTCCCTGGTTTTTGCAGTGTATTTGGTGGCTGCAAAGCCATGTGCAGGGTGCGCTGTGCATAAGACTATTTGGAGCTAATTCCTCTGTTTTGATATTTCCTATGCTACTTGCAACTGAATTGTGCTTGAAAGAAAAGCTCTGTCTTGTGCAAAACAGGAAGTCGGCCTCCTCTGTCAGAATAATTTCAAGTACAACAATGTTCCCGGAATAAAGCTGCAGCTGTGTAGACCAATATTGTAATAATAATAGGACACTCTGTGGGAAGCTTAGAATATTTCTTTTTTCTTCATGGTATTTTGTAAAAAAATATCAGTTTTATAACCTAGTGCAAATAATTTTTTTATATTTGGGTATTAGAGATACATTCCTTTTTGTAGAAAATTAAAATAAATATTAATTATTTATAATCTGGGCATTTATGCAAATATTTCTTCTTTTTTAATGGCACAATCTTAGCTTGACTGAGATCGGTATGAATTTAGATAAGGTCTGATGATATTCAAGACCTTAGTTGCAGTCTTTCATTTCTTTCTGCTATAAATGCACTGTCTGAAGCAGTCGCAGAGGTGGCTCCTCTTTTCAGTCTTTCAGTTGATTTATTTATAATTAACTTTGGATATCTGTAAAGAGATTCCTTTTTAATATGTGAGGGTTCAGGTTTGTCTCAGAGCACTTAAACCAAAGGAAAAAAGCAAACTTAATGTTGAAATAATACTGTAAATAAAGTTGCTGCGCAAAATGGCAGAAACTACTAACAGAAATTATAACTGCATGACATAAAGACATTAAATGGTAGGGTTGAAACAAATCTTTCATTTAGCATAGGATTCAGGGTATTTTCTTTCTCCAATAGAATCTAGAAAATAGGGTGGAGAATGCCTAAGTCTCAGAAAAAATGAAAAAGAAACAGGAGGAGAGCCGTTGAGAAAAATCCCTTTTTTTTTTAAAGTTGATTGTACTCATGCACCTGCAAAGCAAACTGCTGTTTTGCTACCAAAGAGCTTTTGTAAGCACAAATTAAATACTTCATACAGTGATGGTGAGAGCAAGTTGGAGAGAGGCTATTTTAGAGAGGAAAATGAGCTCTCGGCTGTGATTTATGGTGCCTGGGATTGTATGAGGAGTCTGTGTGTAGCTGTGTTTGTGGTGTAAGCTTCTAGAGAGAAAATATGGTGATTTCTGTAGTTTGCAACATTGCCTGTAACTAGATAACACAGTACTGTTAACTAAACACCTCGGATTTTTTTGACTGAATATTCCTCTTCTAAAATTAAAGTTGGTGTTAGTATATTTACACTGGTTTTTATGTCTTATGGGTATATTGTGCTTTATAAGTCATATTCAAAGGCAGTTTGCAGTGGTAAGGCCTGGTATCACTTTTAAATCTTGAATCTTGAAGTTCACTCAGCTGACTCTATCTTCTTATGAAATTACTGCAGCCTCCTCCTGCTCCTGTTATTGTAAGCACATCAATGACTGCTGTGGGAAACAATATTTTTCACATCAGCAAAGTTGTCTGTAATCAGCCTCATGTGATGATATCTTACTTTTGAAACATAGAGAGGGTCTTGGATTATACCTGAACCAAGTTCTGGCTTACAAGACCCTATGTGGTAGGAAGGTCTTTAGGCAATGTTGCCTCCTTTAAGTTGCACAGAATTCCATTATTTTTCAATGTTCTTATGGCAATGAATATGCCAGGATTTCTCTCTGTTTCATCAAAAACCAGAGGAAAGGTGGAGCCACAAAGCAACAGTAAATCTATGTCAAAGACCCAGAGAATTCAAAATAGATGACATCAGTTGCCCTTCCCTTTTCTACCAATACAGTCACTCCATTATGGAAGGCCACCACATTATTCTTCTACAGCTATTAGAACAAATTCTGTAAAACGTCTTGCTGAATTTAGGTAGTAGCATGATGTTTTGCTGGTTTTTTCTGTCCTGTAAGCAGAGACTTTGTTGCTACCCATACTAAAGAGGACTCCTGTGTATTTTTTTCTTTCCCATGAGCAGAATAAAAATGCTGGGTTTCACCACACATGCCTAAAAGAAAATATTTTCCCCTTGGTAGCTGCAAAGAGGATCTGTTTGTAGGCAGAGAAATATTTTCTTGGAAAACTAGAGGATATAATTGGATGGGGTTTTATTTATATTTACACATAGATGCCCATTTTCTAATTGTACCTCCTTTTCTGTCATGAATATATTCTTCCTAGTCGTCTGGATTTGTTCTGGGTACTCTTAAGTGGATTCTCATCTCTCACACCCTACTCTGGTAGTTTCAAGAAAACACAATGGCGCAAGCACAGCTAGCCTAGCAAAAATCTGTTTTTAGTAATTGCTGTCAATTCCTTTGGTGGTGGTCTGTGTTCTTCCCAGAGAGTGTTTATAATCTTTACTTGTAACTAGGCTATCACTGTAAAAGAATATGATTAAAACAAGGTTGTAGTGTAGAGTAAACACAAGTAAATAGGGTTTACCAAATATTATTTTGAGCAGTATGCACAATTTTCATTACTCTGTCTGGAACGCCAAATATGTGGGATTACCCTCTCATGCTCCTTTTACTGTTCCAGAATTGGTCTGTTACTAGCTGTCTTGGTTTACATGGCGATTGATATAGTTTTCTTTGCTCAGGCAATTTTCTGCAAACAGTAGAAGGCTGAAGCAGGGGCAGTCAAGAATCAGTTTTCTCTTAGAGCAGGCAGCTTTTCCTCTTCAAAAGTGAATGTTGGACAGAAAAGTGTAAAAGGCTTAAAAAATTGTGGAAGCTGATTTTCAAGGAATGCTAACTCCAACTCTAGTGTACTTGTTCAGAGATAGGCATAGAGTTTGCACAAAAAGAGTCTTCAGTTTGTATTGGTTCTGTTTGCCAGCCTTTCAGCAAACATATTCTGTTGGCTGACTGTTCTGCTATATATGGAAACAATCTTCTGAAAAGTTAGCCTTGACAGGAGCCAACTCAGAAGCATTCATGGGATAAACAGCCTTTGGGTTAACTAATATTTAAGTTTGCACCCCAGAACATGGTTGGCCCTCCTGACTGCCAGGGCACTGCTGACTCATGTTCAACTTTGCACTGACCAGGACCCCCAGGTCCCTTTCCGTGGCACTGCTCTCCAGCCTGTCCTTCCCCAGTCTGTCCATACATCCAGGGTTGCCACATTCCAGGTACAAGAATCCAGCACTTTTCCCTTGTTGAACTTCATACGGTTGGTGATTGCCCAGTGCTCTAATTTTTCGAGGCCTCTCTGCAGGGCCTCCCTGCCTTCAAGGGAGTCAACAGCTCCTCCAGTTTTGTATCATCTGTGACCTTCCTGCAGGTCATTTATGAAGATGTTGAAGAGCACAGAGCTGACAATGGAGCCCTGTGGAACCTCACTGGTGTCAGGTCCTAAAATGCAAACACAGAAAATGGATATTAGCAAGACAACAATCCAATAGATGTGATTTTGTTTTCTAATTGTTTGCTATCCTTTCATAATTTCACAAAAAGATTAAAAAACATAACAGAACAATTTGATTTTTTTTTCTGATGATAGTAAATGAGCTTAATTTATTTAATTAATGTTGAACTGGCATAATTGTCATGCCCTCCTTACAAATATGCAGTTGAACTTACCTGAATCAGATATCATAATTGTAAAAGTGACAAAGTTAATGTAAAGATTAAAACTTCATGTTGCCAAGATAGACCTTCATGAAGAATGCCTTACATATTTAGCTGTAAAATTTTAACTACCTTCTTGCATGTTCCTTCATTTAACTTTCTTTAATATAAAATCATAGAATGGTTTGGGTTGGAAGGGAGCTTATAGAGCATCTAGTTCCAGTCTCCAAATATTGTTTAGCAGTATTCAATTCCTAGTCACAACAGAACATGTTGGATAGTCTGCCTATACCTACGGTTATCTGATCTCCTCAAGAAACAAATAAACGCACAAAATGCAAGTGCAGGACATTCCAAACATTCTTCTGTACTAAACAAGTTATGCTGAGGACAGGGCTCTTGATTTCAAGTGAGAATGTACATCTAAACATGTAGTTACATGTCTACATGTCTTCCCTATCCTGTAAGATATATCCTAAAGTCTTTATCTCAATCATAGATAAATATCATGTATCCAAGAGAATCAAAGGAACAGTGAATTGCAGGAATGCTTTCATCTTGATATGACAATATGCATCTAGAAATCAAGAACCAGATGTTGACTACTTCTGAACTAAGAGTTATGTGTGGTATTCACAGTATTCATCACACACACTGGATATAATATTTTAGTCTTCATAGTGCTCCAGGAGCTTTCCTTTTTCTAAATTAGGAGAAAAAACAAGTCTTTGCCTTCAAGATTTTTTACAAATACTGTTAGGACAAAATGCGTAAGCATAATTAGAAGCTGAAATAAAGAACTGAGATCTGAATGAGATAATAACTTAGATGCATCATCGGCATTCATGTAACTTAGATTCCTTGCACTGTGCTTCACATCTCCAAATTAGCTGTTTTCCTTCAAAGAAATCTGCAGAAGCAGGCTCGTTTAAATGAGTTGTGACTGCATATTTGCATATGTAGCACTCATTTAATATTTTGCAAAATGCATCTAAATAATTTTGTTACGTGTGGATAAGTAGGCTCAACTTTTTTCTTTATTCCTTTGATTTGCTACTTTTCTGGGGTTTACCATGTTCCCTGAGTACCAGTAATAGCATAAGCTATGATAAAATGCACTTCTTCTCATTTTATTATACCATGAAGTGTCTTAAGGATGTATGTGAAAGTTTGCCAAAACCCTGAGATTTAGTGTAAAGGTTAGAGCGGCTAGTGTTCTATGATTTTGAAGTAGTGATGTATTTCTTATCCTTAATTTGAGATGTATTTTTCTTTTATAAAGCATACTTTAATTTCAAACTTTTCCTTGCCACAAGGAGCAGCAGATAAAAATATAAATTAACAAAAAGTAATATTTTAACACATTTGTTACCAATTCCTGTTTCTGCAAACTATTAATGAACATTTTTTTCCACTTGGATTTCATGGGTATGGAGCTACCAGCTTTCTGATCTTCAGTATCTGATACTGTTAAATTCTGCACATTTAACATTCCCAATCAGGAATCAGTGGTTTTACTATGATTCATTGATCATGTGTTCTTGGCAGTGGTATTTTCTTCTTTGAACTTTATGACAGAAATCTGTTTGTTTTTTTCTTTTTAATTTATTTTGGCCACAAAATCCTGTCACTAAACTCTTTCTTTACAGCAGCTGTCAAAAACAATTGAAAACAGAGCCAGCAGGATTTGGAACACTGTTATTCAAGCTTATTTTTTTAAAAAAAAGGTTTTCTGACATTTTTATATTTGCATTGCTAAGTTTAACTGATGACTTCTCGAGCAATAATTTGTAAATATTTTACTAATTTAGGTCTCCCACAAATTGTTGAAGTTTTGTGAAGCCACCGACTGTCCACAGTTATCTGGGAAAAAATGTTTGCAAAGATCTTTCAGGTTTTGCAGTAGGTCTTCGTTTAGCCAAGAACTGTTAAAAGCAATTAAAATTGCATTATCAGTTTAACAGCTTGAGGAGAAGATACATCGTAAATATTTATAGGTAAACTTAGAAGATAATTAAAGCTGTATTATTCAATTCCTTCTTTTATTGAATTTCTTATTTATTTAAAAAAAAAGAAAAAAGGGAAAAGGGCTAATAGGGACTAACACAGTGATGAGAATAGAGGCATTTCAATACATTATTAAAGCACAGTTCATTCTTTATTTTCCACAGTTAAATCAACTAAATGTTTTCTGAAAAGGCACATTCTCTATTACATTTCAAAGCACTACATATTCAAAATAAAGATATTATTTAATAATTTTCAGTTTTCTTAATTTCTATTTGATGTAACATTTTTCATTGCTCAGACTTGTTGGGAAGGAAGGAAGGAATGGTGCGGAAGGAAGGAATGGTGCGGAAGGAAGGAATGGTGCGGAAGGAAGGAAGGAAGGAAGGAAGGAAGGAAGGAAGGAAGGAAGGAAGGAAGGAAGGAAGGAAGGAAGGAAGGAATGGGAAGGAAGGAAGGAATGGTGCGGAAGGAATGGTGCGGAAGGAATGGTGCGGAAGGAAGGAAGGAATGGTGCGGAAGGAAGGAAGGAAGGAAGGAAGGAAGGAAGGAAGGAAGGAATGGTGCGGAAGGAAGGAAGGAAGGAAGGAAGGAATGGTGCAGAAGGAAGGAAGGAATGGTGCGGAAGGAAGGAAGGAATGGTGCGGAAGGAAGGAAGGAATGGTGCGGAAGGAAGGAAGGAGGGAGGGAGGGAGGGAGGGAGGGAGGGAGGGAAGGAAGGAAGGAAGGAAGGAAGGAAGGAAGGAAGGAAGGAAGGAAGGAAGGAAGGAAGGAAGGAAGGAAGGAAGGAAGGAAGGAAGGAAGGAAGGAAGGAAGGAAGGAAGGAAGGAAGGAAGGAAGGAAGGAAGGAAGGAAGGAAGGAAGGAAGGAAGGAAGGAAGGAAGGAAGGAAGGAAGGAAGGAAGGAAGGAAGGAAGGAAGGAGGGAAGGATCCTGACCTTCAGGTGTCATAGGGCTTATACTTCTGCTTTGATGCCTTTGTTTAACTTAGTTGTTTATTCAGATAGTAGATTTTCTTTCTATCGAAGTGCTTGTGCATTGGTTTTCCTAACTTTAAGGTAAAAAACCCATTTAAGTGGAAGGCATTTTTCAAGAACTTTTATGCACCATGAGAAGTTGTTGACTGAAATTATATGGGAGGATTTCCCTTCCCTCCCTGTTAAAATAAGTTGTAGTAGGCGCTGTTCATAATCAATAGGCACTTCACAGGGATGAGATGTGAACCATGGGAACTGTCTCTTCACTAGCTGAAGCTATGTCATATCACAATGCCATATATGATCCACCTGAATCTTCAGTTGGCTGTTAGATGTACTATCAAAAGTGTGACAGTGCATCGTGGGGCAAGGCTCCTCTTCCAATTGCTTCCACTTTTTTCTTCTTCAGTGCTACTCATCCTCCAAGGCTTGGATTTCCAAGAGGCCACATGGCTCTTGGTGCTCTCAGATGCAGAGGTTGACAGGTATCCCCTTCCCATGATTTCCAAAGTAGGTGTATTGTGCATATGAAGGGAGCTGATGGACAGGATGCATTTGATTCTGGAAAAGAACTTTTTTTTCCCCCACACACCAGTGTCTGAAGCAGCATTATTCAACTGGCAGAATCTAGTCCAGACCCCAGCTATGAATAAATTTTAAGCAGTCTCATCCTGTGTTCTAAAATTTAGTATCTATCACCACTTTTCCAATCTGTTCAAGCACACAAATATGACAAGTTTTGCAGTTCTTATTTCTGAAGAAGTCATGCACAGGCTGACTGGAACCACAAGCCTGTGGGGTTAAAATTCTTTGTGGACCTCAGTAAGCAGCCTGCTTAGGTTGAAGTAGGTGTGGATGTAGACATGTGAGCCTCATCATGAGATTATATCTCTCAGTAGGTCAGTACAAACCATGGAATCATAGAAAAGTTTGGGTTGAAAGGGACCTTTAAAGGCCATCTAGTCCAACCTCCGTGCAGTGAGCACAGACATCCTCAGATGCCTTATAATTCAACAGAGAATGAAACTTTAAACTGTCTCCAGTCTTTCTTTTCTTTGTGAGGTTTATTTCAGAAGTATGGAATTGTGACGGTTTAGTTTGTTACAAATTTAAAAACATGCTAGGTGAAATTATAAGTGTTTGGAAATGTTCCAGGTTTTGTTTCCTGCTGTTCCCTTCTTCTACTATAAGGAAACCAAACAGCAAACACAAGGCTGATGGCTTTTTCCGCTGGGCAATATCACATTTTATTACCTGAATTTTATGATGTTACTATAGAGTTCCTTGCAGTGATAATTCCTCTGAACTATCGAAGTTCACTATAACTTGTTCAATGTGATTTTGTGAATGAAAAGTCCCCTGAAGCTTACTAAATAGAAAAAAAAGCTCTGTGTCTGGTTCAGGAACCCCCTAAGTAGTAAATAGAAGACTTGCTGGGAGAAGTATCATATCTGGTCAACTCTTTTGCCCCTTCTTGAAGGAAAGGCCAGATAAACTTTTTATATAACCAGTACAATTCCTTTTAGGTTCCTGGTGAGGCAATTAAATTTTTCCATCATCTTCATATTTTGCCTGGTTCATGAATTTTGTAATCTAATCCAAACCTGTCGAGAAAATATTGCAACCTATCTTTCAAATTCTCACCCTCATTGTTTTTATGTGAATCACTGTACAAAATCTTCTGCTCACTCTAAGGGCTCCCTTACTGTAGTAAACTACCATTTTACCACACTTAATAAATTACTACAATGTACTGAAGCCCTCAGAACAGAAAGCAATGCAGAAAAATTAATTTTACAGGTAAATTAATATGGAAATTATCTTTCCTCAGCAATGAGGAAGGAATGACAGTGGACACACCTAATTTTGTGGTAAATTGAATGTATGTGATTTCACCTAGTCAAATATCAGGCTGGATTATGGTAAGTTTTCAAACTCTAAAAAACTGCAACTAGAGATGCATAAGCTGCATTTATCCATATTGAATTTGTCAACTCTCTCAGTGTTTCATAAGCTTATAGTAAGGAAAAGCGGAGATATTTCAGGGAAAGACATAAACAGTCAGGACAATGATATATGCATGCATATATACATTTATATGTATTTAAGGGGTGTGTGGAATGACTGTTGTTTAAATAAAACTTTCCATCATTCCTAGTACTAAAAAATGATGTGATAGCTGTGTACAAAAACTGTGGACCGGTGTAGTTGGGTTATATAATACTCAACAGAACTGCTTGTCAGTGTCTCGCTTACATCACAGTGATGTTGAGCTGACTGCTGCATATCAGTCTTATCTACTAAGGTTTATCCAAGTAGTCTAGAGGTGACTGTTTGCACTCGGACTTAGAATAAAAGTCATGTCAGTGAAGGTTCATCTGCTCAGAATGACTCTTTGGGTTTGTTTGGGAGGGGGCTGTTGGTTTTATTTTAATGTGAAAAAACTACAAATAATTAGACTATTTTAGTTCATATCAAGCCTATTTATTGGCAACCTTTTCCTTTTTGCAATGCTGATTTTACAAACTTAAAAGAATTTGTTGCTTATTTTCTGATATGTTTGCTCTATTTATTGAGCTTTTGTTTGATCAAAATACAATGAATGGGTATAGAGGACTCAAACATCAAAGGCTTTAAATGCTGCCAACGTTTCAACTCTGTATTAGCTCTTTACAAGATTGATAATGAGGCAATTGTTTCCAATGAAGAAAAAACCAGAACCATAAGCTGTACCAATGTTCAGCATGTGGAAAAAAGCAGACATCTTTACACTTTTTCTTGTTAAAATGTTTGTTTATGTGACTTCGGGTATTGCCTGCATTCAGGAGGCTCTTACTATTTGTGCAGTATTAAACAAAATGCCTAAAGGGCTCCTATACTGGTGTTTCTGGAATAACACCTGTCAAAAGCACATCCCCACTGTATGCTGATGCTGCATAATTAATATGGAGAAGGGCAATGCCTGGCTGAGCACCTCTGCCCCTGATATGTGCACACCTGGAAAACATGGACTTTGAATTCTGCTTCAAACATGGTCAGCACATGGGCTTGGCTCTTGTCAGTAGGAAAAACATTGGGGTGAAAACTAACTTTTGCTTTCCTTATTGCAAACTTTGTCCATGCAGACATCTTCCTCCCAGCATTCCCTAAGTCTTTTATGCTGTAAATACACTGGGAACATAAAATGACAATGTATATGTGCATGCTTAAAGACAGATTCTGTACATATTTTTGAAGGTGAATGAAGATAACTGGTTCAAAGTCTATCTTGGCGGTCTCTTGGGCTGAGTAGAAGTTCTCACTCTAAGTTGGATAGAGTCAGATGTTTTATGTTTGACTTGAAGGGGAAAATAACAACAAATCAAAGAATAAGCTATTATAATTTCCCATGACGGTACAAGTGACCAGAGCTGGGGCAGTTTATGTATCCATAATACTTTTTTTCTTTTCCCTTTCCTCTCAGTTCTTAAAAATACAATTTCTCACAAAATTTCCAGAGCTTGCCAAGAGCTCTGCCATTCTTCTCCAAAATTCAGCATATTTTCTGAAAACTTGTGTGCTCTTCCCACCACTTGGTTTGCTGAGCTGGGCTGTGCTCCCACTGCCCCTCACACTTCTGATCCCGGGGCAGGGTCCTAAAAGCCCTGGGACTCTCACCCAGCTAGGGTAGGAGAAGGGCTGCCCACCACTGGAGAGCAAGCTCCAAGGTCAGCCTGAGGCAGCAAAACCTGTGTCAGTAATGCTTTAAAAATTGTTTTTCCCAGAATTCACCAGCTGAAATGCTGTATTTGTGATTTGCAGAGATCCCCTTGGTCTTGTACCTCTTTGCTCTGATTTCCATCACCTGGCTGTGGGGAGGACTGCACATGGCTTACCGGCACCTCTGGCTGTTAGTCTTCTTCATTATCTTCAACAGCCTGCAGGTAAGAGCCAGCACCTGGTGCTTTGGTCTGCTCGCAGATCTGGGGCCATCTTCTCCACTCACATGTTCATAATTTTGGCTTCACCAGCTGAACAACCTCCAGTAACTTGCTGTTACAATGTGGAAGTGTTAATTGTGAATTCTCTTTATTTCTCAAACTGACATATACAATGCATATTAAAGCAAGGGATGCAATTTTTTTTAAACAATAGCAATATAATTGCATAGATTTAATTTCATAGCTAATACATTCAGAAAGAAAATTACTTGCTTCTGTATGTAAAGTGTTACTGGGATAATTACACCAGTAAAACTGAAGTATCTGCGGCCTTTGAAAAATCACTGAGTATTTCAATTTCCTGTAGATGTTAACTCCAATAATAATAGTAATAAAAAACCCCCATAATGATTTTAAATTATATAGCCCTAAGACTGATTTTTTTCCATTGTGAGGGGTGATTCTTGAGGCTTAGATTTTCTCATATAGCATATATATTAGTAAAGCAAACTTTTGTTGAAAGAAGAAACAAATTAAGACTAAATGTTCATCATTAACAATAAAAAATGTAAATAGCCCTTTCCAAAATTTTGCACGTATATGTGTTTCCACTGGGCTTTCTACTGCATTGCACTGCATTTAATTCCATATTGCACATTGCAGAATTACTTATAAAATAGAGGTTATTATATTTCAGATGAGAAAATGTCTCTGATCTTTGAAAATAATGAAACTAGAAGGAGATTTAAAAACATATATCAAAATCTTTAAGGGCAAGTTCTTCTGGACTCCAATATGCCCTTCTTACTTTTTTATAACCAAAGTATCTGTGACACCTTTTATTTCCCAATATTAAAAATCTTCATACCCCATAAAAAAAATTTCATTAATTAAAAAGGCATATTTTCACAAAATAGATTTATTTTCTGTTTAAAAGGTGTGAGTTTCCTTAAGCAGTATTGAAATATTTTCAAAATTAATGTCTCAAATAATATTTTTTAATTGAGGAAAAAAAATTATTCTACCTATATTTGATTTTTTTATATATTTTGTCATTTAACTATTCTGTATACATTGACATATATTGGCTCTACTTCATCAATAGATATGGGGGTCTTTTGTATCAGGATCAATTAATTTGACTTCTTGTCTTTAATGATAATTCCTAATATTGGTGAAACAACTATATATGACAACAGGCCTGCAGAAGAAAATTCATCATCTCTATTCAAATTACATCAGTATTGATTTTCCACATCAGCAAGAGAAACCTGTTATTTTTGTTTTTTTGTAGCCCTAGAGAATCAGTAAAACCTGAAATATAAAACAAATTTTTTTTTGTTTAGAGGAGGTGCAAAAAGTTCAAATGCGTGGTCTCTTCCTACTTATTATTTTAAATTAAAACATGCATGTCTGGAGTTCCAACTCAAACAGTAGTAAACAAAAACTTTATTTTCAGCTATGAGTAGCTTAAGAATTTATACTCCATGCTTTAAAAGAAATTTTTATCCTTTGCTGGATTTTTGTGACATAAAGTGTAATAGGACAGTATCTACTACCTTTTATAACTTTTTACTCTCTGCTTTTTTGAGTATAAAGTTACCAGATATTTAAAAGGAGAAAAAGCTTTTTAGCATTCTGTACCCTGAGAGAAGTTAAAAAAATAGAGTAGGTCTTTCACAGTACTTCAATTTTAAATTTGTTTATTTCAGTGGATTATTGTCTTCAGTGCTTTGTGAATCTCCATAATAAAGCAAGTTTTAAAATATTTCCTGGAATGCCCCCACATTTTAAATGAATGTCCCTTATAATATGTTCTCTTTTAAAGTTAGGATTTATCTAATCAAGAGAAAAACTTGGTGTGTGATTCAGCAAACAGAAAAACTGATTTGGGTGACCACACCGCAGCATGAAATGAAAAACAGGGAAGGAACAAGATGAAAAGTCTGTAAATTTCCTTAATCTATGCTTTTCATCAAATAACCAGATGTAACTAAATAACTTAATTAGAGAAAATATCAGTATGCAACAAACTCATTGCGTAGAAGGAAATTGTGTGTTACAAATGCTGAAAAAAATTGAAGGTTTTGCTGTAGGCAGGTGTATTTTCAGAAAGGTTGTTTAGACCATGTTCCCACTGATGAGGGGCTGTTCTAGGGGAGTACACACTTCCCACTGAGAGTCATTCTGACCCACAGGCTGTGCAGAGCTAGGTTTATCCAGCCCATGGACAGTCATGTCCAGTGTCCTTTGAAGATTTAATCTGTTTGTGACTGGGAAAGGAAATGGGACTTGATAGTGGATAATATATTTTCATAATGATATCCATAGAAACTAGCTGTCTTTGTAGAGCATTCTGTGGCATCTTATTCCCACGACTTTATCAGCTCTCAGAATTAATGATTGTTAAAACAAGGCCATTTTTCTGCAGCGAGTTTGCCATTTACTGGTGACCATTTCTGTTATACAACAAGCCCTGTTTCAGCTGGAAAGTGATTCATTGTTCATTAAGAGCTTTTTTGTGACAGAAAAGAGAACGTGAAATAGTTGACAAGAATCAGAGGCCTGGTTCCCTGCTGCTCAGGGGCTGTGGACTGTGTAACTAAGCCGAACATGACCCATTAAAATATGTTGGATATCCAAATGGATTCAGCACAGGAGACTGAAAGGACACTGAATGTTATCCATTGTGTTTGTTTAGCCTTATGACATGCATTTCCTAGGATATGCACTCGCTTGAAAAGTCATCCAGTAAGGACGAATTGTTTCCAAGCACTTCCTGCAGGAAACGGTTCCCATCAGAGACAAGTTTATAGTATGAGCTATTTTAGTACATGGAGAGGAGAGTTACCCTCTCCCTGTAACTTCAGGAATAAACATGAAAATAGCTGTATAGGAGGAAAGTAGCTAATTTACAAAATAAAAAGTTCATTTAGAAAACCATGAAAGAAAAAGGATAAGAAGCGTGTTTGGGATATCTGATATTTTGAATTCCTTCACAGTTGTCCTACCCAGACAGCATCTGTGATGCAGAAACAGACTCCATTGCTTTTGTGTGAAAAGCCTTGGCTCCTCATCTTTGCACTTGTGAAACTGAAAAGAGCATTTACTTTTTTAAAAAAACATTTACTAATCTTATGATTGTCATTGTGGATTTATTCACAAGATACTTGTTTTCCGGGGTTAAGAGTGAAAGAATAAGCTGTTATCTTAAGTACTTCTCTCAAATGGTTGGGATTGCACAAGCTGTTTTGCATGCAGTATACCCATCTAAGCAATTGTTGTGTTTTTCACACAGTTAGGGGAGTGTTTCTGATCTGTGTAGCTGATGTCAACTGCAGCATATTTTCATTCGATGGATCCAAAGTTCAGGGCAGTGGGTGGATCTCTTCCCATTGTTTGCAAAGGGATTGAAATGAGGCTTCAGACCTGTTCCTAGGCTATTCCCTGCAGCTGATTTTCTCAGTATAACTTAGATATTTCTTTAGCTATGTTTCCAGCAAACTGCACTATGCACCTCCATACTCTATAACTTAGGGTGTATCTACACTGTAAACTACCAGGTATTAGGTATGCCACAGCTACCCTGTCACGGTTTCCTTGCGATAAGCCCCACCACTCTCCTCTTCCAGCAATAAATTAATTAAATTTGTCAATAAGTAATTTTGAATCAAGATGTTACTCTTATGAAATACTGCAATATTACCCGTCAAAAGTATAAAACCTCCATTTTCCAAGAATTTTATATCAGGAGAAAAGTAAAGGGTAACTGGTAGGTATCCCATTAGTAACACCAGTATTCAAAAAATCCTTATGTGTTTGTTTTGGATGATATAGATAAGGGTTAAATGTCTGTCTGTTCTGTGTTTGAGCATACCAGATGACTCATGCCCATGTGATTAGCATCAGTGTTACATACAAAAGTCTTCTTCCCAATAAACACAGGAAAAATTTGGAAGTAAGAGTTGATTGGTGATTTTCTAAACTGGGCAAACGGCCTGATTTGCCTAACGCAAAAAGTTCTGAAAGTCAACTTACTAGTAATAGATCGCAGTAAAGAGAAGATTCATGAGTTTGGGTACAAATACCTGAAAAGCCTTTAACAAGAAATGTGGACGTACAGGAAACAAGTGGGCACACATTCAAACGTGACATTGACTGGAGAGGATGTGATTTACCAAACTTCATTAATTAAAATTATAAATTAAAATAATTAAAATAGCAGGGACAAGCCAGAATGGGAGGGAAGGCTAGCTTGAGTAGATAATGAGGTAAGATATCAAGGAAAACTAGTAGGTATGTTGGCAAAAAAAACCCAAATACTATAATAAGAAATACCTTATTTGAAAAACAATAGAAAACATAGTAAGAGAAATCAAGATGGCACAATTTTAGAAGGAAAAATAGTTAAAAAATAATGCATATTGTGATAGTAAAAAGAGAGTAAAGATACACTGTTTTTAAGTTGCTGCATTAAGTTATGCAGGAAAGAGTATAAACAAAAGTACACAGCTTATGAAGCTCATACCAGTACCAGTTTCAAATGAAATATGTATTTTTTCCTAGAACATACTATTCAACTCCGGGATGTAGCCAGGGAACACAGAGAGGGCCACCACTATAAATAGGTTCACTTCCTGTGTCTAATGATCTTCCTGAAGTACCTGCTCTGATGAGTCAGAGATAAGCTAGAAGATCTTGTGCAGTGATTCTGATTATTAAAGCCAGACAAAAGCAAACAAAATTCAGTACTAGACAGACATGAGATGTAAGTAAATGTGGCAGGCTGCAAAAGGCTCCCTACAGATTTTGAAAAAAGTGATTCTACACTGCAAATAAGCCCAACTAAAGACAATTAAGGCGTCAAAGTATGCCAAGATAAGTTGAGCAACTTATATCAAGAATATCAAGAAAAGGGCTTATGTTTGTTCCAGTAGATGCAGTCCAACCAAATCTTCTGTCAGCTGAGTGTATAAATCAAACACAATTAAACACAGGCCAAACAATTCAAATACTACCCTAGACACAAAAAAAATGCCCATCCAAAACAAGCAAGCACTGCATTTTGACATGTGTTCAGTAATGCTATTTCTGGAGGCCTAGATTCTTACCTGGAAGGAAAAACAATAGTAAACTTAGAGCCGTTCACTTAACCTTGAATGTTTGTTCAACATGTCCATTTTTTTAAGGAAAAAAAACTAAAATAAAGGAAATAAAGAAAGCTTGTAACTTTTGAGACTTCACACTTTTTGATAGCTTGGCTTCTGGGTTGTAATCCTGTTTGGACAGTAGCATTGGTGTGCATTATAGTAGCTGTGCAAACATACAAAGCTGTCCAAGAGACTTGATTATCCAGTGAATCAAGAGGATGCAATATTCAATTTTATAACCCTTTCTCTATGTTTATGACTTCTTTCTTAAAGATGAGTACTCTGTGTTCCTTGTTACCACCCAAAACCTGCTCTAACACATTATTCCTGTAACAACTTATGAAATTATGGTAAAGTATTCCATTTATCTATTCAAGTTCATAGAAAATGGACCCCAAATCAGTCTATAACTGAAGACAAAATGAAGAAAAAACGGTGCAGTGTCAGGTAAACATTGGAAACATTGCTAGGATAGAACTGAGTGTCTCTTAAATATACATGATAAATTGATGTCAGAAGAGTATTTTGTGTGTAGAGCTGTGTTTAAAATGTGTTTAGATAATACACAGTGAAAGAGTATACTGAAATGGGCTTTGATTTACCGGATTTTCAACCAATCATCACTGAAAAGACTTCTAATGACACATTTAAAATATGAAAACATGGCTATAATATATATTTCAAAATACAAATATAGTAATTAAATAATATTTTAAATTTTTCAGCATCTATGAGGTTCCTTCATCCATTCTTGAAGAACTTTACATTCATAATGTATTTCAGGAAATATATCTAAATACCAAGTTTTTGCAATAGAAAGTGAAGGAGTGGTTTTAACCCTTCTCCTCAGGAGATGTTAGTAATGGACAGAATTATGCAGTACATAACAAGTAAGAAATGCAACTATAACGTACTGCTGCAATCAGTGGAAGTATACCCCCTGAAAAGGACTTGGGATCAGGTGTGTTCCTTTCCTTTTGCACCTCTGTCTATATGAATTTGCATTTCTTACTGTGAAGAATAAAATAACAACCAAGTGGGTTTAGTATCTGTAACAAATCATTCATCTTTTGTTTTGCATTTCTGCCAATCTCTTCATGTCACCATAAACAGCTTTTTTCCTCCTTTTTTTTTTTAATAAGTCAGGTAAAAGAAGTATCTTGGTATAATCATAATGTAGACTCAATCTTTTTTTTTTTGCCTTTAAATTTGAACTACTAAATTCTGTACTATTATTTGAAGACCATTAATTTGTGGGGCTGAAAGGGAGTGATCCAAAAGTGCTGAGGTGACTGAGAATAAACATGATGGCAAGGAAAGAGATAACATTACTCTCAAATTTTAGGAAGGCAAAGCATAACTTCAGGAAATCGGGGACTGAGAGCACTAGGGAAAATGCAATTCCTCTTGGAAATTTAGTAAAGCACATACCAGGCTGCACCAGAAGGAATTTATCCAGCAGATAGAGTTATCATGCCTGTCCCCACTCAGAGTGAAGCTACACATTGAAAACTCCATCCAGTTTTGGAGTCTCCATGAGACATGGAGAAATTGTAAGGGTCCAGGGGATGGCTACCACAGTGGTCAGAGGCCTGGATGGAGCACACGTCCTTTGAAGATTTCCTGAAGGAGCTAGGTTTATTTAGTCAGGTGAGGAGGACACTAATGGAAAATATAATACCAGCATGTAAATATTTGGAAGGTGGTTAAAAAATTACATTGTCATACACTTACACTCTACTCTCTTGATAGCCCCAGACAATAGCATCAAGGACACATGGCCACAAAACTTTTGTAGGGGACGTTCAGACTGGACATCAGGAAAAATAATTAATGAGAAGTAAGTAGGAAACTGAAACTGTTTCCAGCCAAGAGGTTTGGAATCTCCACTGTTGTCGAGTTGTAAAATTCATCTAGACAAGGTTATACTGATCTGATTAGTGGACCGGCCCTCTGAGTTAACTGAATGACCTTCAGATGTCCTGTCCAGGCAGTTTTTTAGTGTTGTTCTATGATTTGACATGTGGTAAACTTTATTCACAACCTAATCGTTGTGGTAGAGTTGTGATAGACATTTCAGCACTGCGGAGTGGTCTCTGTGCAGACATACCTTCCTGCTGAACATTGTTGCGTTATGGAGGCTGATCTGAATGTTTCTATGGAATAAATGCATGTGAAGTTTTTAGAGTCTCTAGTAAAAGAACCATTCCCTTTTCTTCCGCCCACACATTTCCTGCACAAGAACCCTCTATAGTGTACAAGCCTGATGTTTCACCAGTATGAGAAGGATCTTTTCTCCTTTTCTTCATAATAAATACAGATAAAGCCTTGCTTGGGACCTTGTAAAATTCATGATTAAAAAAAAAAAAATCCTTTTTTTATGTACAGCTTCAGTGGCCTCCACGCAACTACTTCAGAAAAAGTGAATGCTCTACTGATTTTATCTCTTATAGTTTCATTATTAGTCAACATATTAATGACATGCAATTTTAGTAGAAAACACTATAAGCTAAGATTTCATTAAGTGTTTAATGAAGTAACGTTTAAATAACTGGAATTCAGTAAAGATTGACTTAATTAACTTTTTTCCCCCTGAAGTGTATGTAACATAAAGACCTCTTTGTATTTTATTGTATCCTTAGAATACATTTTAAACAGGTGTCACTTTTGGAAATAGTTTCATTTTTTATAATGTCATCCATCTGATCAGTGTGGAAGGGATATGAATTAAAGGACCACCTGTTGTATTCTGACCCTGGCCAAATGCCAGGCACCCATGACAGCCGCTCGCTCTTTCTCTCCCCTGCCAAAGCTGGGCAGAGGAGAGAGAAAAAAAAAAAGAAAATTAAAACAAGGGGTCATGAGTAGAGATAAGGACCAGGAGACAAACACTCCAAAGGCAAAACAAGCTCAGCTTAGAGTTATCAAGTGGATTTATTGCTAACAGAGTCAGAGGAGGATAATGAGAAGTAACATAACCGCTTAAGACACCCTTTCTTTCCCCACTCTTTCCTCTTTCCACCTTCCTACTGTCAGCGCAGGGAGCAGGGCGTGGGGGTTTTGTCAGTTCATCACCAGGATCTTCTGCCGCTTAGGGAGAGGAGTCCTTCCCCTGCTGCACTGTGGGGTCCCTTCCCACAGGAGACAGTTCTCCATGAACTTTTCTGGCATTGTTCCAATCTCATGAGCAGGAGTCCTCCCAAAACGGCCTCAACGTGAGTTCCCCCTGTGGGCACACAGTCATCCCAGCACTGGTGCAGCATGGGTCACTGTTCCGCAGGGTGCAGTCCTCCAAGGACAGGCTGCTCCAGCCTGGAAGCAGGGGGCCCCTCTCTCCACTGGGACTCCCACTGGATCACAGCCTCCTCCAGGCATCCACCCGCTCTGATGTGGGCACCTCCCCCGCATGCTTCGAGTTGATCTCTGCATCTCCTGTGAACCCCCATAGGCTGCAGGGGCACAGCTGCTTCACCATGGTCATCACCACGGTCTGTAGAGGAATCTTGGCTCTGGGGCACCTCCTCCTTCTCCACTGACCTTGGTGTCTCCATGTTGTTTTTCTCACATATTCTCACCTCCTCCTCTTCTCTGGTTAGGGAAAAAAGTGTCCTTCTTTATTTTGATTTTCTTCTTCAATATGTTATCACAGGGGTGTAACCAACATCGCTAACCGGCCCAGGCTTGGCCAGTGGCATGTCCATCTTCAGAGCTATCAGGGATTGGCTCTGCTGGACATGGTGGAAGCTTCTAGCAGCTTCTCACAGAAGCCATTCTCATGGCCCTGCCACTACCAAAAACCAGGCCAAGTAAAACCAGCACACCACTATACAGCCATGATTTGTAGATGACTTTTGAATTGGTAAGTGAAGATTACAGGAAGGGGTATGAAAAATGTGCACAGACTGGGAAAAATAAAATCCAATCAATTTGGTCCTTATAGAATCATGTCACATGGTCCTTATAGAATAATGCATGAAAAAACTTCTGTCATATATGTAAAAAGTTATTTTATGCAGCCACCAATGTGAGTTCAGAAGGAGCTCCAAACTGAAAAAAAATACAGACCATTTAACAAGTTTTCTTACATAGACACAGTTAAAATCAACTTGAAACCATTCATGAGACAAATCTTTGGCAGTTTTTCCTAATAACAGTTTAAAAAAAGCATCTCTGGTATTACTCTGCATGCACATAAACTACAAATGCTTATTTTACATCGAGGACAGAGAAGTTCTTTAAGTACAGTTCATAGTTACTTTGCTAACATAGGAAATAAGGAATTAGAAGTTGTCCAAACTAGGACAAAATTAGCTAAAAGAAATTCTTCAACAGATTCTTTTTAGAAGTGCTTGCCTCTAAAGAATCACAGAACTAACTAGGTTGGAAATACCCTTTGAGATCATTGAGTCTGACTTATGACCCAATATCGCCTTGTCAACAAGACCATGGCACTGAGTGCCACATCCAGTCTTTGTTAAACACCTCCACCTCCCTGGGAAGCCCATTCAAATGACTGATCTCTCTTTCCATGAAGAAATTCTTCCTGATGTCCAGCCTAAACTTCCCCTGGTGCAGCTTAAGACAGTCTCCTCTTGTCCTGGTGTTGGTGTGGCTCTGTCAGGACTAAAGATAAGGTATTTTGCCAAAACAGCGACTCCTTGAAACAGTGGCATATTATGAAAACATTTGTTTGTCTAACTCAAAAGTGATTTGGAATAGAATGAAGAAAGAATCCATGAAATAAGGCTGGGAAACTTCAATACATCAGCAAAATCTTTTTTGTGCTACAACAATGGTTCAGTTACATCTTATATGCTAACTGTATTTTGATTTTAAGAAGTAGAAGCCTGTTAGATATCAATTTTACAATTAAAGATCAGATACTTGTAAATAATATCTGGTTTGGATGTATTGAAGTTATCATACTAATAGAAGCCATTACCTGCTGATCCAGACAAAATAAAAGCAGCACATCTGTTCAACTCATAGGCAGGTATTTAGATGCAGTTTCACAAAAAAGTTGCAGGAGTAAGAGTTAAGGGGGAAAATATGGTTAAAATAAAATGAGAAAAGTATAAAAAATGGTAGTACTGCATCTTGATACTAATTTATACTTGAAATTTCCTTGTTTGGCAGAGAAAATCCTATTACAGTTGTTTTATTACACAGATTTAGATATTACTGATTTTTCAGAGGACTGATGTATCCTACACAATGAAATGGATGACATTTAGTCTGTGGAATGACTTAATAGGAATTATGTGAGATCCAACAACACTAAGTGCAGAATTATGCACTAAGATACAAGTAGTGAAAGAATTTCTGCTATTAATTGATAAGCTATATATAAATATATGTACATATAAGAACTAGAAACTGGAATGGGTGTATTTATCTCAGGACAAATGCAAATCAGCAGTATAATACAGGTCTGAAAGAACCAAATATGATGCTAACTTTGTGAACAAGAGCAATTTAAATGCTATTGTGAAAGATACTGGTGATGCATTATTTGGGATCCTGTGGACATTTCTAAGCCCACTGGTCCAAGAAATGAATTCTGTATATGGTAGTATTAAGGGAAAAAAGCATTAGTGGTGAGCAGGGATTTGAAAATCTTATTTCAGAAGCCTCAAAGTATTTCACATGTTGTCATCTATTGTCTGTGTGCATACTGGCCTTGATCCATCAGCTATATAAGCACACTGGTGTCATCTTCCATGAAAAATAGCATATCCTAAATTTTTTAGTGACTTAAGTCTGTTTTCAGAATTGACTCTAATTAAAAACAACTTCTTGAGTTCCAGCACCTTGGTTCTGTTAGGAGGGCAGCGCGGTGTGAGGGCACAATGTGTTGAGCATCTTTCATAATTACACTCATTTTGCCTGTGTCTTCTAACCCAGGGCTCTGACAGCTGTGGGGTAAACACTTAAACTATCCAACCTGCTCAGAAACACTGTGTGTAGTGTGATCTCTTACCACTAATTCTTTAAGATTTTCAGTATTTCCATCTGCTAGCAAAAGGTCCATGAGTTTAAGGAACGTGTTAACTGCACTGTTGTAGATTCATTTATAAGTCAGTTTGTTTTAAAGTATGTGAATGTAATGTTGTCAGTGTTTCCTTTTTGTATGGAATTTTAGTGATGAATTTTGTTTTCCAAAAGGGAACATGTCAACAGTTAGATGTGAGATCTGAATATAACTGCTTAGAAGAGCTCTCTCAGGAAGTTTTCTGATGCATCTGAGGACTGCAAATCATTCAGATCTGGAAGGAGTTGAGCAACCGTGGTGCAGGAGCTAACCACAGTTGGATGAATATTGCTAAATTATGTTTTCTTTAGTTTCAGCAAAATGTCAAGTATTACTCTTTTGCTTTTGCCTTTACAAAAGTCAATTGGATTTAAAAAAGCATCAAATCAACTTGTACTGACAGCTGATTGTTTGTTTAAATCTTGAGATACATTGTTTTGCTGTTACAACAGAGTCATGAAAAGTTTTAGTGACACAGATCCTCAATTTCAAAACTGGAAACCACACTGAATTTTTTTTCTTTTTTCTTTCTATAGCTTCTGAAAGGAGAGTGATTAGAAGATTTACTTTTGAGAGGGCTATAATTTTATTTTCTGTTTGTGGGTCCATATGACTGTGTGTAAATAAAGCACATAATCTACTGGAAACTTGCTAAGGTTGTGATTGTGCTTCAAAAAATGTGAAACAGTAAAGCAAGGTGAAAATTGTGACTCATCCTTAAATAGGCTCAAATACTCTGAATAACCAGTAGTAGATTTTGAAATTTCCGTAGTTCTTATGCCCCAGTACCCTCTAGGATTAATCTTTTGATTTACAGAAAAGAGAAAATTGGCATTTTAATACGCAGAGTGATTCCATTCTGAGTGAAGCAGAGCCAGCAGCTCTTGCAGGACCTTTTTCTCATTCCTGACTTCTGAAAGGTAACAGGAAAACGGTGATTTCCACCATGAAGACTTCTGCTTTTCTGTAAAGCTTGATTATTTTCATGCTAGCTTTTTTGTCCTCCTCCCCCATTATTAGCCAAATAGGCCAATGGGTGTGACAGAAATGTTTACTGCATAAAAGGAATATGTATTTACAGATCTGTTTTCAATTCTCTAGTTTCATTTTCTTCAGTGAACAGCAAAAGGTTAGTCACACTCCCCACCACTGGGGCACCTAATTTATCACACCGATTTCCAAAGGCTTTTTATGTGGTCAGTAAAGAGGGAAATGTGATTCCAGAGGATGCTTCACCAGACATGTGTGAGGTTCCTGCTTTTACTTAATATAACATTTTACTATTTAGGCTCTGAGATTTCATCCCGAAAACAACATGGTCCTTAAGCATCTTTGTCCCCTTCTGCCTGGATTTAAAAAAAAAAAAATCTAGACATTGCATACATTGAGAACAGAAAGTCTGAAATCACCCATCCCAATATTTTTCTGGCTATTTCAGAAATCTGTTTCATTTTTTCCTAAGTAGTATGTAATATCAAAAGGAGAAACAAATTATTTCTATCCAAGTTTCCACAGGGTCTTTGCTTGCCAGATAAGTGTAGAAGTCCATCACAAGTGAGGCCATGGAGACATGATGAGATTTTTGGACCACTTGAAGATTTTTTAAAAGAATCACTATCTAAAGAAATAGTTTAACATCTAAGAAATAGTCAAAACTGTATTTTAACCAAGATCTAGTTGTGTGTGATAAATTTTGTCTGACCTTAGTGTACCAATCCTCAAAAACAATGTAACTGTCTTACTTTCCTTTAGGATACATGAAAACCAACTGAGAAAGTATCTTTAGTGTAGTTTACAAAATTTTAGGAACATTTAAATTAATGAAAATTTTGATAGTTTTGCCTCTCAGCACATATATTTGTAGAAAAACATGTAACTTATTTGGTATATTTAGAAAAAAATAAATTGGAAAATATGGAAAATAAAGTCTTGGAAATGTAATATTTTCACTAATGTAATATAAATTTTAAGTTGATATGTTATGAAGAAATTTCAAAGAAATTTTTAAAGAAATTTCAAAGAAATTTCAGAAAATAATAATTTTCTGCTTGTGCAAATTGTAACAATAGCATACAATGATATATGAAAAACAGAGACTAAATTATTTTTTATTTACTATCTTTTTTTCGCAGTTCACTTGTAGGTAGCCATGTCTGTCTGACCAGCCTGTCAGTCTTCAGAGATGGATATTATCATCTCATTATAGACAGCTGGGAAAAGAAACCAAACAAAACCATGGAAAATAAGTGTCTTTTCAGGGCCAACTAATATATGCTTTTGCTAATATATGAAGCAAACTTAATGAGTCCCACATTTCAGGTTTGTTCTTAATTTATTAAACCACATTACCACCAATCTCTCAGTCAGTATTGCCTCAAGTACTTTATTTTTCAAATGGATTGCATTTTCAAAATGGAAACCAAATTTAGTTCCACTAGTGCATTAAATCCCTATAACAGTAAAAAAAAGAGGGAGCTGTGGGATGAATGATTTTCAGGATGATCTAAATAAAGTCTCTCCTCTTCCTGGATATATCTCTTTTTAGATTGTCACCCTAATTTTCATTGACAAAGAGCACATTAGCACACACTGGTTTGCCACTTTGCTAACATGGTTTGGCTTAGTTTGTAAAAATTATTTGTAACAGATAAAATTGGAGGAAAGAGACCAGTGTTACCATCTTTGCCACAAATTTTACTCCTGCTAGTGTAATTTCATGTCTAATTTTACATTTAGTTTTTCATCTAGTAATTCATTGCACATGAACCTTAACTTAATGCAGTGAGTGCAGTTGCAAGTAACTGAATGCATATGCTTTGAGGAGCTCTATATCTGAATTCAGAGAAAGGTCTGTGTGGAGCAGAGTTAACTAACACATAGGGTGGAAGTTCATTTGAGTGTTGTAACTTGCATTTTTGCTATGTTCAGAGAACGATATTGCCTTATGCCTAGTCTATCAATATTAAATTACCTTTACAGTACCATAGTTATACAGTTTTGTATATAGACTTATGGATAATTATGAGTGAGTACAAATTAATATATAAATATTTGAAAATATTTGTTATGTCTTAGCACAGGCACCACCTTAAAAAAACCCTAATAAAAGTTGTTGTAGCTTTGAAAGACTCCTAAGGAGAAACATGGAGTGACTGTGAGGCATAAGGTGGATATGTGGATAGAGAGGATATGGTTTTGCACAGGGACGCCTTGTCTTGCCTGGGTTTGGGAGTGTTATTATTTACATTACACTGAAGTCTTCTGAGAGAGTCTGCATCAGGAACCATCCTGGTTTTGGTGTTGGTGGCAGAGACACTGTGCCCAATATAAGAGCAGCAAAAGCAGAAACATGCTCAGGTTCTTTCCATTCCCAGTGTCCTCACCAGAATGGGATGTTGAACATCACCCTACAAATTTCTGCGTTCATTAAATTATATGAATTCTTGTAATTATTAATTACATTAAATGACACTGCCATACCAGGCTATGAGAATTCCATTACTTGTCTGTGTCACTGGATTTCATATACATTTATGTTTGGTCTGCTTAATATAAAATTTCTTCAAAATCTGACAAAGTTTCCCTGTCGCACTTCAGAGTTTCCCTCAGGAGATTGCTTTTACCTCTCATCAGGCTTTTCATTACTTAGTTATCAGCCCACCTCCTCTCTAACTTTGGCAAGGAGCCAAAATGCTTCCGCAAACATCTGAATATGCATATTCTGGAGGTGGAAGTCCAATTAGGTCAATGTTCCCCATCAGGTCTGACCTGAAAGTACCTCCAGGCTTGTGGAACTTGCCTCTCTCTGTTGGCCCTGCTCTGCAGGCAGAGCCAGTGCTGCCTGGGGTCATATGTGCAGGGAGGAACGAGTCTGGAGTTCTTTCTCCCTGCTCTGACTGGTGGAGGGGTAATGGCAGAAATGGTACCTGCTTCACTGCCACTGGGAACAAAAAGATGCAAAGGAAGACAAAGTCAAAAAGTACTAAAGTAAAAAAAAAAAAAAACCAAAACAAAAACCAACAAAAAACTAAAGAAGAACTTGTTAGAGCCATGCACTCTCCTCCAGACACCCCATGCGGCTCTGTCTGTGTTTGCTGTACACTTGCCATGCAGCCCAGACAGCTCTGTCAAATGCTTTGGATGACTTTGCAATGAGAAAACATGATACTGCAGAGCCAGCAGCATTGCCATAGAAAGGTGCTGGAAAACAATAGACAGTAATTTGCAGCCCTCACTCAAAGTGGGAGACCTCAGAAGGACATCTATTTCATGGTAAGCAATGGGAAAATATAAACAAATTTTTTTTAAAAACCCACAACAACAGAAAAACCCCCAGCAAGCACAACAAAAACAGCTGAGAAATATATTGCTTTTAAAAATGTGTGGAAGTCCATCCTTCAACAGTTCCTACAACTTTTTCCTCTGAAGAAATGCTCCACAGATAGCAGGAATGGGTCACAGAGCAAGTCATAGCCATATCTTTCTGTTAAGTGCTTCCACCAAGTCTTAGTTAACTTCTGGCATTAATCCATTGCAGAGAATTTCCAAGACAGAAAGCAACTTCTTGTTTTCCAAGTGCAAGAAGAACCAGAAATTTTGATACATATTTCATGACTTACACTATATTTTGCTAACAATGGGTAGAGCTAATTTATGGCAAAGTTCAATAAATATACTAACACATGGAATGAAATGTTGCAATTGCTTACTTTTCAAATATATACATACTATGTATATATATATATATAGCTATATACATACATAGAAAGAGAGTTATGTGTGTATATGTGTGTGTGTATATATATATATATGTAACCTTATATATATATAAGGGCCAATATATCTCCTTTGGCATTACATTGGCATGTATTGACATATAAATTATGATTTTATTAGTAGAATAAATAACTAAATACTATATAAAATATAAAATAATATTTAATTGTACTATTTATATTTAGTTATATTACATAGGCCATTACTCTCCCAGCTATTGTTCTTGTCTCAAAAATGTAGAGGGATCCCTGTTTAGAGAAAACCATTGGAATTTCCTCAATGCCAATTTAATTTGCTTTCCATTTGCTGTACTTTTTCCTTCTTTTATTTATTTTTTTTGTTCACATCATGGTTGGTATTTCTGTCTGAGTCTATTTAGAAAGCCCTGGTAGAAATTTCTGTGGCAATGATATTTTCTTAAAAGAAAAGTTGATCTTAAAAAAATATTGTAACACACAAATGCAAATTTTAGAAAGCTTTCTAAGAAAAGCCTCAAGACAAGAGTTTCTAGTAAAAGACTGACGATGGTGAGAGTGAGTGCACCCTGGGCAAGTTTGCTGGTGACACCAAGGTGTGTGTTGCAGTGGACACACTGGAGGGAAGGGATGCCATCCATAGGGACCTTGACACGTTTGAGAGATGGGTCCATGCAATCCTCATGGAGTTCAACAAAGAAACATGCCAGGTCCTACGCCTGGGCCGTGGCAATCCCAAACAGCGACAGGTTGGGCAGAGCAGTGACTGAGAGCAGCCCTGAGGAGAAAGACTTGGTGTTGATGGCTGATGAGAAACTCAACATGAGCTGGCCGTGTGTGCTCGCAGCCCAGCGAGGCAAACGTGCTCGGGCTGCATCCAAAGGAGTGTGGCCAGCAGGACAAAGGAGGTGATTCTGCCCTTCTGCTCTGCCCTTGGGGAACTCCACCTGAAGTGCTGTGTACACTGCTGGGTATCCCAACAGAAAAAGGACATGGAACTGACGGAGCAAGTCCAGAGGAGGGCCAAGAAGCTGGTAAGAGGACTGGAGTACCTCCCCTATGAAGACAGGTTGAGAAAGCTGGGACTGTTCAGCCTGGAGAAGGGAAGGTTGTGTGGAAACCTCACAGCAACCTTCCAGTAACTGAGGGGGGCTACTGGGAAGCTGGAGAGGGGCTCTTTATCAGGAACTGTAGTGATAGAACAGGGAGTAATGGGTACAAATGGAAAGAGGGGAAATTTAGGTTTCATATTAGGATGAAATTTTTTACTGTGAGGGTGGTAAGGTACAGAAACAGGTTGCCCAGGGTGGTTGTGGATGCCCCAACCTTCATGCTGTTTAGGGCCAGGCTGGATAAGGCCTTGAGCAATATGGTCTAGAGAGAGATGTCCCTGTCCGTGGCAGCAGGGCTCAGGACTAGATGATCTTTAAGATCTATTCCAACCTCTTAACATTGTATGATTCTGTGATCAAATCGTCATTTAGTACAAGTCTGGGGTTTTTTTTACTCTGAGTAACACTCCCTGTGAAAAGAGATCTCAAGTACTGTCTTGAGGTACATTTTATTCTGTCCTTGCACAGACTGGGGGCTTATTATCTCAAGCCAGGAAGTGCGTGGTTTTGATGACAGAGCCAAAGTATACCTCCACCTATTCTTGTTCACCTATTTGTCAGATATGGAAGGACATCTAGTCTTTGTCCTCATTTTTACCTCTATTTCCGTTTTTTCAAGGGAACTACCTAACTATGAGGTGTATACCTAACCAGAACAATTTTATCTTCCTGCTTATAAGTAAGACTTTTCTTCTGCTTTCCCTGTATCTGTGGATTGGCAGTAAATATCTATAGAATTTTTCATTAAAATCAATGGAAGTAGGAAGTGTAAACTGCGGACAGTTCCTATGAATATCACTTAACAGCAAACCCTGCTATACTAAACCTTTAGTTCTGAGCCAGTTATCTAGCAAAATTGCTTCTTGTAATAATGCACATATCTGTTATTCTGGATGTAAAAAGCATAAAATAGTCCTTGTAAACTATTTGCTGGGGTCAGTTTTAACTAAGGGTGGGTTGAAAATGGTGAGACCTTTTTTGGTTCCTCGCAGCCTTGCATCTGTAGTTCCCTAACAGGCTGCAGCATCCACAAAGGGTTTTCCAAATAATCAGAGACTGCTTGGAGTACACAGACACATTATTCCCATCAGTATTGCCCTAAAATACTCAAATAGAAGATATGACAAATAATTATGCCGGTTATCCAAACCCCTTTGGTTCTGTCCAAGGCAGAGTTTTTTTAAGGTTTCTTGCATTTATGGTTTCTGAAATTGCAGAGTTCTTGCTACAACTTTTTGTGGCACTGCAGTGAAATGTTCCTAAATATCCAATTTGCCAGTCAAAGTAACAAGAATCAAAGAGACAACAGTAGGCATAAGAGAGATTATGACATTGAAAGGATTCCTTAAGGGGGAAAAATGTTGTTATAACAATAACTTGTAGCTTAACTCTGAGATTTTCTGTGATGTCATGTAACAGTTCAGCAATACACACAAAGTTAGCTTCTCTCTTTTTACCATTCTGTTCAATAAATGCCTATTTTCAATTCCCTGTTTCTTTTAACTCTGTGTATTAGTCATTAATACACGTAAACAGAAATTACTGCTTTAGCAAAAACAATGAAAATAATAATTTGCTGCAGGAATTGATCTTTTTTTTGACTGTGCATAGCGATGCTAGTTTGTATGGTCTGTGAATGTAGTTTCTTTCAATTGCTAGCTTCTCTTTTGAGTTTTCAACTTGCTTTCAGATATAACTAGAGAATTAACTGTTCTGAGACTGTTAGGGAATCTCTTGAATGAGAAGTGGAGGTACAAAGGCTTTTTCATCCACCTTTTCTTCTCTAAGAAAGAAATAAAAGCAGTCATAGGCTTAGATCATAAGGTGTGATCTAAAATATGGGTTTGGTTATAAATGTTTACCATGGAAAGCAAGTATGAGAGTAAATGTTAGAAAAATTTTATTAAGCATATGTGAAACTCATTACCTCTGATATTTGTAGGAGTTGAAAAATACTTGGGATAACTTTATTTTTTTGGTCTTCCTTTTTGTTCTTTTTTAGTGTAAGTTTCATCAGTGAACAGAGAAATCTGTTTTCCATTGATATGTTATCTGGCTGCTTTCTTCTACCAGAGTGGTCCTCCACATAGGACAAAGCACAAGAAGAACCTAACGCAAAGGGGACCTCAAAGAATGCTGTGTCCAATTTCTGTTGCCTGTGCAGGAAAGAAAAATGAAAAAAAAAAAAAAAAGGCAGTGGGGAAGAGTCCTCAGGCTAAGAATTGGGGGAGAAATGGGGAACAATGGGGTGCCAGTCTGCTTTGTCTGTGCTTGTTTGTTCTTAACCTCCTACCACCATGTGTCGTTGCTGACTCTCGTCGAGCTCTGTAATGAGGGGCTGCAGCGAGAGCTGTGGGGGGAATTGCAAACTGCTTCTGCATGCTGGCTGTCCCATGTTTACCCTCCACCTCTCCCAGCGTTTGTACCTTTGGTGTTTGACTCAGTGTTTCTTTCTTTCTCAGCTAAGCTGAAATACAAAAATAGGGCTTTCTTCATTTTTCCGGGATGACTGCATTGGAAGGAAGTGATAGAATCTTATTCTAGCTTAATCTGCACATTTGGCAAGTTTGGCTAACCATCTGTATTTTCAGTGTGTTTTCAAGCTTAACACCTGTCTTTTAATGTTGACTCTATGCTCTTAAAACAAACAACGACTGACCAAAAAAAAAAAAAAAAAAAAGGAAAAGGCCAGAGAAAACCCAACCATAGAAAACAAAATAAACCCCCTCAAAACCTTTTCTACTACTTACAGTGATGAACTGAGAGGTACAAACGGCAGTTGTGTGGGAGTAGCTATAAATGTTCTGAGAGCTACGTGAAGTATTTATAGTGAATCCTGAGTATCCAAGCAAATCTGGTTTTTAAAGAGGTGCCAAAGTCTGTGAACCTGTCAGGTAAGACTTAGCCAAGTTTAGACTAAATCTGAGCAGAACGCAGTTTGCCAGAAAGGAATTTATGGCTTTGGCTTTGAGTAGAATTTGCAAGATTCAGCATGGTGTTGGCATAGCTGGCTCTACATAAAGAGAAAGTTGGCAGTTTAGACTAAGTTTCAGATGTTACATTAGTATTAGGAAAACTTGTTCAAAATGCTGAAAGCACAGTATTTTTTAAATTATTACAGAATATACCTGTAACTTGTTTCTCTGTGGAATTATAACTTTGCCAAAAAATGAAAGCACTCAAAATAACTATATCCCAGAGCAGACCTGTAAATGCATTCTTAATTTAATGATAGATATATGAATTATTACTTTTCTTCGTCCCATTTTTTAAGGTGGATTCTGTTCTTGTGGATGTGTGGTGGCAGTTGGCTGGTTCAACAAGTGTTGCCTGCCAACGTGGCATGAGTTTTGCAGTCCTCAATGACATTTATTTATCCTTGTTTGCATTTATTATTGCTTTCTGCTTTTGATGTGAATTTTTAGGTCTTCAGCTGTAACTAACACAAATCTTGTCCTACTGAGAAAAATGGAGTGTAAATGCCTCAGGAAGCAAAGTGCAGATAAGCAGGAAAAGCTCCCAATAGAAACTGTGATAAGAAAAATTGCATGATTGATAAGAATTACAATGGTTTCATCAAAACTGGTGCTTAACGGCAAATAAACAGTCAAACACTGGACAATGCACAGCAGGTCCAAAGTCGACTTACTGAGTGTAATCACCAGTTGATGGGCTTGCATTGCTACAGACAGGGTTTTACAACAGTCACTATGATGCTAAGGAGAAGAATCATATTTAAACAAAGGGTCTGATTTATATTTCAAAGGTTATTATTTCTGAAGATCCATGAGGGGTAGAGGTTAAGGGATGGCTTAAGATGTTGTATCATATGAGTAAGATGATTCTTCTGTCGTAAATAACAACCATAAAAGATCTTCAAGCTGCTCTCAAAATAAAATATGGTTGAAGAAGATAATGGCAAAATAAAATGCGCATTAAAGATTGCATACAAAAATGCCATGCCTGCAATTTATCATAATTATCTCTGAAAACAAGGAAGGAAGGGAAGAGGGAAAGGAAGGAAAGCTTTACTTGCAGAAAGAAATAGAGAATTGCATGTTTTGTGTTTGCCGCTTGACTCACATTAGTAATACTCCTGCATGTATGAGTATTCAGTACCATGACTACTCTAAAAATTATTAGGAAAGATGATATTATCAAATTTATATCATGCATTGTACAATGGTCCTGATTATGATTTCTTGAATATGATTCCTTTAATTTTGTGAGTAGTTTTTTGCGGTGCAGAGATTAGCTTTTGAACTCAGTGAAACTTACTATTTATTTATATTTATCAGACTGGTAATTTCCCCAAAAGAAGTAGGCACTTGTTACATAAATACGGTTAATCCACAGCAGTCTCTGACCAGCCAATGATGGAAAACAACATAAGAACTTCCAGTAAATTAATAAAAACCCTAGGGAAGTTCACAAGAAGTCAGGCAAGGCATTGAGCAGCACACTACCAGGAGTGGCAGCTGCACCCCTGACCACTGACAACCACTGAGGAAGAGCAGTGTGACCAGTAAGTTAACAAGAAAAGGACTTCCTAGGAATGATTGCCAAGAGTAAATTAGCACAGTCCAAAGAGAGAATGAGATTAAATCTCACCCTGACAAAATTAGAAAACTGAAGTGAGACTAAACCAAGTGTAAATCGTCATACAGAAATTACTCTACGGTAATGACAGACAGTGTTAAATGCTGATCCAGGTATGGACAACTCTTCGGTTATCAAAGATACATGTCTGTGTGCTTTATTGGGGTGTTTTTGCCACCTGGCATCAATAAAGGTGTAATTGTAAAAATAATAGAGTTTTTTTCAGCCACCGTGTTCTAAGGATCAGAATGAACCATTTCTGGTAACTGAGGTATTTTTGTAGTCTGACCAAGAGGTCAGCTTTCTCCAGAAGCCTTGATTTTGCTTTAAGTATTCTCCTTTGGAAAAACAACTTTTAGTGATATAGTCATGTGGTGATAGCAAATAAAATTTTCCCAATTAAATTAGGAACTCAAAGAGTGTCTCTGTAGTGTGCCTGCAGTTTTTGTTAGTGTTGATACATATCCAGAAGCAGGTTGAGGAACTGCTAAAATGGAGTGATGAAATTACTTTTCTTTCCCAAAAGTCCTTTTAAGATCCTTTAGTTTTATATATAGAAATACCATTCCTCTAAAAACAATGATGGTACCTGAATGCACTTCTTGAAAAACAGATTCTACAATTTCACGGTAGAGTATCTCAGACATGGTTAAAATACTTGTGGGAGAAGTATGATATATATTAGCTTAAAAAATACATCTAATGCTGTGTTTGTGTTTATCAGAACAATAATAAAATTACGTGATACAGTAGGCATCTTGATTTTCTCTGTATATGTAAAAAGGAGATGATGAATGGATTTGTTGATTGCCTACAGTCTGTTGTATCCTTTCTTATTACTAGTAATAGAGTTAACTCAGTTTTCAAATTTAGACGTACTGTAGCGTCAGCACAGTAAGTTGGAACACAGAGGACAGAGACAGAGAGACTCTAAGTGTCCAGTGTGCAGTGAAGGTTTTCTGTGGATCAGTCCTCCAATTCTGCATGGGATCTCATGAGGTGTAAAACATATTAATGTATTCTGTCCTTTTATTGACAGCTGTGGAAGTCTGTCCTTAATTTACTAGCTTCCTGCAGCTGCCCCTCAGAGTCTATCTATCTATCTGTCTGTCTATCTATCTATCTATCTATCTATCTATCTATCTATCTCTTGTGTAGGAGAATTCCCCTCACACACATGCATGAACAAAATATTCTCTCCAATTATATTTCGTACATTAAGTACCAGAAGAAACCTCCCTTCTTCTATAGACAAAATTCCACAGTCTCTTAGGGAAGTTTGTTCCAGTGCTTAATTACCCCTGCATTAAGTATGTTTTCCTTATATGCAGTTGGAACATTCTGTGTTTCAATTTAGGACCACTCTCTCCTTCTGTTGACATGTCCTGTTGCCCTCATGACTGCCTCTTGTGCGGTGAACTGCATGGCATAAGCTAGAGCAGCACTGAGGCTGCTCCCACCTCACTGACTGGAAAGAGCCCATTAAACTTTTCCATGTGAGCTTTCTTTCAGGCAGTTGTACCTGTGTTTATATGGATATTGTTTCCCTGACATAACAGTACAAAATAGCTGACCAGCCAGATTAGCTTGCTGAGATTAAATAATGGGATCTTAATTGTCTTCTGTCAGCAAACATCAGTAAAATAACAAGCAGCCTTTGCAGACAGTTTCGTGCAGGCTTTTTTCAAACAGGCATCACGTTTGAGAAGAACTGTAAATGGCCTGTTTGTGCTCCCTCCTTTGGGACAACCTAATTGTCTGTTTAAAGTAGTTGTCACCTTCCTCCATGGGAAATACATTACTACCACTTTTTTTTCTTATCTTTTACTGTGGTGTTGTACTAACATCACTATCATAATGTAACTATAAGTGAAATCGGGTTAAATGTTTTGTAAGTAGTCCTGTAGGCCCAATGCACAGAATTTATGTAACGTTACCATTACATTCTACAGAGTCCTAGTTCTTTAGCTTAGCTGTTCAGTCTGCTTCCAAGGAGCCCAGGTCAAGCTCTTAGGTTATCAGTCAGTCATTGCATTCTGGAACCCAAGAGATTCTCATTGTCCCCTGGCGCATGCTTGTGAGCTGAGGAGAATGGGTCTCAATTTATATGCAGCAGCTGAGGATACTGGCACTAGGCTGAGATTTTAGGATTTGAGGTTTTGAGTTTAGGTTATGTTTTTTTCAGGAAATCTTTTAGGAATAAAATATAATATTTCCCACAATTTTAACAGAGATGTCATGGCCTATGTTACTAATATACATACCCCGACCAGCCTCTTTTCAATCCTTTTGGAGGGTGTAGGTTTCCTGCAGGCCTGCCAGCAGAAGTTGACTAGTCTCTGCATTTCGTACTTAGCCAACCATCAAGGAAAAGGTCTGTGTGTCTCTGAAAAAGTACAGTAGTTCCAACTTGGCTAGAGTTGTTTATATGATAAACACAGGGAAACATACATTACAATGTATTATTATTTTTGTAGCAATTTATGACTATTTTTACAGTATTAAAGATTGAAACGAAGGTGAACATAAGGAGAGTCAAAAGCATGATGAAGGATGGTTCAGTTCTCAAACTAGAGCTTTTGAAAAAGCCCTCTGAGTCTGTGAAAACTGTGGTTGCAGTGACACCACCTGAGTATCTGCATCCTGCCCATGCTCTTTCAAAGTAAACAACCTGGTAGCTGCTGGTGTGAAAAGAAACACAAATCAGTATGATTTGCTTCATGACATCTACATATGTATGATCTTTGGAACTTGGTACTATTTGGGCAGGACCATTTCACTTGTTTTGGCTTCCTGACAGCCTTCCTGGTGGTTTCTAATAGGGACACATGGTTGTCAGAATAAGACCACAAAAGCCTTTTGGATGCTTCAAACAAAACCACAGTGACGGTACAAGGAAATTCATGTCTACAGAGTGATATCTTCTGGAGATTCTAGAGTTGGAGAGGAATATAGGTCAAAGAAAGTTCCATCCTTTCCCAGCCAAGCAAGGAATTTTCTGTCCAGCAAGAATTCCTGTGTACGTGCATTGCCTACTTAGGAGTATTGGGTTTCATTAGGTATAAACTTCTGTTTGTAAGGCATTGCTGTAACAATTTACAATATGGGAGAAGTAAAACACAGTTTTTGTTTCTGTTGTCTTGGCCTTTGACTTCTCCTGTCCTTAGGCATTAATATAACCTCCCTGAATCCATGTGATTACTATGGGAGAACCCAGAGGAGCTGTCTCATCATCCATCTGCGTAGTTACATCAGGACACAAGGCCAAGTTAAGGAGATAACTGTGACCCTTTATCCCACATTTATTTGTTTTAGAAAAGTGAGTGTCTGCCCTTGAGGCCTCACAGGAAAATGCCTTTTCACGGACCTTGTATGCCAATGCCTTATGCCTCCACAATTTTGAAAGACAACTCTTCTGTGCAACACTTTCAGCTAATGGGTTTTCTTGAAAAGTACAAAGCCACTTGAAATGTGTGTGCAACTTTTGTGGCTAGGCCCTCAGAGACTGAACTGCCAGAGGCTACTCTGAATTTTGCATTGTTACTATAATCTGTTCTTCTTGGGGTTTTTATCCTTTTCATATCCATTAAACAATTTAAATTAAAATAAATCCTTTTGCTGGTCCCATTATGTTTGACCTATATCAGAGACCTTGAATTTGTTTATAGAATGAAAAGATATTTTTGTTCCTTTTTAGTGTCTCAAACATGTATTTGCATCAATTTTTTGGAATGTACTTACTTATATGTATCACAAAGAAATTTTCTCTCAGTGAAGTGCTTCGAGTCGTCATGACAAATAAACAATAATCTGGAAAGCGGGAAAATGTTTTCTCAAAATAGTTGTTTTTAACACTTTTATTTGGTAGTTTGCTGTTACAAAAACTCACACGCTGAGCTGTATAGTTTTATAGCAGCTGTGTGAGGGTATTCCCAGCGTTCAGCGAGCTGAGATTGAAATCCTGTTGAACTCCATTAGCTTCTGTTATATGTCACTTGGGACTAGACAGTTTTGTCATATAGTTTTGGCAATAGAAATTATCAATTTATATATCATGAAGTGCTGTTGGCTGGAAATGAATATATGTCTTGGGTATTTGCAGTCTCCAAATATTTTCAAAATTCCTTTCATTAGGAATTCACTAATAAAATTAGATGAAACTCCTTACTATTTGTAATCCCAGTTAATACTTCCATGCCAATGGATACCTTTGAAGTGAATTGTTCTGTTTAGTACAATTGGCTTCAGGAGTCCAAAGAACAATGTGTATAACAAAAAAACCATTGCAAATGTAATTGTATTGCAGCAATTGGTAAAAATGCAGAAGTCTTCTTTCTGTACTGTTTTGGTAAGCCCTTCTTTAGGGGTTGAACAGACTGATTTATCAGTTGGAGTGGTTTATTTTCCCTCAGTATTAGTGCAACTAAAAAATTTAAGTAAGCCAGATTTCATATGGAGAAGATCAATTACTGGATTTCTTTACAACAAAAGACATAATACTTTTTTTGGCTCAGTCTAAAAGTCAAAATTAGCAAGTTTTTAAGAAGAACTGCAGAGGCATGCAGCAGAGCCTCTGTTGTAATCAGAAATAAAAACCAGTGCTGAATTAGTGGATATCACAGAGAATTTTATTTATAGTTACAGTATCTGTGACAGCACCACTGCAGTTTGCAAAAGGTAAGATTGCAAAAAGCCAGCAGGTCAGTAAGCAAATGAAGAATTTGTTCTTCATTTGATTTTGAAGAATTGCTAAGGAACAGCAGCCAAATACTATTATAAAGAGGCCTTTAACTTAATTGTCACTATTATGACAACAGTGAAACTCAAGTTGGTTTTTCTGTTTCTGGGATTGTGACTTTCCTTTGAAATTCTGTATGTTCAACCAAATAATAATTTTCAAATACTTTTGTGTGTGTTTGTGTGTGGGTGGGTGGGTATGTGGGTGGTGTGTGTGGGGGTGTTTTAGCTGGGAGAGCTCAGGATATGATCTTACTTGTAACTTTTAGATTGCTGATGGATGGTGAAGTCATCCATTATTTACCACAGAAAGCTCTGATCCTATCTCCCTGCATTTCACAGGCTGATGTTCTCTTTCAATCTCCATTTCAGGGTCTTTATGTCTTTGTGGTGTATTTTATCCTGCACAACCAACTTTGCTGTCCTGTGAAAGCAAGTTATACTGTAGACATGAACGGGCATACAACTCCAGGATCAGCGTTTTTCACACATGGCAGTGGTCTGCCAGCTGCGGGAGGAGAGATCAGCAAGTCCACACAGAACCTCATCAGTGCTATGGAAGAGGTAAGAGTGCTCTGTAGGACTCTATAGTCATTAATTTGTGTATTGAAATGTGCCTGGAGATTTCAGTGTTAGTTCTGAAGTGTAATACACAGGAATGAGATGCTTTGGGGAGGAGGTGGGTTTTTTCCCATTTATGTTCATGGCAAAAATTGTTATCTTTATCCATAGTGTTCTTGGAGCTTATTGTGCTCTGATAACATCCCACCTAGAAAATTCCCCCTTTTCTACTTGAGTCTTCAGTTTACTGGAGAGGCTGGTTTTATAGAGGCTGGTTAAAGTGTCAAAAGTAGGTCATGAGAAATGAAAACATCAGGTTAATTCTTTCAGCTTACTATAAGTCTTAGATGCGTTTTAAGTAGTTGATTTCTCAAAGTTGTGATGGTAAAAACTTCTGGAAATTGCAATAAATTTAGAGTAAAATAGGGAAGGGAAGGTTCGGGAAGGTTCGGGAAGGTTCGGGAAGGTTCGGGAAGGTTTGGGAAGGGAAGGGAAGGGAAGGGAAGGGAAAAGGATATATATGTGTGTGTATATACATATACATATACATATACATATACATATACATATACATATACATATACATATACATATACATATACATATACATATACATATACATATACATATGAAAATTTTTAAAAAGTTTTAAGAGGCTTCCTGGATCATTTTAGAAATAACACAATAGCTGGTTTCAAAGTCACTTGATCCTCAGCTTAGTTCTGGTCATAGTTTCCCATTTCTATTCAATAGATATGATGATTACTGTATTTCTGTGTCTTTTTAACTCTGCAGGTGCCTGCAGACTGGGAGAGAGCATCTCTACAGCCTGTTAGTCAAGCTAGTGCTGGCTTTAAGCAGAGTCCACAAAATGGCAATGTTTTTCACCCTTCTGGAGGATTCAGTACCAGCTCATTGGTTGCTGATGAAGAATCACAAGAGTTTGATGACCTAATATTTGCTTTAAAGACTGGTGAGTGACTCTTGCCCTTGCCCCTCAAAGTTTGTTGTATTGCTGTGATATTATTCACCCTAATGGTGCCACCATTTCATGAGATACAGATAATGAGGTCTCTTAATATAATCTGATTCCCAAGGAAAATCTTAAATGTCAATCAACATGGAAATGTCTGATAAGACAACCGAGGAGGCAAAGGAGTGCTACCTGATGTGGCAGACACTAACCAGAGCTCACCCAAGTAAAGTACAAATAGACTTGCTTGATAGCAGGAGGTCATGTAAATGATCTTTGGAGATACCACCAAGCCTTGCAAGAGACAACAGAAAGGTATTGGTGACAGTAGCAGGTTAAGTGATCTGGACACATAATTTCAGAAGGTTGTTCCCTTCAGTGATATCAAGAAAAGTCAAACTGAATGGAAGACTGGGAATGCTGATAATAAAGGGGTATTTTTATTCAGTAAGTTCATGATGCTATATATCCTAAGCCAATTTACGTTGCAGAAAACTCCTCTAGTTGTGGGGCCCTCAACATGTGGAGGACATGGACTGATTCCATGGTCATGAAGAGGTTCAGAGGGCTGGAGTGCCTCTGCTGTGAGGAAAGGCTGAGAGAATTGGGGTTATCAGCATGGAGAAGAGAAGGCTCTGGGGAGAGAGCTTGGGGAGAGCTCTGAGTCCCTTCTGATGCCTAAAGGGGCTGCAAGAGAGGTGGAGAGGACCTTTTGACAAGAGCATAGTGTGACAGGGTAAGAAAGAATCGCATTGAACTGAAAGAGGGCAGGTTTAGATTAGATATTAGGAAGAAATTCTTCCCTGTGAGGGTGATGAGGCCCTGGCACAGGTAACCCAGAGAAGCTGTGGCTGCCCCATCCCTGGAAGTATTCAAGGCCAGGATGAATGGGATCTGAGAAACCTGATCTAGTGGAATGTGTCCCTGCCATGGCAGGGGGTTGGAAATAGATGGTCTTTAAGGTCCTTTCCAACCCAAACCACTCTATTTTCTATGAAAATCTGTTTTGTACTTATTAATTTTCCTAGACGTTTTGCAGACTAGTTCTACTTTGTGAGTGGTTATTTATTTTTTTTTGCCAAGACTTTCAAAACTAGGTGCAGAAGCTTACAGGTGCAACCTTTCTTTAGGTATGTAAAAAAACTTTTACTTTTTAACTTCTTGAACACTATGGAAGAAATCAGGTAATTCATAGATAGTTCACAAGACATGAAACTATCTACATCTAACGCTCCTACATTGAGCAATGTTTACTGCTTCACTAACGCAGTTGGCATCAGTAAATTGTAGCAGACTGAGCCCTAAGTCATGAAGAACAATTTAGGCAACAGCTGTAGCTGAAATATAACACAATCCAACACATATTCAGCATTTAATTACTTTATTACTTTTTCCTAAGTCTTGAAGCTCCATCCCTAGTTAATTTGTTTTCAGTCCTTTTAGAGGAAGTAGGTCTAAAGCAAACTTTTGATTTTCTTGCCTAAATTATATTATTGTATTATTTATTAATATTTTATCGTAATTTATTTTTATGAGCCTTTTATATTAATATGATTTGAAGCAGTGACCTCAGACCACCGTCAGAGAAAAATATTTTTATTTACATTACTGATTCAAGTAGTGCCTGACAATTTTATTCAATGCTTATTCCTGTGCCCACCCTGTGTCCCCAGCAGTGTTACAAGAGTAAAAAGCCCCATGATTTCTAAACCAAATCAGTTGTCCAATCTGGTTTCAGCCCCACACACATTTGAACAAGATGAACTGAAGAGATGGTGGGGAAGGTTAGAGCATCTTTGACCAGCAAAGTAAAAGTTTATCAGCTATTGTCTCAGACACAGCCTCTGGCTCAACATGTACTTAAAAAACAAAAAAAAAGCAAAACAAACAAACAAAAAAAAACAACAAAAAACAAAAAAAAAAGAGCAAGCTTTTCTGTAACTAAAAGTCTACTTTATTTGTTTCATCCTGACCTGTTCTCCAGTTCAGTTCAGTGCATGACCAAAGAAAGGGAGGAAGGGAACCACATGGAAGCAATAAAGAGATGAGGTGGTGGAAAGTGGTTTTTTTTTTCCTCTGGCAATACGGAACTGTGCTGCTAAACTACTCATTGAGCTGTGGTCTAACAGGAGTTTTATGATAATGGTTAAGCTAGCAAGCAGTGAAATGAGCTCATCTCCTAGTTCCTCAGTAGCACATTTCTACCTCTCTTGTGTCATTGCTTGTGCTCACATGAAACCACAATGCAGATTAGATTTCTCCTTTTCTTCCTCTAACCTCTCACCTCTCTCTCTCCCACTCTACATCAGTTGGTTTGGCACCCTTTGAGCACCAGTCCTGGCTCCAAGGAAGAAGTGATCATTGGAAATTGGAAGACAAAAACCTCTTTTCTAAGTAGGCTAAAGTGCATAGGCAGCTAAGATTTTTTTTTGCTGGGCTGCTCTTACCTGTCGTTTGCTGTGTGAGGTGCTCCTCAAACTCTTTTAGAACAGACTTTACTTCAGTAGGCTGAGAACTCCTCATTCTGGAGGAACAGGGAGAAGATGCTTTGCCCCACGTTAGCTGGTTTTATCACTCCTAAACTGGGGAGTGTTGCTTTTGGAGGAAGATTAGAAATACCTGATCTGCTATTGTTTGAATCTTAACTTTGATAAAGTGAAACTGAATCCCCCATTATCTGTGTTTCCTTAAACTGACAATCTATAACCAAACTTAGCTATAGCAGTGTTAAAATGTTAGCTTCCACTCTGAGGGCTGACTGAGAATCAGCACGGATTAGCAGAGGAATATGTAAAAAAAGTATTTATGCCCCTTTGTGCTTCTTCTGTCCTTTCTGCTCATGTGGGTCTGAGCTGTCTGGAGGTGACTTTAACTTATGCTCACAGGGCATAATTTTGTAGCCACAAGGTTTAACCTGGCATCCAGGATCAATGGGAATGAAGGTATACTCACAGCAAAGCTAAAATTTCATTCCTGCCCTCTGCCTTTGCAACTGGCCACTCTCAGATGTAGAAATGAAGACAGGTTAAAAAAATTCAATCAAACCTCCACAGAGAAGCTTTGTTTTTTAACTCGTCAGTGTTTAGTAATTTGCAGTGTGCGGTGCGGCCCCATAAATAGCTGCGCTGGCACACTCGGGCTTGTTGCTAAAGTAATGTGCTGTAGAAGTGTGCACTTAGCCCTTGGTTCCACAGTCATTAATGCTGGGCCTAATTACAGATTAACCTGAAATACAGGCTGGGTCAGGTGGAGGCATGCAACTGCAGTTCTAGCAAATCAGGTGGACAGCAGTGTACTCTTTCTTAGCCACCTGCTAAGAAACTAAGAAACTAGCCACTATGCTAGCTTTGTGCAAGTATCACATGGTGATAGGATTTTTCTGTTTTGTATGAGAAATCCCATGAGCTTCTTATATCATGCAGCCATTGTATTTGAGCACCGTATCAATTAATTCCTGCTTTCCATCGAATATGCTCATGTCCATACAGAAATACATAGTTAGGATTCACTCTGCTCACTACATCACCTCATTTCTATTATTTTGGAAATCTTTTGGAAGGCAGGCCAGCTACAAGGTGGCTTATGTGAAGGAAATAATAGAACAGTTATGGTAGGAAAAATAATTTAGGGACATGTCCCGCTCATTGGTAATGTGCTAAAGCCTTTTCTTTTTTAATATTTATGAATTTGTGTTAATTTATTGATTTTATTGTATTTAATTTATTGCTTTTATAATAATTCAAACAGCTTCTATTGAGAAAGTTATTTATTAATTAGTTTTTGTTGATTTCACTAATTAACTTTAAAAGTGTTGCAATTTTGGACTAGATCTCAATTTCCCTCTAATTTCTTGTGCAAGGTTTATATTGATGGGCAATTTAATAAGGCCTTGCCTTCCAGATTGCAACATAGTCATATGTTATTGTCAATGAGGATAAAGCCCAATATACCAGAATTCCCTGAGGACTTCTACTCTGGGTAGGGGTGGGGAGTTAAAAAAGGAGCCATGCAATCTGCCTTAAAGAAGCAAGCTGCCTATCAGTATTGCTCTAAAGCATGAAAACCATACATGCACGAGAACTTTGCTGATTTCTGAGCTTCCATCTATATTCCTGTATCTTACAAATACTCCTGTCCTCTCCCTTTCTGTAACGCACAAAACCAAACCAATTATTTCATTTGCATGAGATGTAAGATCAAAACACAGCAAAGCCTTTGAGGGAGGCCCAGACAGGTGACCCACTCCAGATGAGTAAAATACTCCTGCATTCGTATCTTAGTATATTTTTACTCTTAATAGAGCCAATTGTGATAAAAATATTACATTAATATTCCAATATTTCTCTATTACTATCCAAATATTTTAATAATGATCTGATATGGAAAATATCTACTGAGTAAGTTAAAAACCCCACACAAATACAGCTATTTCAGTAACAATGATAGATAAAATGGTTCACGGTTTTCAATCTAATACAGCTAGGGTCCCAAAGTCAGCATTTTATGAACCTTGTTGATGCCAGTGTAGATGCCTGGTTTAAGAATCAAGTGTCTAATGTGGCCATCCTGAACCAGAGGAAACATTTGAAATTTCAATTCTGAAAGGTGTTCAGTGCAGCATCCTGGAGACTGTCTGTTACAGGGCAGATAGATTGTAGGTGGCAAAGTCCCTGCCTTATCAGCCTACATAATTTCTGTTTTGAAGGGATTGCTTCACAGAAAAAAAAAAAAAAAAAAAAAAAAAGGGGGGGGGGAAGGAAAGGTAGCTAGTTTGCATATTCATTCAGTTTCTCATCTGGGGCTGTCACACGTATGTCACACCTGATGGCTGTTGAATGTGACTGAGTAATACGCAGGAAGCATTTTTAGTTCAATCTGAGCTTTATTTCTAGAAGTCTGGATGTCTGTTGGTGTCATTTCTGTGAAGTCAAAAGCCTGAAAGAAGAATTAAATTTGGGTTGTGATGCTCATTCATATACATCCCACACATATAATAGAAATCATGATTAAGCAAGATATAAGTGCTTGAGAGATAAAAAGTTTGCCCACAGATATGAGTACAGTAATTACAAAAAAAATTCTGTCGCCCTTAAAATGTTTTAGTGAAAGTCTGAGCTGTCTCTCTCTGAGCAAGCAGATGATAGCAGCTGCTCTTCCAAAGCATGTAGGCATGTACTGGCGTAGCCCTTCACCAGCAGATGTCAGTGGAGGGACCCCTCTGGGTCTGAAGCCTGAGCTGTGACTTTTCAGCTTCTAGTTAGTCCTTCCATATGAAAAGAAGAGGAAGAAAGGCTTCCTTTTCCTGCCTATTTTTCTTAAAATACTTCCTTCACAGTTTGGGGGAAAGTAATGCTACATACCTACTACTCCACTCTAGCATTTCTAGATGAGGGCATGATTTTGGGGATCTGTTTGGGTTTCAATTCCACTCTAATCTGAAAACACAATGGACCAATAAACTCTGTGAAACTCCATCATCTAAACAGTCATACCCTTTCCAGTCTGTGGACTGTTTGGTAAGCTGGTATCCTGGTTACATTTCAGTTTTTATTCCTAAAAAGGATTAGCTCTAACATAGTTTGTCTTTGCACCGTCGGCAGAACAAGGCCCTCATAGACACAAAGTACCCTACTTCAGTCTCTGGCTTACCAAGTTGGTTATAAGAACCTCTGAAAAAAAAAATATCTCCTCTGACTTTGCACAGAGCACACACAAAGCTTGCATGTATATGACATTTAAGAACATACGTAGTGTGAAACCGTTAGACCAGCAGCCAATATTTTTATAGTGACCAGCAAAACATTCTTTAAGAAATCCCATGCTGAGTAATTGTCACTTTTCCAGTATATCCTTCCTAGAAATATCTTTCTAACTCCAACAGTCAGTGTAACCTTGAAATCTGAGTCTGGGGTGATCATATTTATGATTTCAAATGGTTTTAAATAATGGGGTTTTTCCAGTTTTTTTAATTTGTACCCTTTTCAAGTTGACTAAATGTCTTGAATGAATTTCAGTGTTAATGATGTTACATAAGAAGTATTATGTTCTTTTTATTTACTTCATTATTTTTGCTTGTTTTTCCATCCCCACATGGTAAATACAAGTCTGATTCATCTTCTCTATTACAGTCATGTTTCCTTTCTAAAACAATCAAATATCAAACAATCAAAATAACTTGTTTAAACAATTGCTGTTTTTCCCAGGACCTTTAAGCACCTTTTGGTTATTAGGATCTGGCTCAATAGAAATGTTAAGTGTGCATACGAATTTAAATCATGCATACAAATTCAATACATTTATAAACAAGTTCTTTAATGATTTAGATCCTAATCTTAACTTTATTATTATATCCCTGTATGTTGATGGATTTTTACTCCTGTCATACTCTGACAGTAATTGTTATTTTCTCAAGAGCTTGGATCATGCAGACCTAAGGACTCAGGAGTGTCACGTGGTTACGTGCTCCCTCCACAGCCCAAACACCAACACCAGGTGTAAGAAGGATCATAGTGCAGCATGCCCGATTTTCCCCTGGATCACAGGGCATGGACCCAAGTTTGGCCCCCCTACCAGGACTTCATCCAAACCCCTGCAGTAAAACCTGGCTAATCCTGCAGGATCTTCTGCATGAGTTCTCTGGACCAAACTCCATGATTGAAGCCTGGTTTCCATCAGCAAAGCAGTATCTCAGTGCTGCCCCCTTTGCAGTATTTGTTTTCTGCTTGAGGGGTGGTGGGAGGAAGGTTGGTAAGGGAAAACTCTGTAAAAATAGCAAAACAGAGAGCATAGAAAAAGATGAAGAAACTAGAAAAAAATAAATTACCCATGTCTTTTCTTTTGTCAAACCAATCAAAAAACTGGAATGTAGGCTAATGTAGAAATAAGAGATGCACTGTACACCTGATAGAAACTCTAGAAAATATTTTTCACTATGAAATGTAAATGATTGCCTCTCCCAGAAGGGTTGTTTTGAGCCAAATGTCATTCCTTTGTAACTGCCTTGAACTGCATGTAGTTACAGATCTGCTGAAAACAACTTCCCTCATCCTTTGTAAGTGACACTGCTGCAAAATCATGCCTGAAAGTAATCTGTCTTGAAATTCTTATGCCTCATTATACTGATATGTAGTTCCAAACAAATTTAAAGCCTAGACACCCTAAGCGCTCAAAACCCGTGTGTAATTGTGTAGAATTTGTTCTACAGCTCAGAGAGAGGAGCTGAAAAAAGCACTGAAGTTTATAATTCAAATAGTCTGTGAAGAAATGGTCTGGGAAAAAATACATTTCATAAAAAGTAGAGCAGGATTATGCATCTTCAGACTAATCAATTCAAACCTCCACAAAAAATGCCCAAATCCCCATCAAACAAATAGGGAAAAGAAACCTAACAGAAGTCCTATGACAAAAGGATAGAGAAGGTGGCCTCTTGAGGTCTCTTCTAGATATGTTTTGGAAGTTCCCTTGGACCAAAGTCTAGTATTGTTTTCCAGTAGTAGGAAAACATGAAGTACCAGTTTGTGACAAATGTGCGTTTAAAGAATATTTGGTCAGCATCTTTTCTCATGTTGAAATTACATGAACCAAACCATGAACCCAGTCCAAGACGGGCCTCGATTGATGCTTTTCTGATTTCAAGGCAACATCTAAATAGATATTGTATCGCTTACTGGGCCAAATAAAGTGACTGACTGTGGAATTATGAAAAAGTGTATCTGGATGGTACAAAGCTCTGTCAGATAATGTTATAATCCATGGATTAAGAATGGTAGACTATAAAAGGAAACTTGCCACATAGTTGTGGGGTAGGGAAATATTTCAATAATCAGAGTAAAACAGAGTTGGATAGGACTGCATTTCTATGTTAAGATTTCATTCTCACTGATTCTTATTTTTGTTGGTTTTTTTCTATTTCAGGTGCAGGTCTCAATGTCAGTGATAATGAGTCTTGTCATGGCAGCCAGGATGGTGGCAGCATGGCTAACTCCCAGATTGTAGAGCTTAGAAGAATACCCATAGCTGACACTCACCTCTAACTCCACAGCTTGCTTGTGTTTTTCGTTGTTGTTGTTGTTTTTTTAAATTCAAACCTCAGTATTTTTATATTTGTACTTCCTTTTGCACTAAAACACTCTATGAAACTGTAGTAGAATGTTGTTAACTTTATTGATAGTTTAACAAGGAATGTTTGCTTGAGGTTTTATATATCAGAAAACAAACTGTAAATTTTTTACAGTGGGTGAGCATCAATAGATACCATGGCTATTGGCCTAGATTTGTATCTTGAAAGTAGATTATACTTTTCAAAAACTGTAGCTTTTTTAAATTTACCTGTACATTAACACTGATTAATAAAGTAATAGAGTTTGTTTGATACAAACCAATCTGTTATTTCTCCTTATTGTTTTTGAAGATGAAAGGTGATGCAGATACCCTGTTGGATAGGAAAGCTTTCTAGTGGCACAGTGTTGTTCTAAGTTTTCTAAGAGGTACGATTCTCACTGTTTTTTGAGTGCCAAATCTGTGAACAAATACAAATGAAGACACACGCATTGTGCCAAAGAGCTTGAAATTTAAATTGTGACATGTTAAATACGTGATGATCTGAAACACACAGAGGGAGAAGAAGATGAAGGACAATAGTGAAACCACTGGCAGCTGTGTGCTTTTAACTTCTTTACCTTGCTGGTTTCATAATATTAAGCTTTCTCGCTGTTTTCACAGTCAAAAGTAAGGGGGAATTCCAAAGAGCTGAATTTTCTGTTAATCTCTATGCGTACAATGTAGATATTCCTGTTCTGATTGAAGTGTTCAAGTATTACATTACGGAGTTAGATCAGTAATCTGGGACCATAAATGAGCAAGAAACGTTCCTCCCTTGGAAAAAAAGAAATAACAGAGGAAGTATTTCATAACTGAGGGGGAAGGTCGGCTGATCTTGTAGGAATCATTAACTCTGCTTATGCACAGACAGTCTGGAAGAAAAACACATTCCATCAGAAGATCAAGGGAATTTTCCTCTGAACATTTCTTTGTATTGTATAGATGTACAGTAAATGAGAATGCAGATCTTTTATACCTTCCTCAGTAACTTGGCTAAAGGCTTCACACTGGGAAAGGTCTGAGCAGCAACTTCTCTCTTCAAAAGAAAACTTTTCTTATGGAAATATTTCCATTAATTTTGCTAGAGTGATATGCAAATTTTGCTGTATCTAGTAAATTGTTGAGCTTAAAAAAAACCCCAAACCAACAAAACAAATAAATCCCACTTCCATGTCACAGTTCCATAACAGCTGATAGGACTGCACAGCTTATAGTCATCACCTGTGTTCAAGGCAGACATCAGCTTTAAGGTCTAATGCTTCAAAAGCCTTCTCAGACACAGAGAAGACACTATTTCTAGTCAGGAAAGCCCTTGAACAAGTGTTTTTTAAGTATACATTTGAATTGGGAAATGCGAGTATGTCTGTATATAACTAGTATATGATCTGCTGCACTGAGTCTTAAATTTCTGACTCACAGGAGTTTTCTTGACTATACTGGTCAGAGGCAAAAAGCCAAGTCTTTTTGGGAAATGTCAGAAGTTAGTATGGGGTTGAAGGTGAGAATGCGGGACAGTAAATGAGCCTTTCTTCACTGTGGGCAATGCACAAGGCAGTCAGGAAAAGGCTGAGCAGAAGGGGCTAAAATTGGGTGCAGTCCATCAGAAGACATATATAAGTACATACAGATGTATATAGCGGGCATTATGAAAAAGTGAGCCATCTAAGCAAATTTTATAATTCACTTTTTTGCCCATAATGCACCTGATAAAAAGAGGCTTTCTGAGCACTTGAGTGAACTGCAAGTAATATCAAAATAAGTCAGTCTGGAGTTAAAATTAGTTTTAGATATTTTGCAATACAGTCCTTTTTTTGTTTTCTACACAGGAAACCTGGCTCATTCTTCCTGAACAAACTTAGATGAAGTAAACCTCATTAATGCTGATCCTTCTCATCTACCCACTAAAGCCTTAATGTGAAGCCTGGCCTCGCAGAACTATTGCAACACTTGCTCGGTTTTGAGCAAGTCAGGGCTGTAACAGATGTTTCATTACTTGCAGTACATGCTACTACATGCTGTGAGAAAGCTTATAAAAGAGGCTGTTTGTTTGATTTGACTCATCACCATAAATGTTAATACTTTATGTCACTTCAACTTGTTGCACAACTGGCCTGTTAAGGGATTTACTGTAAATGCATCAGCATTTTAAGAGCAGATCAGTTGGATGACATCTGCTGCCAGCATTTTCTGAATTTTGAATCTCTAGGTGGTACTCACATGGTTTAAGGTCATGAGATGAATTTTGTTATTATTCTAAAACCAATCCTTTTTTAGCAGAAAATGTTCAGTCTGTAGGAGATTCAGTGCTTTAATAAAATGAGTCTCTCTCAGCCCCTTTTTGCTGTTCCTTGCACAGGCAAAGATAGAGACAGGAGGAGGGCAGCTATGTGCTCTGACTCAGATGTGCCCAGCAGCCACACCTGGGCAGGATCAGCATCTTTACACTTGGTGTAACTTAACCTAACCAGACTGAATGCCTCCTGCAGCTCCTTGATCTCAGCCATTATTTAAAATTTGGTTGAGAGTGTAAACATTTCTTTGTTTCTATGAGGTGAAATAATCCGCAGCTAAATATCTTTCAAGCCAAGCATTACCACACAGCCTGCCATGCTGATTGACTCATACAAGTCTTTGCTTTTCTCCTCTATAGGGAAAAACACCAGAACACTTGCTGCCTTTTCTGTTTTCCCTGTTAAAGAAGATAATTTCTTCCCAAGAAGCCATTTTATATATTTTGAAGGGGAGAAGGAGTTGTAGTTGATATTATGTTATATATTTTTAAATAATTTATTATATTTATGTATTATGTTGTTATAATTTAATACTATATAATAATACTTAATATATTAACATTTGATAGTTCACTATGTGAAGGAGATCCCTTTTCCAGACAAATTTAACTTAAAACTGCTTAAATATATCTGTAGATCAGATGGATGAATATACATGTTTCAGGAGTTTGCTCACATGCCAATATAATTCACCCCTTTTGAAAGATGTCTTCATGTATTTCACATTCAAATGCATATGTGATGAAAAATGCTAGGTTCAACAGACGGAAATCATTTAGATGATGTTCTAGAAAAAGCCACTGGTTTCACTTTATTTGCTGTATAACAAAAGTAAAATTCTGTGTCAGTGACTTGAACAGAACTGTTCAGATTACTAATTTTTTTAGAACTCAGTTGCGAGACCAAACATATTCGTGCTCTGTCTCTACCATGCAAATGCTTAACTCTCCAATATTCTACATCCAAAGTCATCATCCTGCTAAGGGCTCCACAGTGAGAGCTCTGGTCTGCAGAGGATTAGATTATATTGAGAGCTATATAGCAATAAAGTGCCTCTGTGCTCGACATAAAATAATGTTAAATTGACTGATCATGTCAGGATCAGAAAATTGCTTAAGTTCAGGCATATCCTGCCGTTGGATGCATGTCACTGTAGCTTGGTTTATACTCTGGACTGTGGGATACTATTGCAGATTCTGTTTTACCAGCACTAATGTAAACCACTAAGAAATCAGAATGTATTTCAAATTTGATGGCAGTAGAATTTGCTCATTGTTACTCCTATTGACAGTGACATGTGTAAAAGTAGTACACTCAAGTTTGGGCTTATCTGTTCAATATGTTATTCTGTTAAATTTCACAGAAAAACATAAAGAAATAATTTCCACTTCTAATTTCATGACTCAAAATTATCTTCTCTGCAATAAATGCATTGGAATAATTACAGTATAACACTCTGGTGTATATGCAATAAATAAATGGAAATAATTGCAATGTAATATTCAAGCGTTATTGAACTAAATACCTGGGACTAATAATATTCTGAAACGGAGAAGACAGTTTGTGTAAACTAGCCTAAAATGTAGGCCAAAAACCCTAAAAATTATTTTGCATGGTTGGTTTCAACCAAGTCAAAGTTGCATGCATGATAGTGACAACGTTTTTACAAAATGACAGGATTTGGAGGAAAATATAAATTCCTCGATCTCATAACAATACCTGGGGTAAAAACAGAAGGATTTTCACTGGAGCTGTTTTCCCCAACTCAGCAGGTAGGCTTTGAAGATGGTGTGGTTATGCCTGTGCCACAGCACCACTGATCTGAGCACACAATGATTTTATCCAGTGATGCTCTAACTTCCAAGAGCTGTCTTCTTCAGTATGCCTTTACTCTTCATAAACAAGTACATGTCACCATGTACAAACAGACAGAAAATAATTATGGGATACAAGAATATAGATATAGATATGGATGTAGATCCAGATATAGATATAGATAGATAGATAGATATAGGTATATTTATAAATGTAGATGTAGATATAGATATAGATGGATAGATATATAAATAGGAATAAATTCTCTTTCAGTCTGGGAGCTAAAACACTGTGGTTATGAAACAGGTTGCTGTAGAAACTTCTTGGCTTCTACTTTGCAATTCCTGCACAGAAACATGTGATTTCCTAGTTCCTTACTGGAAAGAGTCAGGCATGGGATATGCAGTTGTTAAAAGGGGAGCAAGGAAAGGGGATGCCCAAAATCTCCCTTTGCTCTTAGCCTCACATAGCCTACAAGCCACATGGTGGATGTGCTGCACAACCTACCACCTTTTTGTGCCTTGGGTCTGTCTGTTCTCCACGGTAGGGAAGCAGAGAAACCAAGACAAAGATTTGCCATCTGGCAAGGACCAGATGGATGAATGGATTCCTGTTTGATGTGCACACAGGACCATAATTCCTTTTGGTTTGAGAGAACAGCATGTCCTGGAGATCAGGACAGAGCAAGAGGAAAAGAATGGCCAAAGACTAACCTCGCTCCAAACCCTTGATGAATCCTGACAAAGGGAGATAGTGAGTTGTTTCTCCTTGAGTGTCTACAGGAGAATGGCTCCACTAGCTCCCCTCCTCTGCTGTGGCATACAGGCAGCATCTGTACTTCCTACTCAGATGGGACTTGGTCTCTGCTCGTTTAGACTAAAAATGAGCTCTGCTTGAGTCTGTTCTCCATGGCACAGATGCCGTCTGCTCCTTGTAGAAGAAATCTAAAAATATCCCACCCACTAACTTTCTTCTGCTAAAGAAGTGACCTTCCTCCCTGAGGTCCTGCTTGCCCAGCACCTCAGTCACCCACATTGCTTCCCAAGGAGACTCATTATTCACTTTTTCTTTCCAGACTATTGTAAGGACATATAGCGAATCATGAATCTTCTGGTTTTCTGTCTTGCAAAAAGTAACTGGTTTTCTTCTATTTTTTTAGTCTGAATTACCATGTTTTGTACTTTCTGTTGGCTAAGGTCCTGAGTAATCATGTCCTACTTCAGCAAAATACACTTGAGAGCATCCTCATAGTTGAACATGTGCCTATTTTGGCTATTCCACTGGTAAAATACCCAGTTCACTGCTTGATGTGCCTCCAGCCATGTGGATCCTGTGTCCAACTGTTGTCTGTTGTATGTTTAATAAATCCCATTTTAACTGGGACTTCCTGCAAGTTTTGGAACATGAATGCTCACTTGTGAAGCAGTAATGATTGCAATTGAGGAACATAAGCAAAGAGGATAAACCTCTGTGTGCTTCTTTGTCTTCCTTTTCTTTGTTTTTAATCACTCTGTCGCTTCCTACTGTTCCCACAACATGATGCTGTGCCTTGTGATTCAGCAGTGTGTGACGACCCAGAGTACCAAGACAATGCTGTGATCCTTCTCCAAGGATCATTCTTCCATTTTGAGTGCCAGACTTAATAAGAATGATTTTACTTTGCAGGGCTAAGGGTTTTTGTAGAGTTAAGAGTATATATGCTCCTTAAATTCAGTGCTGGCAGAAGACCACTCTAGTATATTAGAAGACCTATAATCTTGGTCCTTAAAGGACTAAGGATTAGGATTAGCATACCTCAAATCCTGGTTTTTAGTGCACTAAGGATTAAGGTAAGTCTGACCTATGGCAGTGGTGGGGACCTGTATTGTGTCATCAGTAAGGGAACAGCCTGACAGCCTTAAAAATCACTCTCTGATGCAGAATCCAGAGCAAGAACGAGCCGGACAAGTGCCAGGCAGTTACTGACAAGCCTTTTGACTTGTAATAGAATGGCCCATTACAAACATTGGGAGATTAATATTAAAGAAAATCCTCAGAGCATAGAAAAGAATTCCTCGTAGCCTCAGGAGATGGACAGCTAAATCCTCAGAGCCAGTATACACAGTTATGCCATCCGATCCTGAGGACGCAGACCTTGCTTTTGAAAGCAGCATGCTCTAGAGGAGAAAGTAAATGGAAAAACTTGCTTTTCTAACCCAGAAAAGGAGCCTTGAATGTTCATGAAAACAATCTTTTATTGCAAAGGAAATAGAAGTTAAGGTTTTCTCCTCCTCATAAAATTGAGTCTAGCATGATTTTAAAATGTCATAGCTTTCTGAAACTGAATTAGCAAAGAAACAGAATGTACATTTTAATATATATTTATACCCTGAGAAATACTGTTAGAATTACTCTTTTTTTGCAGAAGTACTAGCTGACAAAAAATAGTGTTTCTCATATCATATGAAGTAAGTTAACATCTAGATCATAAGACTCATAGTGTCTGTATACTACAAGTATTCAGAATTCATTACCTCTAATTTAACTACTTTTTATTTTAATCTGATCTCTCATCTAGAAGGAAAATTCTTGTGTTGAAATGAATTAAAGCCCTTTTTTTTTCCTTTTTGTCTTACATGAGTTCTAAATTTGTCTTTTGTCTTATGACGTTTATATTAGTGGTGGCAATGCATATTTTGGTCAAAATTAGGTTCATTATTTCTAGTTTTCCTGGGGGAGAGGGCAATAAAGGCATGATTACTTCCTTGGACTGGACAGAGGCAGCTTCTGTATCGTGAGCAGCTCAGTATTTTATGAATTAAATAAATAAACAAACAAACAGGCCTTTAAAGAAATAATGCTTCTTGGATTTGGGAGGAGAGGTTTTAAATTGTTTTATTGAAAAATGTTTACATATCTACCCTTCTAGAGAAAGAATAAAGAAAGCAGGAGATAATAAAGGATAATTAATCCCATTAAGTGTGAAAAAGATGAAGAGTGCTTTCCTATTAAGATCCATTCTAGGCCAAAACTGGACAAATGGAAAACAAATTCATGACAGTGGGAGTCATTGTCTTAGCTTGACTATTAATAACTGTAAGGTTATGCCTGCGGTGATTGTTTTCATTTGTTCTGGCAGGGTACAGTCAGCAATGACTGCTCTACTGCTTCTTAAGGTCAGATCCTGATCTAGCAGCTTCTCAGACAATAGTTCTAAACATCAGATTTCACTGATAGGAATCTGCATGTTGTATTTACAAGCATGAAACTCTGGTCTTAAGTCAGTTATGTTGTGAATATAAGTGTTGTTTTACAGGTGGAAAAACTATCTCCAGATTTCCCATAGAAACCTGTAATACAGCCTTCCTCAATTCAGAGTGGAACTGGGGTCCATGTTATCCCAGCAAATGTGATGGAATATGATCGTCAGCTTTTGAAAGACTCCACCCCATTGGGAGTGTCCATTCACATTGATATGAGAGCTTGCTCAGCCATGTGCCCACCGTCCTGTGCATTGGCACACACCTGCTTCCAAGCACAGAAACACAGGTTAGCAGAATGGTTTGGGTTCAAAGGGACCCTGTTAGAGCAAATTTTAGGGTTCACCTGCTTTTCATTGAGCTGATGGGAGCTTTGGCTATGAAGAACGTATGTGGGCTCTCTGATACATGCTAGACAATCAATGTATGGACAATTGCCCAGAGAAACTATTTTTCTTAAGCTTTTGCATTATTCAGGCAAGATTTCCAGAGTATAGATGTTGTCAATAAAAACTGTGAAAATTATCAATAATAAAAACACATGTGTTTATATTACAATACATAATTAAAATATGTAATGCAAATTACAATTTTATTACTGGTAGTACCAAATTAGCAGTGGTGTTTCTTATAACACAATAAAAATGTGAAGGTTTTTTATGCATCAAGGAGTTGGGAAGATACCCCAAACATATACATATTATTAATGTTTGTATAAATGTCTCTTGGTCTACTGCCATATCTTGACTATTATCAGTATATTCTATGATGCCTGACCTTGCTTAAAAACAAACGTGCTTCTTAATGTTAAAAGAAAAGGAAATGTCACAGATAATTTTGGGGTTTTTTTGTGTGGTTGTATCTAATTTTGATTCTTTCATATCTAACTACATTATTGCTGAAGTAAGCGCTGAATGCTGCTGAGTGCCATCCTACACAAAAACAATGTCTTTGTCATCTAAAGATCAAGTTTATATTTATGCTTGGAGATAATATAGTAATATTTGTTTAGACTTTGTGATTAAATGAGAAGGGAGAGGTTATTGATGCACACACATTTCATGGAAAAGAAATGCTTTTTCTTATGGAAAGCAGACTGAAAATTCAATCACTAATTTTCAAAACAAATAACTCAAAAGAACTTGGTTGGTGCCTTCCATATACATCTAACGAAATGTAGCAAGAATTAACTGTATATAAAGGCACTCCCTGTGATGCTTGATTGCAGTTTCCATTTGGCTGCAGGCTTTTTGCTTTAAACAAGTATCCGTGGGGCAGGGAAGGCTCAACGGGCTACAGGGGTGTGGTGGTGATAGTGGGGAGCAAGACACATTGACAGTCCCGCATGCTAAGCTGTTGCAGGACAGCAGGACTCTGCCAGGATTTCAGCAGGGTGCTGCTCGGCTCTCCTGCTCTTCTCTGCTCCAATGCCCTTCCTTAAGAATTTCATTGACAGCATATGCCTGCTGGACATGAAGATGACCAACTTGTTTTGACTGAGGAAAGCCAATAAAAGCAACCAAATTGATGTTGAATTAGGTCATACTGGTCTTTCCAGGAATTTGGACTGTGTTACCAATTCTTTGCAGTATCAGTAATGCTGGGGATAAATCTGTGTAAAGCATGTCATGCATGGTAGTTGATTTATGATCAGGTGTTTTTATCCATGTTCTTTTGAAATGTGTGAATCAAAATTATTTTAACCTATTTTTTTCAGCTAAAATATTAATAATGCCACATGATGAATTTTTACGTTGAAATAAATCAACCAACATCTGCTACGTCCACACTGAAATAAAAGTATAGAAACATCCTACTTGCCTCAATTAGGCTTTCCAAGACATCCAACACTCTAGTAATTAGGATATTTCTTGTTTCCCAAGCTGTACCAGCAACAGCCAATTAAAACACAACTATTTAATCATGTTAAAGTTATAATAATAGTCAATGCCTAATAACATTTTGCAAGCCACTAAGAAAACAAAGTCTTGCCAAGAAGGCTGTTACCCTTCCACATAAATCAATAAATCATAATTGTACTGTGTACCTTCACTTTTTTTATACCACACTGTTTAAAACAAAAACCAAGAGGCCAGAGATGGGTTAAGTAATTTAAAACAATTTGTAAATTGTAACTCAAGAGGCTGGCTAGGCCTATTAATTAGTAAATCATTAATAATCTTGAAAGTATTTAAATGCATTTGATTTCAGTAAAATATACCAAGTGGAACAATCTGATAATATGAATGCTGTCTTCAGGACTGTAAAAGATAATGTTCAAGTGTTTCTGTTAATGTTTCAACAGAAATTGATGAACACATGTTAGAAAATAATAATCAGTTTCAACCATTCCACCAATGCTACATGTGTAATAAATTAGGACTAACCAGAAGTCCTATATTTTTATCATTAATAACTGATGTTTTCATTAATGTCCCCAAACTCATCTTTCTGAAGCCACTGCAGATATGGGTTGAAGCTTTCTTCTCTTTTCTTTGTTCTCAATCTGCTTTCTGGCAATGCTTCTTCCCTGCTTGTGGTAGTTTTGCCTGGCCCAGTTTTTGCCAGTGAGCAGGGTGGGGTACAAAGATGGCTCCTGCATGTCCTGAGTAACGATTCTGGAAATGTCTCCACCATGTCCAGCAGAGCCAGTCTCTGATGGCTCTGAAGATGATGGACATGCTGTTGGCCAAACCTGGGCCAATTAGAGATGTTAGTTACGCCTCTGTGAAAACATATTTAAGAAGAAATCAAAACAATGTGAGCACGCACTTCTTTTTAGCCAGGGCAGGAGGAGGAGGAGGTGAAAATATGCGAGGGAGAACAACATGGAGGCACCAAGGTCAGTGGAGAAGGTGGGGGAGGAGTGCTCTAGGCGCCGGAGCTGAAAAACCTTCTGCCAGCCGTGGTGAAGACCATGGGGAAGCAGGTGGTCCCCCTGCAGCCCATGGGGTCCAGAGGATGCAGAGAACCACCCACAGCCTGTGGGGAGGTGCCCACGCCAGAGGAGCAGGTGATGCCTGCAGGAAGCTGTGATCCAGTGGGAGTCCCAGAGACTGAGAGTTGCAAAGGCCCTGCAGGAGAGAGAAAGGCCTTGCTCCCGGGATGGAAACAGCCTGGCCTTGGCTTGGAATTCTGCAGCCTGGACAGAAGAATCTCGGACTGCAGCAATCGGGCGGGTGCTGCTCGTGAGATTGGACCCACGCCAAAGCAGTTTGCAGAGAACTGTCTCTCGTGGGAGGGACCCCCATGGCTAAGTAGAAGACTCCTCTCCCTGAAGGACTGACCCTGATCAAAGGAAACTCCCATACCCTGCCCCCACCCCGGAGCTGTTGGTTAGAAGGAAGGAGGGAGGGGGTGAGCTGAGAAATGGCCTTAATAGGGAAGGGGTG